>CAMZMU010000104.1:25182994-25507605 GCA_947311845.1 Poa pratensis
TCACGCCGCAGTGCACCACATGTACGACCAAAATCAGGCTGCCGAAAAGTCTGAACCAGTGTATCAATGTCGATGGATCATGATTCATGAGCTGTGCCACTGTCAATTACAGATTTCAGTAATTTTTATGCGCTGTGCCCTCATGTATGAACTTGTATTTCTTGCAGAAGGTACCCTCGACATGGGAATTATTGATACACGTTGAAATCTATACTGTAGTAAGAACAGTCGCATGTTTCACCTGTCAGTCAGGCTATCCAAGATGAACCAATATGGGGGGAACATTCAGTAAACATGATATGTACCATAAGTCTATCAAGAGCTATTTCTCCCATTGTAGCGAAGCAATTTTTTCAATTCTTCTGGACAAACACAGAATCAGCTCGTCATTTCTCTCACTGAAATGAGCTGGCCCTCAGATCAGTGAACTGTGTTCAGAGCTGTAACTCTCTTGGCAATCGCCAAGCTGAAGTTCTCATGAGTTGTTCATACTTACGCTGCCATGTAAAATTTGTCTTTTTTCGTTCAGGAGCAAAGTAGAAAGTGTCCGGTTGTTATCTCTGTCTCAAACTCTGAACAGACGTTCGAAATTTGACCAGCTTTCACCTAGTTTACATTCTGCTCAAAGTCTACCCGAATTCAGTTACCACTGATTTTCTCAGCAGTGAGGTTTATCTATGTTTTGGAAAGACAAAGAGCAGCAGACCAGCAAGATCAGGCTGCCCAAAAGTCTGAAATATTTGGTCGATCAGTCATGAGCTGTGGCACTGTCAATTACACAGTTCACGTAGCTTCAGAAAACTTTCTGCGCTGTGCCCCTCATGTACTCCTACATGGCAAGATTTTTCCGTTACCCCGGACGCACGATATGCTCTGGGAATCGACGAAATGTGCATATTTATGTAAGCACAGCAATTATCAGCAAATATGCTCTTCAGAAATAAGGGAACACAGAGGTCAACAAGGTATATATGCCAATTAATATTAATTTATCAAAAAGAAAACCGCCAGAAATATTGTGCAAAATGTTCCGAGGAAAACCGCAAGGAAAACTCTACATGGCTCATGAAAACTTCAGCCGGGTGATTGTCATGAATCTCAGGGCAACCACATCCTCCATGTTTAGGCCTCCAAATCCAGCACGTCTGTTCAAGCATAGCGCCAAAATAAGTCCTGCAACAAAAGGATAGTTTCGTCTTGTGCAAGTTATTTCAGATAGCCAGACCAACACATGCAACATACAATTTTTCATAGGACAGTATGAATATCAACGCACATCGATAATTTCCAATGTGTATATTTAGGCAATGTACGCTACGTCAGATTTAAGATTCATCTTCCAAGGAAGTATTTCATGCAAATAGCAAGCCGAAATACAATGTGAAATTTTCCATGGATTCATATGTGGCTTTTTCCACGCACAAATTAAGACGTAATTTGATCGAGAATTCGGAGAATGACAGCCTGACGGAAACGAGATTGGCGAGTGGAGCAAAGGCCGCTTGCGGCGGCGGCGGGACAGGCGCAACCGCAGCGACGTCGGGGCGGGCCGGCTGCGGGTCGAGCGCAGCCGCAGCAACGTCGGGGCGGGCCTCGATTTGGAGTTCAGCGCTAGGTCTGGCCGCTGGGGCTCCTCCGCTTGCCGCCACGATGCTGAACCAGGTGAAGGAGTTGGGGCCGCAGCTCCCGATTCCGGAACGTGGTTCCCTGGATTGGGCTCGATCGCTTCATACCATGAATGTAGTGGATCTTCGACGGGAGGTTGAGGCAGGTTTGGATTCGTTGAAGAAGGCGACGGCCTTCACTCGTGCTCCCGTCCCACCCAAGCCAATTCAGAGGTGGGGAGTGTCGTACTCCGTGCTCCTTCGCATGGCGCACCCTCGGATTTCATCAGGTAAACTTGCTCTGTTCCCTGGTGGAAGACTAGTTCTATATGATGAGTATGATGCGATTATTGATGCGCGTTTGCTGGGTGATTTAGAATCTGTGGTTGTGGGTGATGTGATTCATTTGATCTGTTTTCGTGTTGTGATTGGAGCCCCAATTTCAAGTGAAAATTGCTCTGATGAGAGCAGGGATATGGTTTCGAAGATCAAACGAATTAAGATGGAAAAGGATAATGATATGCCTCTGATTAATTTAGGTACTAACACTGTTAATAATCTGAACCAAACTCAAAATGTCAAAAAAGAGACTACTCGCCCTGTGATTTTGGGCTCTCAAAATAAGACGGTGGTGATGGGTATGAAAAAGCTTGTGCATAATGGAGCTTCTGATGATAGTAAACAGGGTGAGATTGAACCAAAATTGATTTCAGTTTCTGTTGTAACTGGAGGGGATCAATTTGATGAAACAAACAAGGGAGTGGTGACAATGGCAGTCGTGCCGGAGTCAGTTGGTGAGATAAGGGTTCCGGTGAATGCTGACAGTAGCTTGCGTCGGCAAGCTATTTGTCAAAATGGTGTTATCATCGTGCAGAAACATCAATGGCAACAATTGGGTTCGGGGCCTAAAGTACAGAAGAATTGGGGGGGAGTTTCAGAGTCGTCTGAGCTCTTTCGCCAACGAATTAGGAGGGAATCGTTTGGCTTGGCGGATAGAAATTTAGCTGGTGGTTCGGGGGGAGTTCATAGTTTGAAAGATGGACAGAAAAATAATACAACAGGCGAATTGGTTTCTGGGGTAGGGAATGAGGCTAACGTATCAAAGGCTAACGTTTCAAAGGCTGGCAAGGCTGGGCTGGAGGGGGTTGGGCCTGAAAAGGGCCCAGTACTTTGTCGCTCTGTGGAAGAGTGGGCCAAAATTTCTGATAACAGAGGGGCGTGGGTGTGGGTCGTCAAACAGCCTATTTTCCCTTCGTCCTTAGGGTTTCTTGCGTCGCGTGAAGAGATAAGGCGTTGGGGCAGGGGGGCTCGACGTATTACCAGATCTGCCGAACGCCTTGTTGATTCCAGATCTTTTGCAGAAGTGGTGGGCGAGATGTACCGGCAGGAGCCTGGAGGTGCGCAGGGCAGGGATGATCGTCTTCCTCAAAAGCGGCCAGTTGATCAGCAAGGTGGTGGGTTTGGGGGCCAACGCCGGCGAGTGGAGGAGCGGGACCTGAATCAGAATCGCTTTGGTGGCAGCTCCGGGGGTCGGGGAATTTCCAATAATCGGTTTGCGGGGGCGAATTTTGGCGGTGGAAGGGGTGGTGGTGGCGGTGGTGGTGGTTTCCAAGGGGGCACTGGGGTTTTTGGTGGCGGTTCTCAAGGCAATGGTTTCCAGGGTGGAGGTGCTAGTAGCAGTGGTGGTGTGGGTAATGGAGGTACTCAGGGAAGAGGCGGTGGTGGTGGCTTCCAGGGTGGTGGTGGATCTCAGGGGGGTACTAGGGTTTTTGGTGGCGGTTCTCAAGGCAATGGTTTCCAGGGTGGAGGTGCTAGTAGCAGTGGTGGTGTGGGTAATGGAGGTACTCAGGGAAGAGGCAGTGGTGGTGGCTTCCAGGGTGGTGGTGGCTCTCAGGGTGGTGGTGGCTATCAGGGTGGTGGTGGGGGTGCTGTTGGGGCGCAGAGGAATGGAGGTGGAGGTGCTGGGGGGTTTGGAATTCAGGAGAGAGGTTTTCATGGCGGCTCTGGGACTAATCGGATGGAATTTCACAATGGGCAGTCCAGTCAGAGGAACAAGATCGTGATTGAGGAATGAGGGCATGATTCTGAAGCAGTGCGGGAGGAGAAAAGACTGAGGGGACAGCTGTTTGAAGAGAAACAAGTGATGACTGGAGCTGGAAGCTCTGCAAACCTGCATTTGTACTGCCACAGATGTACTATGCGAGGTCATATTCAACGGGATTGCACTGCGGATCCAGTGTGTTACAACTGTGGTGTTTCTGGGCATCTGTCAGCTACTTGTACTGCTAAGAAGAGGCCGTCACTGAGAATATGTGGTGCAGGAGCAGGGGGAAAATGTTCTTCAGCATGCGTTTGCCAGTTCCAGACACAATTTGCAAGCCGGCTACTGTCACGGGTGTGTTGCGAGTCCAGACTGGAGTCTGTTCATTAGAGTTGGTTCTAGAGAAACTTAATTTGCTCTTTGCTGGAGTGGGGGATGATTGGTTATGGCGAGCTAAGGAGGTGGACCAGGATACTTTCTTGATTGACTTCCCGAACGCTGCTTCTAGGCGGGAACTGACAAAATTCATCAATGGCTTTAACTTTACTTCAGACAACTCAGTGCAAGCCAAGGTGAGAGAGACCCATCGAGAGTTTGAAGCGTTCGGGGTGCTTGAGGAGGCTTGGGTTAGATTGTCCGGTGTTCCAGACTGGGCACGCACTGAGGATGCCGTTTGGGAGCTAGGGTTCATGGTGGGGGTAACTCTGAAAGTGGATGAAACTTCTTTGCCAGGTGTGCGCCCATTGCGATTGTTGTTGGTATGCAATGATAAGAAGATGGTCCCAGGCTCGAATGAAGTCTATCTGAATGGGAGGGGTTTCAAGCTGATCTGGGAAGTGGAAGGTTTGGACAGAGAGGGAGGTGGTGTGGGTGATGCACCAAATGACGATGATGATGATGAAGAGAAAAAAGATGAGGATAAAGGGAAGGACGATGAGAAAAAAGATGAGCAGAATGAGGAGAAGGAGATGAAGGACAAGAATGAGCAGGAGGATGGGGAGGGCTCCCAGGAGAATCCAGAGGGGTGGGAAAAAGCGCTGCAGTTTGGACGCGGTAAACCTTTTACTGTTAGGACCCAGATGATGGAAGAACAATCAGAAACTGAATCAACAAAGGTCCATGTGGGCTTAGACAAGAGTGGAGAGGAATTAGATGATGGGGTGTTAACTCAGGAAACTCAAGAGGCTGTTGATGACAGTGTGGTGGAAAAGGAGCCAGAAGCAACTGGGCTTTCGGTTTTAAATGGAGAAAGAATTATGCAAGGCAATGATGAGACAGGGAGGATGAAGGTCCGTGGTCTTTGGTGCAGAACCGCAAATCCAAAGTGACAATTCTGGAGGAATCTGCAATAGATGTGCCTAAGGGGAAGAAACCAAAAGAACCAGTTAAGGCTATTAGACAGAGCAGTCGTTTACTGAAGAACAAGGATGGTGTGACTGTTGAACAGAAAGCTGAGCACCGTGCGTCGAGCAAAGACAACTTTGCAGGTAAATTATCAGCCTTTCATATTCTTGATTCGGTGTCCAATGAAGAGTTGGGGTCGATTGCTAATGATTGTGGGGTGGTGTTGGGGGAAACTGAGAGGGAGATAAATATCCAATTAAATGTGTTTAAAGCGAAAGAGCTTGCTGAAGCCGTGCTTGCAGCAGCTCGTGAATCGGGTAATGAGACAGCGTTGGCTGAATCATTGCAGAAGGAGGAAAAGGTGGGGGGAACGATTTTGGAGGGGGGACCAGAAGTGGGGAAAAATAAGAAGAAAGGAGAAAAAAAGGAGGCTGGTGAGCGGGGTCGAGGGGTTGAAACCGAGGGGAATCCATCTACTCCTTCTTCACCATTAAAGGAGATGGAGGAGCAGTTGGATAGAGAGTTGGAAAAGGAGGAGAGGGAGGATAAGTTTGATTATTCGGTAGGGGAGTCGAGTAGGATGAAGAAGGGGAGTGGTGGTAAGCGCAGAAAGGGGTCGGGAAAAAAAAAGCGATCTCGATGACGATTCTTTTTTTAAATGTTAGAGGTTTAAGAGGAGTGGGACGTAGAGGTGAGGTTAAGGATGTGGTTATTAAACATAGGGTTCATATTTTGTGTTTACAAGAAACTATTAAAGAAAAAATCTCCAAATCTTTGATGAAATTGTTTGCAGGAACTTTTAGTTATGTTTGGAATATTAAACCGGCTGTGGGTCATTCGGGTGGCTTGTTGATGGCTGCGAGGGAGGATTTGTATGAGTGTTTGGCGCAAGACCAGGGCGATTTCTATGTTAGTATGACTTTAAGAGAGAAACAAAGTGGTAGGATTTGGGATGTGTTTAACGTTTATGGCCCGGTTTTAGCTGAGCGTAAGGATGATTTTTTTGCGGAAATTACTGATGTTATCCTAAAAGTTCGTAATCCAATTATCATGGGAGGGGATTTTAATCTAATTAGGTTCGCGGAGGAGAAATCTAAAGGAGTGGTAAATAAAACTTTGATGCTGAAGTTTAACTTGATGATTGGGCTTTTGCAATTAAAGGAGCTAGAGAGATTGGGTAGTAAATACACGTGGTCTAACAATCAGTTGGATCCTACCATGGAGGTTCTGGATCGTATTCTGGTGTCGAATGATTGGGAAAATCTGTTTCCCCTTGCGGTAGTTCACACCCTTATTCGAATAGGTTCGGATCATGCTCCGTTGCTGGTTATGCTAGGTAATGAGCAGGCTTTATCTCCTAGGCCTTTCCGTATTGAACCAGCTTGGTTTCTTGATAACAATTTTAAAGCAAGTGTGATAGGCAAATGGCCTAGTAGAAGACAGGCGCATATTTTAGATTATTGGAAATTGCAACAGGGAGAGCTGAGGAAGTTTCTCAGGGGGTGGGGTGCGAATTTCAGAGGGGATTTTAGGAGGCTAAAAAACAATCTTTCAGGCTTGATTTCTGAACTAGATGATTTGGGAGATCAAGGCCTTTTAGGGGAGGACGACTGGCGCAGGAGATACCAGTTGGAGGAGGAGTTGTCTCGAGCTTATGCCGCGGAGGAAATGTATTGGCAACGTCGAGGGGGAGAGCAGTGGTTGCTGCAGGGGGATAGGAACACTGCTTTCTTTCATAGTGTGGCAAATGGTAGGAAGCGTAGAATGACTATTGCTTCTTTAGAGGATGAGGGTAGGGTTATCTCAGAAATTGCAGAGTTGAAAATGTTTATCACTGATTATTACAAAATGTTGTTTGGTTTGGAATTAAAACCCGTGGTGAGACTTAAAGGAGATTTTTGGATGGACTCGGGTAGAATTTCTATAGAGCAAAAAGCTGAGCTTATTAAACCTTTCTCTTTCGAGGAACTTGATGTTGCGCTGAAAACAACTAAGGTCAATACTGCACCTGGTCCGGATGGTTTCTCAGTGCTCTTTTTTAAAGAGTTTTGGGATATTTTAAGGCCTGAATTGATGGAAATGTTAAATGATTTGGCTTTAGGTAGACTAAACCTTGAACGGCTGAACTATGGTGTGATTACCTTAATTCCTAAAGTTCGGAATGCAACTAACATCAAGCAATATAGACCCATTTGCCTTCTTAAAGTGGTTTTCAAGCTTATTACTAAAGTTTTGACAAATAGATTGACTAGGGTGGCTGGAGTGATTTTGGATGAGGCACAGACTGCCTTTATTCCGGGTAGGCTGATTTTTGAAGGAGTGGTAGTTTTGCATGAAGTGATGCATGAATTGAAACGAACGGGTGGTCAGGGTATTGTGTTAAAATTAGATTTCGAGAAGGCGTATGACAAAGTCCATTGGTTTTTTCTTAAGGATGTCCTGATTAGAAAAGGCTTCGATCCAGTTTGGGTGGATTGGATTGCTATGGCTGTGGAGTCAGGAAGGGTTTGTGTTAATATCAATGGGGAAAATGGGATTTTCTTCCGCACCCATAAGGGTCTCCGCCAAGGTGACCCTTTGTCCCCTCTGCTTTTCAATGCGATTGCGGATGCGCTAGGAACAATGATAAAAAAGGCTAAGGAAAAAGGGCATCTTGTAGGACTGGTACCCCATTTGGTAGAGGGGGGTTTAACTCATTTACAGTATGCTGATGATACGGTTCTGTTCCTTGAAAATTCGGATAGGTCTATTGTCACTATGAAATTCCTGTTGTATTGCTTTGAGGCGATGTCGGGTCTGCGCATTAATTACCAAAAAAGCGAAGTGGTGGTCTTTGGGGTGGAGGAGATAGAACAAAAACGAGTTGCTAATCTTTTTAACTGTGAAGTTGGGTCTTTGCCTATGAAATATTTAGGTATGCCAGTCTCACCGGATGTGTTGTCAGCCTCTGATCTTGAATTTGTGGTTGAAATGGTGCTGAAGCGTTTGGAGATTTGGGAAGGATCACAGCTGACCTCGGGGGGGAGGAAAATTAGAATTGACTCGTGCTTGTCGAACATCCCAATGCATGTAATGTCTTTCTATAAGTTGTCTGATGGTAATCATCATAAGATCAATATGGCCATGGCTCGTTATTTTTGGGAAAGCACGTGTGATAAAAGAAAGTATCATATGGTTTCTTGGGAAAATATGTGTCGCCCTAAAGAATATGGGGGGTTGGGCTTTATGGATAGCAAGACTAAAAATATTGCGCTGCTTTCAAAATGGATCTTTAGGCTAGAGCGTGGGGATAATGATATTAGTTGTCGTCTCTTGAGGAAAAAATATTGCAATGGGAGTGGTAGTTTTTTTAACTCGGATCCGAGTGGGACTTCCCAGTTTTGGAAAGGTCTGCACTCCATAAAAACATGGGTGAGAAAAGGCCTTTCCTATATTCTCGGGGATGGAGGGAAGGCAAGGTTTTGGGAAGATGTGTGGGTAGGCGAAGTTCCTTTGCGTTACCAGTTTCATAACCTCTACTTGTGTTGTGAGCAGCATGAGCAGACGGTTAAGGAGGTGCTGGCAGGGGGGAGGCCAGATTGACTTTTAGAAGATCCTTTGGAGTCAGTGAGTGTGAGGAATGGGAGGTTTTGGGAAACCTGTTGCAGAATGTTACTTTAGGAGATAGTATGGACAAAGTAAAGTGGGCCTTGTCGCCCAAGGGGGTTTTCTCGTCAAAATCGCTCTATAACATGATTTTGTTTTCGGGAGTGAGAGATGTGGGGATTTGGGAGATGTGGAAATCTTTTGTGCCTCTTAAAATAAATTTTTCATTTGGATGTGTATGAGGGGTCGCCTTCAGGTGAAAGTAGAGTTAACCAAAAAAGGGTGGACAGGTGGTGTGGGTTGCAAAATGTGTGGTGAATCGGAAACTATGAATCACCTTTTGTTTGGTTGCCCTATCTCGCATTTTAGCTGGTGGGTAGTGAGAGAAGCTTTGGGCTGGAACCTTACCCCTAACAATATGATGGATTTTGAAACCTGTGGTATCGGAGGGTCGGGTCGCAAAGTTAATCTAGTGAGCTGGATGGTGTTTGGGGCTTGTGCTTGGGCAATTTGGACTTGTCGAAACGATTTTGTATTTGAGAATAGAACTCCCTCTTCTTCTTTGCAGGTCATCTACAGGGCGGTCTCCTTCTTGTCGCAGTGGCTGATGCTGGTTCCGGAGAAGCTTAAGGAGGAGGCCACGACGGTGCGGGATAAACTGAAGCACAAAGCTCGCGAGATGCAGCTCATCTGCTCGTGCCGTCAGGGGGTCGGATGAAACCTGGATTGTTTTCAGGGCTGTAGTTCTAGTCTGTTTTTGTTGCTCTGTTCTTCTCTGTAATAATCAAATTTGCTGGTGGTGGTGTGGGTGGCGATTGTTGAATCGTTCCCTGCCCTTGGGCTAGTTTGGTGGACAGGTGGTGTTTTACTTTCTCTGTGTGTTTGTGTAAAACGACTTTGTGAGCTTTTTAATAAAGCTGGGCCGTCGGCCTCTGTTCGTAAATACAATGTGAAAACAAATTGGACAGTTGGGCTACAGAAGTATCTATTGCAGCGCAAAAAAACTACTAATTAATGCAGCCATACTATTTGGTTCACACTTGGGACAACAATGGCCATTTTTCTAATGCTACTTCTGACTTTCACCATCTAGTTTCTCAGATCACATACATTTTGGACATAAATAAAATAAAATAATGAATTCAGTTGCACTCGTTGTTTTCCATGTGTCAGGAACTAAGGATCTATAGGCAAGCAATGCTCGATTTCAGTTTACTGTCATTCTTTATATGCCTAGTCGACGATGCAACTGATTATATATATAAGTAGTAAATAGCAGGCAGTTATATGTTATAGTAAAAAGCAGATCTTCCGTCACCTTCCATCACCAGCACCACCGTCTACTCGCCCTCGCCACCCCGTCCTTCCGGAAGGGCATCCTCGAGATCCGCATCAAGCCCTGGACCATGGAGGGTCTCGCCGAGCACGTGGACATGAGGTACCACGTCCATCTTGAGCTGGAGGGGGTCAAGCTCCACGCTTGGGACGCCGATACGGTGGCTCGAGCCATCGGCGACGAGTGCGAGCTCGACTACATCATGGCTCGCACGGTGTCGAGGGAGGACACAAGGACAATGGGAGTGTGGGCTTGGACGGAAAACCCCGACAACATCCCGAAGGTGCAAAAGGTCAAGCTCCCGGCGCGTGTTCTGCCCGGGGCTCCGCCGGTCATCGGCCGCCGTGGCCTCCGCACGAGGGTCATCGTCCACCTCGCCATGTACGAGGACTTCATGGGTGTTGAGGCTGTTCCCGGCGTGCCGTCCAAGCCGCGCCGCACGGAGGTCTTCGACTGGGCTGTGGGGGTCATCGACGGCGAGCGCCCGCCCGCTCGCAGCCGCGGCCCCCCTCGGGAGCCGCGACATGATGACGACGAGGATGAAGGAGACCACGGTCGCGGTCGTGATGGTGACCGGCGCAGCCTGCGTGACCGTGTCATGGGCCGCAGCCGGTCCAGGGCTCGCAACAACCAGGCCCGCGACGCAAGCTCCGACAGGCGCCGCGACGACCACCAAGGCTCTTGTGACGGCCACCATCGCCGTCGCGGCCTTGGGGCTGAATCTTCTCCGAGCCCTCCATGCAGCCCAAGAGGTGGACCAGCTCACAGAAACCATCCCCTCGATCGTCCGCGCTCCGACTCGCCCGACTCCGTGCTCCCGACACCATCAGATGCCCGCTCTCGCTCGGTAACCATGCCACCTGGGTTCTCCACCCCCATGCTCCAGATTGAGGCCGCCCCTACTAGCTCTGTTTCACAGGTGCCTGTGACCCCGGATTCTGATGTTCCCTCGATGCAGGCCACTGAAGATGAAGCTGGTGGTGCTGCGCCGCTGTTCCTGGCCAAGATGCGTGCTCTGCTCTCCTCGCCGCCATCCCCTCCGCCAAAGGCCCCTACGGCGAGGCGCAAGACCATCGTCGGCTGCTCATACCGCCGCTCCAGTGCCCGCCTGAACATCAAGGGTCGCCGCGTCCCGGTGGCAAGGATGGCAGAGGAGCTTCTCTGCCGGCGCATGGGCATTGTCCAAGATGACGCGCCGGTCACCGAGCAGGCGGTGGCCGAGTTCGTTAGCCTCTTCCAGGGGCAGCTGCCGTCCATCATCCTGGCTGCCCTGAGGGCTCTGTTCCGTTTGGACTGCGCCGGAGCAAACGCCGTTGAAGATGCTCTCATAAACCATGGTGGAGGAGGAGCTATCGACCTGGCAGATGTTGAAGGTGGTGCTGATGATGTTGAAGTCTGAGGTTTACCTGGAGATCGAGTTGCTTAGAGTCCCCAAGTTTCTTATGTTAGTTCAATATTGTGCTATTTTGCTTCAGTTGCTGAGGCTCGAGCTGAGTTCCTGGCGCCTGTGCTGGTTACTACTGCTGCCTCTCCTGTTCTGTGTTGTGGCTCTTGGGTACCTGTTAGCTATGATACAACGATCGCTAGATGCTTGCACTTTGTTTAATGGATGAGCTCATGAAATTAATCTGTTTCTTGTGCTGGAATGTGAGGGGATTAAATGATCCGGATAGACAAGCTGTGGTTAACGATCTCATTGCATCCTCCTCCTGCCATATAGCTTGCCTACAAGAAACCAAGTTACAAAACGTGGATCAGTTCACTGCATGCTTCTTGGGTGGGGGCAGACTAAAAGGTTTTGCTCAACGTCCTGCCTTAGGGACTAGAGGTGGAATCCTTCTGTTGTGGGATGAAAACCTTGTAAACATTTCTGATGTGGAGATTTCCGAGTTCTGCCTCTCGGCCACGATTACCTCCATCCACTCCGATGCTAGCTTCAAGATCACTGCAGTATATGGCCCCACGCTTGCAGCTCGGAAGGAGGATTTCTTTGCCGAGCTCTTGGCATTGAAACCTACGGTGGGCACCTTGTGGTTGGTCCTTGGAGATTTTAACCAAATATATCGAGCGAGGGACAAAAATAACACCAACATCAATAGAAGAAGGATGAACAAGTTTAAATCAACACTTGACAATTGTGATCTCAAGCCTATACATCTCCAAAACCGTCGCTTCACATGGTCAAATGAGCAAGCCAACCCCACCATGTCTAGGATCGACGGCGCCTTTTGCAACCCGGAATGGGACCTTAGCTTCGGCCATCACATCCTCCACGCCCTCTCGTCCTCGTTATCCGACCATTGTCCCCTCTTGCTTGCCGATGACTCCGGACCGCGCCGTCCACGCTCTTTTCGATTTGAAAATTTTTGGACATGTCTTCCCGGTTTCAAGGAGGTTGTTGCGGATGCTTGGTCCATGCATTCGACACACCAAGAACCATGCCAAATTCTCTTCCACAAGCTTAGAAAGACGGGGACCAAACTTAAACGATGGAGTCAAGGTTTCTTCTCAAACGCCAAGGTTCAAACGCATATGGCACACCTCATCATTTTGCGCCTCGACGAGGCCCAAGAGCTTCGGCCACTCTCTCCGGAGGAAAGAGACCTTCGTGCGCGCCTCAAGCGTAGAGTCCTAAGCCTCGCGGTGGTTGAGCGATCAAGGAAAAAACAATGCTCCCGTGTCACTAACATCCGCGAGGGTGATGCAAACACCAAATATTTCCACCTTCGGGTCAATGCGAGAAGGAGAAAAAATCACATTCACCGGCTTAGGCGCAACCATGGTTGGGTCACATCCCACGAAGACAAGGAGCAAATTGTGCACGACCATTTCCACACGGCTATGAGAAGAGGTCCACCCCGAGAGCTTGATTTCAATTGGGATACTTTCGTTCACCCAAACATTGACCTTGGAGACCTTGACGCGCCTTTCACGGAGGAGGAGGTGCACCGAGCTATCAAGCAAATGCCGACGGACAAGGCTCCCGGTCCCGACGGCTTCACCGGTGCTTTCTTTAAGGCCACTTGGGACATTATCAAGACGGATGTCATGCGGGTCATTCACCTATTCGGCAACCTCCACTCCGACAACTTCCATTGGCTAAATTCGGCAAACGTTGTTCTCATTCCAAAAAAGGAGGGAGCCGAATGCATCTCGGATTTCCGACCCATTAGCTTGATTCACGCAATCGCAAAAATCATTGCTAAGGTGTTGGCTACGCGGCTCGCCCCTCACATGAACACGTTGATCTCTCCCGCTCAAAGCGCCTTCATCAAAAATAGAAGTATCCACGATAACTTCTTGTTTGTGAGGAACTTTGCTAGAAGGCTTCACCGAACCAAGACTCCCGCGCTCCTCTTGAAGCTCGATATCCGGAAAGCGTTTGACTCCGTTAGATGGGATTACCTTATGGATCGCCTCCGTCATCTTGGTTTCCCAGTTCGGTTTTGTGATTGGATCTCCGCCATCCTTCGTACTTCCACTTCAAGGATCCTCCTTAATGGGGTGCCTTCCGCACCTATTAGGCATGGTCGAGGCCTTAGGCAAGGTGACCCGCTCTCTCCGCTCCTTTTTGACATTGCGATCGACCCACTCCAACAAACCCTTGAGCTTGCTACGACTAGAGGAGACCTCTCCCGCCTCCGGGGGCGCGGGGCATTCTTTAGAACCTCTCTCTATGCGGATGACGCCGCCATTTTTGTGGCTCCAATAAAGGAGGAAATCACCAAGCTTGCGCACATCCTCAATTCTTTCGGCGACGTTACGGGGCTATGTACAAACATGCAAAAGACATCCGTTGTCCCCATTCGATGTAGTGCCATTGACTTGGACGAGGTTCTTCAACCTTTTCCGGCAATTAGGACCGGCTTCCCCATGCGTTACCTTGGCCTTCCGCTCTCCATTTGTCAACTCAAGAGGGTAGACCTTCAACACCTTGAAGACAAGATTGCCGGCAAGGTCCCCATGTGGGCGGGCAAGTTCATTAACGTGGCGGGGAGGAGAGAGTTGGTTAGGTCGGTTATGGCCTCACAAGCCATTTTCCACCAAACCTCCCTCAAGTTGCCTCCCGGTTTTATCACCAAGGTCCACAAGATTGAGCGCTCTTTCCTTTGGGCGGCCTCCGATAAGGTTTCCGGTGGCAAGTGCAAAATAAATTGGAAAAAGGTGTGCCGCCCAACCGAGCTTGGAGGTTTGGGGATACTCGACACCGAAAGATTTGGGGCGGCGCTTCGGCTCCGATGGCTATGGCATGAGTGGACGGATACCACCAAGCTTTGGATTGGGATGGGCAACCCATGCTCAAGCGAGGACCATGACCTTTTCTATGCATGCACAACTATCACTCTTGGCAACGGTCACAAGGCACCCTTTTGGGACTCCCCATTGTTGGACGGGCGTAGACCGCGCGACATTGCTCCTCTTATCTACGCCATATCGAAGCGGAAAAATTGGTGTGTGCACAAGGCCATGCATGAGGATGCTTGGATAAACCAAATAAACACTTCCGATGGGATCACCCTTGCTCACATACAACAATTTGTTGATCTATGGACCCCTCTACAACACGTGCACCTTGTTGAAGACATCCCCGACTCCATCACTTGGACTATGTCGGCCTCGGGTACCTACACGGCAAGCTCGGCTTACCACGCCCAATTCTTAGGCTCCACCATCTCCAATATGAAGAGGTTGGTTTGGAAGGTGTGGGCACCCCCTAAATGCAAATTCTTCGCTTGGCTTGTCATTCAAAACCGGATATGGACGGCGGACCGGCTACGTCGGAGGGGATGGCCAAATTGTGATCTTTGCCCGCTTTGCAAGCAAACTAGAGAGACGGCCGCTCATCTTCTATTCCAATGTCGGTTCGCCAAGCGCATTTGGAACATGGTGAAGGCTTGGCTTCAACTCTCTTGGTTGGACATGAGCTCTTGGGACAACTTCACTTGTGTTCAAGATTGGTGGACTCATATGACTTTAAACGACTCCGCTAGGCGAAAGGCGATTGCCACCCTCACAATGCTAATATCTTGGGAGTTATGGTCCGAGTGAAATGCTAGAGTTTTCCGCCACAAATCTACACTACCTTCGATGATTTTGGGACGGATCAAAGACGAGGCTCACACTTGGGTCAAAGCGGGTGCCAAGCATTTGGAGTTTATACTACCGGGAGACTAATCCCATACTTATGTTGCTATTCCTTTAAGCCTTTTTGGCCGGTGATGTAAAACTTTAAAACCCTCTAACTCCTCCTTAATCAATATATAGGGGCAACGCTTTTGCCTCATAAATTCAAAAAAAAAAAGCAGATCAAATAATAAGCACGGAGCTGCTCAGACCTAAGCAAGAAAATTACCATAGTTGTGCACTACCGTTTTGATGCATATACCGTTGTGCTTGCTAATTTTAAACTGGCTACTATTTCAGCTTCTTATACCAAAACAGACGGTAAGCATCAATTGGAAGAAACACAAAAAGTTCACACTGAAACTTGCCAAATATTAGTTGCATGATATGTCACTTATATGATGGTCCAAAGACTTTTGATTTGCATAATCCAAACAGAGTTATAATTCTTGAAATCAACACTTACCCACTGAAAAATGTTTGAGAAAATGAAATGTAAATTGCAGAGATACTCACTACATTGACTTGCTGAGAAACTGGGATAGTTAGTAATTAGTAATAACAATAAGGACTCGCTTGGGACTGGACATGTCAATAAATCTTGATATAGTTCCCCAACAATCTATGTTACGTGATTTGGCCTCCTGTTAGGAAGAGAAGGAGATCTGCATAACACTGGCAGTAAACCAACGCACTTGCTGAATCTGTGACGGAAATGTATAGTGTAACATACAAAGAGAAGTTCAAACCATAATTCCAATTTATGATATGATTACTACTAATATGAAATCACAGTTCTAAAAAACTACTAATATGACATATTTAAGCTTTTTATAATAAGAACCAAGTCAAGTACACATTAACAGTATCAGGTCAACCTTCCACAACAATAAAAACAGAGCACTTAAATGCTGCATACTTCTGTGTAAAAAAGGGATAACTGATATCTCAACACAAACATAAATTGCTGACTGAAACAAAAGTAACTTTGAACACAAGCATTCATAGACAAAAGACAGTGCAATATGATTATATTGCTCATGATTATATTGCTCAGTTAATAGTTCCCAGTTACAACTTTCGGCGGTGAACCATTTTTCATGACATACCAAGAAAAATTAACCTAGAAGTGGAGCAGCCATATCTAGTTCAAAGATTACGGAAAAGGCAGTGCACAATCTTCAAGCATCAACCTTGTCTACCGAAGAAGAGAAGAACAATAATTATTTAGGTACTGAACAAAGTTACTGGAGATGACCATTAACAACCCATCAGTACGATTCTTCAATTCAAACAAGATCTGGTTTTGGGATCCGCAATTCATGAGCAACAAGTTCATATTTCCACTATATATGAATTCCAGTTCTGCGTCCTCAGAAGCTCTTGTTCCCACTTCTAGCAGCCTGTATTGACCAGCCACCCATTCCTTGTTGATCTTCTCACTAACTTCAAATTTGATCTTCTTTAGCACTTTTGCTTTCAAAACAAAGAACTTGGCAAACCAAACATCTTGCTCATTGCCCTCATAATCCGTCAACACCAGTTCTTCTAGATGGGTCTCAAGGCATTTGACTGGATTTGTTGGGTCATACTTACGCACATTTTCTTTCATAGGTATATTTAAGTGTTTCATATACTGGAAAAGGAAACAAGAGACATAGATTAAAGTAATTCCTAAATATTAGAATAGATCGTATGTCATTAATCAGATATAAATTTAACATTTAAAGAAAGACAAATACTTACAGTGACATATAGCTTTGCCAAGCACGGGAAGCACCTTAAGACATCAATAACAGCATACAAGTCAGGGACAGAAAACTGGAGAGCCAAAACCTTGACAGTGCTTATCATATTCTTCGAGGTGGCAGGGGTTAATCTCTGAAGAACAAAATGGGCATATAAATATATAATTTATAAAACAATGTTGCATGCAAGAATCAGAAGCAAGAGGTTTGCTGCTCCTACCTGCAACACTAGGTTTGCAATCTTGATTTGGGAGATGCAGGGCGACAGAAGGCCTATTATTTCCAGTTTAGGTGCCATGATTAACTGGATAGTATCATGGACTGCACTCGGACAAGGTAGTAGCAACCTTTCAAGGCGAGGGGCATCAACGATTATCAATTCTCCTTGGATAGAAAAACAAGCGCAGAGTCTAATGATCCTAAGAGTTGGCGAGCTAATGCGGAAGCAACCGATATCAGCAATGTCCTCTAGATCAAGTGACTCCAAGACACGGCAAGCAGAGAGCACCCCATGGAAGACATCCTCAGATATGGAAACACGAAATAGTTTAAGCAACTTGAGAAGGTCGAAACTCACAGATGGTGCTATCTCCTTTGGGAAATCACAGAAGCTGAATCTGGCCACCTCAAGGGTTGATGCGCAGCAAAACACAGATGGTGGCAGCGGGTAGTACTTGTTATGTCCAGTGTCCAATAATAGGAAGGAGATGTCAAGATCCTGAAGACCGTCAAGGGCAGGTGAGTGGAACCAGCTCACGATCTGAGCGGCTTCTTCGGCGAACCTTTTCTTGGCCTTATGGAGGCGGAAGCAGCCTATATTGAAGCGGCGGTCAGGGCCTGGGTGGTCGGAGAGGATCTTGCAGACGATGGCGAAGCGCTTGAACTCGTTGGAGCAGAGGTTGTAAGGGCACGTACATTGGGCGACGCTAAGAGCGACGCTAGGATTTGATTCCCAGCGGTTACGTACTATTCCCGTACGAGGCTCGGATTCTGGCTTGCGTCGACTGAAGTTTAGGCGTCGGGCGCCTGGACGCTATTTTCTCGCTCCTTCCGAATTCACGAGCGACGGGCGCTAGGGGCCAGCGATAGGAATCCTTTTTTTGAATCGTATCCATAACGGAATTAACGGATCCAACAAATCTGGTGGAAACAGATCCAGCAGATCTTGTAGTACAAACAGACTCTGTGCGTAAAAAATAATCTCTGACGCAAAAAAAATTACACGTAAAAATATTAAGTCTCTACAATTGATAGCTGGAATTGAAAACAAATTGCATGCAAGTAGATAAGCTCGTTGAATCGGTACTCCGAGATCTCTCATGACCAGATTTTCCCAGCTGCAAACCTAAGAGCATGCGCATTAGTTAAAAAAGAGATAAAAAAATGTGAAACTAGCACAACCATTCATTCACTGACTTGTTTGTTGCTGACCAAATCATGCATGCGTTCAAGCCAACTCTATATATAGCTTATATTCCACACAACTCACAAGTATTCCTTGACTACCCAGCACAATCTTCCTAGATGGATCCATTCGGTGATGGATGGCTCAATTCCCAGGATTCTCACTATAACAATCCGGAGATGTACCCACCTCCAAATTATCCGATAAATTTCTCCCACCCACATATGTCCCAACCATTTGATTGTAGCTCGTACGGTGCTGCGTCGAGCATGCAACACAATGGTGCTGATAGCCAAGGTGAGGCTGATGTCCAAGGCGAGGCCGATGACGACGACGACATTGAAGAGGAAAGCCGAGGCCGGCGACTTGCTTGGACCGAGCAAGACAACATTCGTCTCATGAGTAGTCCTACCAAAAAAAATATATATTTCATGTTTTCTTTATGAAACCTGTAGCAATATAATATTTTTTTAATCGCAGATTAGCGCGTGGTTGAATAACTCCATCGATTCCATTCATGGAGTCAACAAAAAGGGAGAGTTCTACTGGAAGGACGTCGTGGCGGACTACAATAAAAATAGTCCGTCCGACCGGAAAAGGAGCAGCAAAAACTGCAAAGATCACTGGTCCAGAACTAACAAAAAAGTTGTTAGCTTTTGTGGAGTTTACTGCAGGATCAAAGATGCATATGCGAGTGGGCAGTGCGACCTGCAGCTCATGCAGAAAGCCCTCGCCATGTACAAGAAGGAGAACGGGCAAAACTTCACGCTTCTGTACTGGTGGGACAAGGTTAAAGTCCATCCTAAATGGAGCAGACAAGCAGAAGAAGGGAGAAACAAAGAAGATGAATCCGTAGAAGATCAGATGGCAAAAGAAAAAGATCAAGGTCGTGTGACAGGAACCAAGGCCGCCAAAGCAAAAAGGAAAGGTAAAACCCAAGATGACATTCCTATGGGTGCACTTTCTCACGATGATATTCAATTGTACCATGATACACACGCACTGCGGGCATCATCGCAAGAAAAGATGGCTGAGGTCCAGCTCCGACTCTCGAAAGAGAAGCTTGAGATCGGCAAGACAAGAGAAAGGACAAAAATGGCTAGCACCTACAAAGAACTACTTATGGCGGACACCTCTCACATGGACGATTTCCAAAGGATGGAACACCGGAGGGCAATAAAATATTTCAGTGACATGCTTTTTGGAGACAACAACAGTAGTGAATAAGATGTATTTTTTCTTATTGTTGCATTTTCTTTTTTTCTTACTAGCTTTCATTTGTTAAATAATTGGTATTAGAATACCAATTTAGCAATCAGAAATAAATATGTAATACGAGTTTTGTATTCAATGCTACCATTTTTTTATTGATATAATATAGTCAATAAAGCGCTTCCCCATGTACGTACGTGTCCAATCTTAACAATAATAGTCAAGACGTTATCCCCAAGCCGGAATTTAAGACTTAACCTAACAATCTACCTACGAAACTACTCCGATCAATCGATTTAGGCTGCCAAGGCAATGCAGGGACAAATGGCACAAGTTGAATGGCAAAATTCATCAATTCAATAGCTGTTGGTGCATTGTCAGAAATCTGCACGGTAGCGGCCAAACGGATGATGAACTGGTGGACAGAGCACTACAACTCTATAGGCAACAAAATGGTAAATCCTTCACACAACTTGGCATGTGGCAAGCCCTAAGGAACCAGCCAGACTGGAACAAGATCTATGAAGCATGACTGTTTGTAGTATTGTTTTTATTTTTCATCCAATAAAATTATTACATTTTCTTTGGTTTGTATTGGAATTAATTTTTCTTTACATTTTCTTTGTTTTTATTTGTATCCCAAATATTATTACATTTCATCCATGTTGTACGAGATTTGATAAAAAGAAAGGTTTCAATACAAGTTATATTGTGGAGATTCATCAGTACCACTTCTCAGACTATGTAGTTTACTAGCAGGCTTTAAGCTTTGCAGAATCAAACGCAGTTGTGTAAAAATTTGTATTCTGTTTGCTCTCCTCTCTATTGCACACACCGAAATTAATGCAAAAATTGGTTAAACAAGCAACTTAAGAAACAGAAAGCTAGCAGCATCTACGATTTGGTAGGAAGGTGAAGAGGAAATTCGCTGACCAGCTAGAGCTGGGAGGTTGCCGAAGCTGCTGCTCGTGGGCTCGTGCCGGAGATGACCCAGCTCAAGGATGCGGCCCACAGCGCCGCGGCCGAGGAGCTCTCTCCCGCCCAAGATGTTCGTCAAGCCCGCCTCCACCTCCGCCGAATCCCCACCGTGCGAGGGTACCCCACCCACCAAGAGCGACGCCGCGGCCGCCTGAATCTGCGAGCGTGGCCAAAGAAGTCGGAGCATCGGAGTGGAGCTCCACGGCGGCGCAGGCTCATCCGGGGATGGGAATCGACGACGAATGAAATGGGCAGGGAGCGGTCCTTGGTGGGGTGGGGATAGAGAGAGTTGAGAGGTGGAGCAGCGTGGATGGTGGAGGCTGGGCACGGCGTCGCCGTCGGTGGCCGATAGAATGAGCTGGGGCAGTGAGGACTGAGGACGACAGGTTCAGCTGTCGGTAGCGCAAGTGGCCACCAGAAGCGTCTCGCGATGGGGAGGAAGACGCTAGCGATTTACTTATTCCTTTTTTTATTCCCGATAGCGACTGGAATAAGCGTCGCGCGATGTAGACCAAGGACGCTAGCGATACCTGCGTTTTTTCTGATTTATTTTTATTTCTCTAAGCGCCCAACTAAGCGACTCCCAATGTACATGCCCTAATTGGCTTGGAGGTTGAGAGGCGCGGAGCGCCAGAGAGGACGCCACCGGCGCGCGATGGCCTACGTGCGAGCACCGTCCTTGGTGGGTAGGAGCGAGATGATGGTGTCCGGGATAGAATCGGGGAGGTCGCTGATGAGATCGCCCTCGCCGCCATTGTCATCCCGTGCCCGCTTCGGTGCCCTGCCTCCGCCCGCTCCATCGGACTTGCGCCTCTTGGGTGCACTAGCCGCCGCGCCCGCTCTCTTCTTGGAAGCCGAAGGTTCCGCCGCCGTCGCGGCCTTCTTCTGCTTCATATCCGGCGACTGGCGGCCGGAGAAACGGGGGTTTGAGGCGGGGATGGCGGATTTGGGGCTTCGATTTGGTAGATGCTGGCGAATGGAACGGGGATGCGGGGAGCCGGGATGGAGGGCTGGCTAGGGTTGGGCGCGCCGCCGTGACATGGAGAAGCTTGCCGGGGAATGAGATTGGGAAATGAAGCGGCGACGGCAGCAGTTTGCAAGCGGTGTGTTCTTTTTACCCTAATTCAGGAGTAATTGTGAAATTCACAACTAATTGTAGTAGTACCAGTTATTAATAAGGCTAATTGTCTGCAGCTCCATCCAATCTTACACAAAAGAAATAAGTGTTTTTGACTCCCGAGCACGGGGAATCCAGTGTTTAAATTTTTTGAAAAAAAACGGGATGTAGCCAATGGACTACCTACAAACGTGCGAAAAAAACAACTTCAAATACATTGTATTCTAAGCCCTACAATTTTTTTTTGATAAATATATGATAAATTTAGAGATTTGAAAATATGTGTACTCACATCCACAGTTTTATCTTTCTCTGTAACTCAAAATACAAATTATTTGAAGTTGACTATTTACACGTTTCTAGAATACACCCTTAGCCACATTCAGAATATTTTTAATAATAATTTAAAACTCGTAAATATTTTTTTTCAGATTTTTCTAGAACGTCGGGATGACTGGAGCGTAGAGCACGAGATCTCAATTCACTGTCTATGTTTACTTTGTTGCATCATGAAATATATGTGCTCGATTCCTTACTCTTTAATTAACTTTCTTGGGATCACTGATCATGCATCCGAACGGAAGCACTCGATCCTTTTTTTTACTTTATTTATATATGCACGTCTTTCACCAAGGGTCCTCTCTCTTTCAACTTAATTAACGAACCCACAAGTCCAGCTTAACTGATATTGACTCTGAACTTTGGTCCCAGTTTCAGGGGAAATTACTGATGTTTTAGATAACTAACACTGAAAGCAATGAATAGGAATCACTAGTGTCAGCACATGTCACAGCTGATGAATCCTCTCCAAAGACTACGATTATGTTGGTACATAAACAGATTGGATAGTCTTTCTTTTATGAAAGTAAGAAATGTCAGTGCACTGTTATAATTAAACATCGTTGTATCATTTATAGAGCTCATGGATAAATGCATAATTGGGTCGACACTCAACAGACTTCACATACTTTTGCGTGAAAAAAGTTGGAGGTACTGAGTACTGACACAAGGATGAATTGTTGAACAAAATTAGCCGACTCTTTTCAACACAGCTAGAGGAAACTAGGTTGCAGCCACACTTCAAACATTAGATTAGAAATAGAGAAGTAATGCAAAATTTAACGATTAGGCGGACAACAACACAATCTTCAGACATCAAACATGTCTACGTTACTGCAAATTAAGCAACATGAAAGTCTCATCTTCAGATGTCAACCTCTTGTGCAAAACAACCAGTCAAAACACTTCCAAAAAGCATCAACTGAAACAGCAAAACAACAGTGGAAGGGGTATTTCCTGTTTCCCTGGATAGTTTCACTACTGTAGCCGGACCCGATATTACCAACCTTTCGAGGAGAGTCGTGTCCTTTTTTTTTTAGATAAAGGGTTTTTATTACTTAAAAGGTTTAAGCATTACACCCGGCCTCTGCATAGCTAAGATGCACACAGCCACCAGTTCACCAGTACTCAAATCGGCAAGAAATAAACAAGCCGAATTATATATCAAAATGAGAAATTGTAGATCCGCCTAAGATGCAGGTAGGTCTATCCGGATTCTATGTTGCCATCCATGCCGGGAGAATAACTCCCTGGCCGCATCCTCCAGCCTCGACGCCACCTCCAAAAATAAATCCCGGTGCTCCACACGCTGCAGGGCCGCCCATGCACGTAGCGTAGCTGTACACCGATAGATGAACTGCATAACAGAAACATTTTTATCGTTAAAAACCTTGTCATTTCTACATAGCCACAGCGACCAAATAACAGCAATCGCGCCCATCCTACAGAAGAGTTTAAACCTATGGTCCACGCCATTTAACCAGTTGCCAAAAATATTTGCAACAGTGCGCGGTGGATGTAAGGTAGAACCTATCTGGATGGCTGACCATATAGACCTGGCGAATTCGCATTGGAAGAATAGTGTGTAATAGTTTCGTCATGATGACAGAAGACACACTTTTTACTTCCGTGCCAATTACGCTTGGCAAGGTTGTCTTTTGTAAGAATTACTCCTCGACGAAGATACCACGCAAACACTTTAGTTTTTAGTGGTATCTTCATCTTCAAATTTTGTTATTTTTCCTACTATCGACTGGAAATTCGGGTATAATTAGTGCTCTATACATAGAATCAACCGAGAATTTACCATTCTTCGTAAGATTCCATTGAAATTTATCTGGACCATCCGACAAATGAATTGAATCCAATCGAATGAGCAAAGCATTCCAGGATGCTTGTCTTGTTCCAAGTAAACTTCTCCTGAACGAAACATCTGGTGGGTAAGAACCCAACACCTTCGCGATCGTGTCGCTTTTGTTTCGTACAATTGAATATAGAGCCGGATATTGTTCTTTGAGGGTAGAATGGCCTAGCCATATCCTCCCAGAAACGAATTTCCGATCCATCCTAATGAGAAAGATCCATGTGGAAAAAAGAACTTCTTTGTAGCCATAAGGCCTGCCCAGAAGTGTGAATCGCCAGGTTTCCAAAGAACCTGAGAAACAGCCTGATCTCCCACATACTTTCTCCTAGGAGGGTTTGCCAAACTCCGTCTTCAGACAGAAGTTTAAAAAGCCATTTACCTAGCAAAGCTCTGTTCTTGACCTCAAGGTCATGAACTCCGAGCCCTCCTTGGTCTTTAGGGCAGCAAACTACACTCCATTTAGTCAGTCGATATTTTTTCTTCTCACAATCCCCTTGCCAAAAGAATCTAGACCGGAAATAATCCAATCGTTTTAAGACTCCTTTAGGCAATTGAAAGAATGAAATCATGTACAGTACCATGTTCGTTAGTACCGAGTTTATGAGAACCAATCTTCCACCCAGGGATAAGAGTTTGCCTTTCCAGCTATTTAAACGTAATTGAAGTCTTTCCTCCACCCTTTTCCATTCAGCATTTGTAAGTCTCCGATAATGAATCGGAATACCCAAATAATTGATAGGAAATTGTCCTTGCTCACAGCCAAAAAGCTCAGCATACAAGGCAGCGTTTTCTCGAGCCTCACCGAAGCAAAACAATTCACTTTTATGGAAATTTATCTTAAGACCCGACAGTTGCTCGAAAGCTGACAAGATCAACTTTAGGTTACGAGCTTTTTCGATATCATGATCCATAAAAAGAATTGTGTCATCGGCATATTGAAGAATCGATAATCCACCATCGACAAGATGTGGAATCACTCCTTCAATTGACCCGCTTTAGCGCGTTCGATCAAGATGGCCAACATATCAGCCACTATATTGAATAGTATTGGCGATAACGGGTCACCCTGTCTGAGGCCTTTTTTCGTTTGAAAGTATTTGCCAGTGTCATCATTGACCTTAATGGCTACACTTCCTCCGAAACAAAGCTATCAATTAACGCGCGCCACTCAGTAGAAAAACCTTTCATCCTGAGGGTCTGCTGGATGAAAGACCACTTAACTTTATCATAAGCTTTCTCAAAATCAATTTTAAGAATTACCCCGTTCAACTTTTTCCTATGTAGTTCGTGCACTGTTTCATGTAGGACCGCAACTCCATCAAGGATGTTACGACCTTGCATAAAAGCCGTCTGAGACGGACGAACCACATGATCTGCCACACTGTTCAGTCGAATCGTAGCCACTTTGGTGAATATTTTAAAACTAACGTTAAGGAGGCATATAGGTCTAAATTGTTGGATCCTTTCTGCCTCGTTAACCTTAGGTAATAAAATTATCTCACCAAAATTGAGACGAAACAACTCTAGTTGTCCATTGTGAAGACAGGCGAACAGTTGAAGCAATCAACTTGATAACATCCCAAAAGTTCTGATAGAACTCACCGGGAAACCATCAGGTCCAGGTGCTGAATTATGTTTCATTTGGAAAACCGCCTTTCTCACTTCCTCCTCTGAATAGGGTTTAGTAAGTAGACTATTTTCCTCAACTGAAACCTGGGGTATATCCTCTGTTCGGACTCATCCAAAGAGAAATTTCCTTCCTCTGGGCACCGAACAGACCTTTATAGTAATTTGTAATATACGACTTTAGTTGTTCATGGCCCTCAATCGTTCCTTCATCCTGGACTAGAGAATGAATACGCTTTTTCCTGTGTCTGCCATTGGCAATACTATGGAAATAGCGAGTATTCGAGCCCCTTCTAGAATGAATTGGGCTTTAGAACGTTGATACCATTTTAACTCCTCCTCGCGCAGTAGTTTCGCTATCTGTGCATTGGATTGACTCTTAAGCTCAATCTCTTGCGCAGACAGTAACCGAACTTCTGCTAATGCTTCTAGAGCATCGATAATCGAGGAAAGTCGTACTTTTTTTTTTAAGTAAACCAGAAATATGACGCGCCCAGCCAACGAGGTGAGTGCGTAAAGCACGTATCTTATTGTTCCACCGCTGGATAGGCGTATCACCGCAACTGGTCTTTCCCAAATTCTTTTAACCATCTCATGGAAACCCTCGCGGTGCAGCCACCCAAGCTCAAATTTGAACCGTGGTTTACACTGTGGTCTAGGAGTTTCAGTGGTCAAAAGAATGGGAGCATGGTCTGACAAACCCTCAATACGTTCTAGAGCCCGTACCGATACCAATGGAAACCTAGATTCCCAATCAGTATCCATCAGTACACGGTCTAGTTTCTCGTATGTGGGTTCAGGGAGAGAATTAGCCCAAGTGAACTGTCTCCCCACCATTGTTATCTCTCGTAAGTTCAAGCTGTCGATGACTGCATTGAACAAGAGAGGCCAACGGTTGTCAAACCGACCCTTACTTTTCTCAAACGGAAAACGTAGCAAATTGAAATCCCCACCAATGATAAGAGGGTGTGGGTTATCTTTTGCCAAGTTTACCATTTCACAGAGAAAAGAAGACTTAGCCGCTTCCTGAGCCGGCCCATACACGGCAACAAGACTCCAAATGAAATTATCGGACTTATTACGGATGTGCATTTTAATATGAAAATCCATCCGTAACATCCAACACTTCCATGGTATCAGTCCTGATGCCTAGTAAAATGCTCCGAACGGCCATGAGGGGGACGCGAGTACCAATCAAACTCTATACCGCCCGAAAGTCGGTTCAATAGAGATTGCGAAAACTCACGTCTACCCGTCTCAGAAATAGCTAAGAAATCCAAATTATGGTCCCGAACACAACCAGCAAAGTGCAAATATTTAGCCAAGTCACCAAGACCTCTGCTATTTGCAAACATGCCATTCATTGGGAAACCGTGGGGGATTTGGATAACTTGGACCGTTTCCGGACTTGTTGGTGGTAGATTTAGATTTCCGACCAAAAGCTTTTAACTCATACAATGAGCTCAAACCATCGTCATCCAAACCACCCTCCAACACTTCACCAATTAGATGAGAAAGAAGCTGACCATCTGATGTGGCAATCGCTTCTTCTTCATCCAAATAGGTGGCTGTCAACCCAGTCGAAGCTTTAGGAATAACCGTAAGACGGTCAAATTCCATATGCCTCAAGACTTTGGTTGAAACATCTACTTGAAATTTACTGCTACCAAGATTAACTCCTACACTAGATAGTTTTGACTGAATGGAATTAGGAGAAAAAGAAAGAAAGGATTTTGAATTCATTTCCGTACCGTGGTAGTCCAAATTGCGCGCGGCTTTACGGCGCATGGCCTTCTTCAAGGAGTCCTCATCCGTCGCCGATGCCCCATCCAACGCCACACCAAACCTCTCACTACGACGGATCGGAGTGACCCCATCAGCAAAAGCCGACACAGTGGGAGGAGGTGAGCGTGACGTGACAGAGCCTCCGGTAGTGCATGCTGCCACCGGAGTAACATGGGTCGGCATCGGTGAAGTAGCAGCCGACCCAGCTACCACAGCCATAGACCTCGGGCAGAGCGAGACGGGGTGGTCGGAGTCGGAGTCGAGACCACCCCCGTCCCACCAGAAGAAGGTGCTGAGCCACCCGGGGAAGGCTGAGCTGGAGAAGAAGCCCCCCCTGGTTTGGCCCAGCTGAAGAGACCACCAGGTCAGCCTGCAAGTCCGGCCCGTCCGTGATGGCCACCGACAGCGGTGGCAAGTCTGTCCCCGCCACGGCCCGAGAATGGCCCAACTCCTGGCCTGCCTCGTCCGCAGCAGGCGCCCCCGCAGTGGCCCGAGCTTGGCCTAGCACTTGGCCCGACCCAGCTACGGCCGGCTCCTGGACGCATGGCGAGGCCGTCACCTGCCCAGGCGCCCAGCAGTCCGACGCCCCTGTGCTGCAAACAGCTAACTGCTGCCCCTCTGGCCCATCAGGGCGATTCAGCCCCTGATCAGTGTACTCCTGATGGTGCAACGAAGAACGGCCCTCCAGGGCATCGGTTGCTGCAGCCGAGTGATGATCCATACGCAGCAAACTAGGAGACAAGCGGCGAATCCTCGATACAATCTCAACACCACGAGGGGTTTGCGGGTTAGGATTATACGGAGTTATAGCCACCAAAGTCTGTTTAGAAGAAACATGTGAAAAATCCACTGACTTCCCAAGATTCGCCACTCCTGACGACTGAGAGGTATCGACATCCATGCTAGTAGTGTGAGGCCTAGTCATATCCATGGAGCCATCGAACCCCTCCTCCGCTGCCCCATTATCATCGTCAGCGTCATCCCCCTTACGACGCCAAAAAAAGGGAACAAAGTCTGGATCCGGAACAAAATCATCTGCCTCACGACGGAAAATGAATGCATATTCCTTCAGTTTAACCACACATGCTGTCCCAATATACGGTCCAGTCGGATCCAATTGCTTATCAAGAGGCTTGGAGCAAGGCATCCCCACCAGAATGCGCACAATGCCACGGCTCCTAAGCGTAACAAGATCAACATCCAAAGTTGTCCCAATGAGAGAACCGACAGCCCAAATACCAAGAAAATGCCTGACTGGATACGGAACCCCCTGAACGTGGACCCAAACCTGCTCAAGCACCCTCATAGGGAGAACATCTTGTTTCTTCCAGCTCGAAATAGTAGCCTGGGCCGTGGAGGATGGGATACACATCCGCATCCCGTCCATCCGCTGCAAGTCCTCGACAGAAGGGAAACCAATCAAGAAAGCATCAGTACCATGATGCAGCGCCTCCCATGTCCACGACGAACTCGACGGACACATCCTGGATAACAAACTCTGAATGGTTGTCGCAGGCACCGGACCACCATCGATCTTCACTAGTGCCGTGGGAGAACTCGAAGATAACAGATGGGGTTTGTACACACTATCCGGCAACTGAGCAAAAATTGTATCTTCCGAACCATACCTTGCAGAAAAGGCTGTGGGCTTTGGTAGCCGGAGAGTCGGGCACCTCATGGTTGGGTGTGCTCCATTATCACAAACAAGGCAATAATGCACTGCTGGACATCCTTTAGAGGAGTGAGTATCAACGGCGCACTTCCAGCACTTGGTACCTTTCTTAGCTTTGCTTACCGCAGCCTTTGCCCCATCCTGGGCAACTGGATCAACAGGCAAGGATGCACTGACCACAGTAGCAACCACTGGACCAGAAGAGGAAGTCGTCGGCGGCCCAGCTGGTTGCAGAAACTGACCCGGCAACGGAACCGGCTGAGGCGTGAAGAGCTGCTGTTGCATGGGCGCCTGCGGTTGTGCAAAGGGCATCGTCTGAAAATTCTGCTGAACTTGAGGCTGGATCGCGTTCTACTGGACCCCTTTCTTCTTCTTCCTCTTAGGCCTCGGCAACTGACCCGCCATCTGGGCTAACGGAGGGGCTTGCTGTTGCTGAGCCGTCGGGAACCCAGGCGGAGGCAGTGCAGCGAATAACGGCGGGTACTGCATCTGTTGAGGAGGAGGCATGTACGCCGGCAGTTGATGATCCCGAAGAGAAAGTCTTGATGCCTGCACAAATAACGGGATTTAGGTTGAGACTCCAAGTGCAGAGTGTATAGTATAGTGGAAGACAGTTTTCTCCACGAGGGGTGACTCGAGGGTTTAATATCGAACTCTCGGGGAATCTGAAGTGGTAGATTTATCTTCTTATCCTTCTTTTGGTTACCTACAAAACAAGGTTAGATGTTTTGGTCCTCAACCTCACCTGTGGTTGTCAAGCACAAGGTGTAAGAATGATATCAGGATAGTTATGCAATGCAAACAGGAAATAAATATGCAATGATGGTGGATGCAATGGTAAATGATATTTTTGGGTTTTTAAATGATGTATGCAAGATGAAAAATATTTTTGTATTTTCGGATTTAATGATGGCTGAAAATATAAAAGTGGTATATGGTGTTGGAAAGGTGTTTCTTATGATTAAAAATAGACTGGGGTTCATGGTTTCACAAATGCACTCTCTCTTTATAAAGTGGTAGACAATGGAACACACAAAGTTAACATATGAGATTGCAACACAGGGTTTGATAACAAGTTACTTAGATATATGGGCATCACGTCCTAACATAGAGATCTTTTGGTTATTAACCTCTCTTATACTCCACCAAGATGCGAACTAAATCATAACACCTCAGTAATTAAGATAACTCAGAGTATAGCAATAAGTATCATGACATGAAGTGAAAATAAGAACATGCTAGATCTAGTCATGGAGTAGTGGCATGGTCACGCCCACATAAACATGCTTGATAAGAACATGCTAGATCTAGTCATGGAGTAGTGGCAATGGAGTAGTGCTAGAACTAATGCACACATTCCCCCTCACACGCTCTCATAAACATGCTTGATCAAAACAAGTAGACAAGAACGGGGTACATAATATGTATCTATACTCATAACTGAAACAAACATCGCAATCTCAAACATATATTACCTCATAAAGATCCACCACAAAGGTATTACAACGGTGACCGTAATCATGTTCAGCAGCTCATACGGTACTAATTAGTGAATCTCAAGAGAGGAGAGATACATAAGTTACTTCCACAAACCCATAGTCCAGAGGTGGACTACTCCCTCTTCGTCATGGAGACGGTGGAGAAGTCGATGGAGAAGGTGGAGCCCACGCCGGCAGCGCCCCGCCGGAGTTTTCCCCCTCCAATCTGCAGATCCTGATCTCCGTTTCGGTATTTCTGTGTTTCTGCGGCGCTCCTTTCAGAGAACGACGGGGGACCTTTTTTATAGGCGTTTTTAGGTCAAGACGAAGGCGGTGGAGCGAAGATCGACGGCAACGGAGCCACGAGGCCCAAACGTGTGGGTCCCACGCGGCCACAGTACCTGGCCGCGTGGGCCAGGCCCGTTTGGCCCTCGGGTCTCCGTTTGCTTGCTTCCTTTTTCCGTAGGCCTTCTTCCTTTCAAATATTGACGCCCGCCAATTTCCAGGTGATTTCGTTGACGTTTGGGTCCCTGAAACATTAAAATACAAAACTAGGGTTTTCTGCCTGTGCAGGGTTAATTCCAAATAAATGGGAAAACTATGAAGTATTCCCAAAATCATGATAAAACATTGATATAACCCTTATATGATGCAAATATGATTGGAATATAAGCAATTAAAGTGCAAAGTTCATGTATGCATTTTACATGCATCAACATCCCCAAGTTTAATCCATGCTCGTCCTCGAGTATGAAGAAGATAAAACTAACATGAACTTTGCAATTTAATACTTAACAATGGATATCAAAGATGATTACTATTGCTACATATAGTCAAATGATTCATTCTTCAAAGGAGTAGCAGTATGCAAATAGTTTATGAAGTGATATCAAGTATTCAAGACAAGGATGTTCATTGATAGTTCACAAAGTGTAACATAGTAGCAAGTAATATGGAACACATGTATGCATAATGATAAGTTGAACATCCTACAATGGTCATAGAGTGTAGATGAAAATCTGAATATGATAGGTGTACACTTTGGAAAGATGTATATGTGAGTAGAGGTAAAGCATGCATAAGTTTCATCCAACTTCCAAACTCTTCTACTTAAGTTAATGATTGCAATAAGGTATTCATTGGTGTCAAGCTCTCATTGCCCCTATCATAGCATCTTTAATGATTAAGGTTAAAGTGAAAGCAAATATGAATAGTGTGCTTGACAAAGTAAAGGTTGGATGTCTCATGCCCCTTGAATACAAGTACCTACACCATGATTACTCAACTTAGGAAACAAAGCAAGTTCAAGTTATCTATCATTGTAAGTAATAATAGTATCATCAAGAGCGTCAACTGGGGTGCCTCTTTGTGAGATCCTGGCTCAGGGCTTAACAGGATTGATAGAATACTCATATCAACAAGTTGCAACTTCTTTTCCGGAAGCTCATCTAGAAGGAACTCCGAGGTTAAGCGTGCTTGGCCCGGAGCACTCCAAGGATGGGTGACCGACCGGGAACTGGTTCCCGGGTGCGCACGAGTGAGGACAAAGTGCGCAGAAAAGACTAGTGTTGATCTGTGGGGCCAGTCTAGAGATCCTAGAGAGCTGCCAGGGGTGACAGGCCCGGCCCGGGGGTGGCCGGGGTGTTACAATTTGGTATCAGAGCCGACCCTCGCGGCAACACGGGCGTGTGCGGGTCAGGGGCGCGGACATGTGGAGCATGTGCCGGCACTGGGCGCACAGACGTGTACCAAGAGGGGAAGTTCCTGGACTGGGGGCTGACCGACGAGGGCGTCAGTCTTCTAAGGGGGGAAGGATGTGAGATCCTGGCTCTGTGCTTAACAGGATTGATAGAATACTCATATCAACAAGTTGCAACTTCTTTTCCGGAAGCTCATCTGGAAGGAACTCCGAGGTTAAGCGTGCTTGGCCCGGAGCACTCCAAGGATGGGTGACCGACCGGGAACTGATTCCCGGGTGCGCACGAGTGAGGACAAAGTGCGCAGAAAAGACTAGTGTTGATCTGTGGGGCCAGTCTAGAGATCCTAGAGAGCTGCCAGGGGTGACAGGCCCGGCCCGGGGGTGGCCGGGTGTTACACTCTTGTCCCATGATATGGAACAAGCCCATATCAAAATGACAAGACAAACACACAAAATGAACAATCTCAACACCCTTTTTATTTACCATTGAAATAGCTTTTTATTGTAAGGTGTGTCATAGATAATTCACCATAGCATGTAAGTAAATTTCCACCATGAATGATGCATGGCTTAGATTAGCGGCCCAGGCGTCTCTCTAACCATTTATACAAACTCATTTGAACTACTTCATTTCCACCTCATTTCACCATGATAGGCATCCATAAACAAAAGTACATGATATCAACTAAATGAGATGAAGGAGCATGTTGAAAGCTTTGCATGTGACAGCACATATGGGCTAACTCCCAACCTCGAACATTTATCAAGCCACTAGCATCATAATCTTAATCACAATGGGTCATGTTTTATTTATTGCAATGATAGTAAAATGTGCATCAAGTTCGTGAGAGCTATATAACCAATTTTTCTCATGGCAATCAATAACATAATCATTTTGATTCAGAGGTATAGATAACACAAATATCATGATGAACATACTCGGAATAGCATAAGCCAATAGGTAGATATGGTGGACTCACTGGAATAACTTTGGTTGAAGGTATTGGAAACAAGTTTTTGCTTGTTGGAGTTTTTGGGCTAGCAAAAGGGAGAAAGTTGACCATCTGGATGCATGCATGAGTGTCCATAGAACTAACTAATCCATGTTAAACCAAGTAAAATAACAATCAGCACAAAAACATGAATAAGTGATAGCTCTACAAAAAGAATTTGCAAACTATTAATCATAAACAAGCTCATGAATCATGCAACTATATGTATCATAAAAAATCAAGTCAAACATCCCTTTTCCCAACTTATAAAAGCATCCAACATATTTCAACCCATATTTCCAGTAGCTCTCTCATATATAATTGATAGTGTGGTGGTCTCTCAAGACTCAAACAAAAACAAAAACGACGCTCCAAGTTTATCCGATAAAGTGTTTTGATCGAAAAACAGAAGTTGGACGTGTGCAAACCGAGAGTGTGTAGGTCCAGTGGGGTTGTCTTCACATCCCCAAGCTTATGGTCTTCACCATCCTTGGATAGCTCTTGGTGCATCTCCTCCAATCCATGTGAAAAAACTTCAAAACACCGTTTCTTCCATCTCTTTTCTGTGGTGTACATTAATAGTGATAAACAAATAGGTTCTTGCTGCATATAATCCTTGAACAAAAATTCATATGACATGTCCAGAAAGTATATAATGTTGTATGCCTACTCATAAACTCAATTGTATCAAAAAGATTCAACTTAAAAGCTCAAAGCATGCAACAAAAAAATGGGACAGAATCTGTCCAGAAAACAGCAGCAGCAAAACGTATTTTTCTACCCTACCAAACTTTCTCGAAAAATTCCGAAAAAATTCATGCATAGAGGATGAAAAGTTGCAACTACAGTTCAAATATGAGCTCATTCGGAGTTACAGAATAAGAATTAAAAATCATACCGTGCACTGATTCGTGCAGGAATAAAATCTCCGAACTCAATAAACAACTTTTCAAACCAAAAAGGGTAAAACTTGGCACTTTATTAAAAACTCCAGAACCTAAACTAGACACAAAGTCTCTTGTTACAGCAAGAGGACACAAAGAAAAATCACACATAAAAATAACCGGGTTGCCTCCCGCAAATCGCTTTCTTTATAGCCATATAGCTAGTCTTCTTACTTGTTGTTTTATTGTGGACGAAGCTCATGAGGGAGCTTTAACTTTGGTGGTTCCCTCTTTCTTGGAAAGTGTTCCATGCACTTCTTGTGTGGAAACTGAAACTTTACATTCCCTTCCTTTGAATCAATGATAGCACATGTGGTACGAAGAAAAGGTCTTCCAAGAATAATAGGACTAGAGGTTTTATTCCCCATATCCATGATTAGAAAATCCACAGGCACAAAAGTCATATGTAACTCTACCATAACATCACTTACTTTTCCCAAAGCATGTTTAATAGAGTCATCAGCAAGTGCTAGTTTAATAGAGCATTTTTCAAGATTTTTCAATTCAAGCACTTCATATAGTTCTTTAGATAAAACAGAGACACTAGATCCTAGATCAAGTATGGCATGGTGTGTCTCTTTTCCAATAGTTACTAGTACCTTAGGTATCCACATATCCCCAAGCTTAGGTGGTATCATAGCCTCTTGGTTGTACCTAGCAATCTTTTCTTTCAAGACATGATTAGCAATATAAGAACCAAAACCTGCTTGGTTAGTGTTGATGGAAGGATCACTTGCAAATTTTTGTAAGATAGATATTAATTCATGCAAGCTACAATTTTCTAAGTCAAGCAAAGGATCCTTGACTTCATTAAGCATTTTAACTTCCTCAACTTTCTTTTCCAACTCAATCAGCATAAGAGATTCATCATGTTCAGTTTCTTTAGCTTTTCCTCTAAGTGAAAAAGGAAATAACTTCAGTTTTAGAGTATCACTTTCCACATTTTTAAACTTTTGCATGTCACATATTTCAACAAAGTCATGAAGATGCATAGAGGCATCCTCCATAGCACTACCACCAAATTGTTCCCTAGTTATCAAGTTCAACAAACTAGGACTTACTTCATAACTCTCAGCATTTATCTTAGGTGTGGCAATAGCTCTCGTGATAAATTGATCATTATGAGTGTTTGTGTAGTCACACAACTTAGTTCTTTCTTCCATTTTAGCAAGTTTTTTTGGTATTTTTAATTTTTTATGCAAAACTGAAATAAATATGATATGATATGCAATGACACTAACAAAACAAATAAATTGCTTTGTAAGTAAAGATGGATAAGATGGTGCTCACGTAGGTGCAACCTCCCCAAGCTTAGGTGTTAGCACAAGTTGGTGATGTTGACTTTGTTGTGAGATGAATGCGATGATGCACACCCTTGGATAAATCTCTCAGCTACGATTCCCCGGCAACGGCGCCAGAAAACGTCTTGATGATCCCGAAGAGCAAGTCTTGATGCCTGCACAAATAACGGGATTTAGGTTGAGACTCCAAGTGCAGAGTGTATAGTATAGTGGAAGACAGTTTTCCCCACGAGGGGTGACTCGAGGGTTTAATATCGAACTCTCGGGGAATCTGAAGTGGTAGATTTATCTTCTTATCCTTCTTTTGGTTACCTACAAAACAAGGTTAGATGTTTTGGTCCTCAACCTCACCTGTGGTTGTCAAGCACAAGGTGTAAGAATGATATCAGGATAGTTATGCAATGCAAACAGAAATAAATATGCAATGATGGTGGATGCAATGGTAAATGATATTTTTGGGTTTTTAAATGATGTATGCAAGATGAAAAGTATTTTTTATTTTCGGATTTAATGATGGCTGAAAATAAAAGTGGTATATGGTGTTGGAAAGGTGTTTCTTATGATTAAAAATGGACTGGGGTTCATGGTTTCACAAATGCACTCTCTCTTTATAAAGTGGTAGACAATGGAACACACAAAGTTAACATATGAGATTGCAACACAGGGTTTGATAACAAGTTACTTAGATATATGGGCATCACGTCCTAACATAGAGATCTTTTGGTTATTAACCTCTCTTATACTCCACCAAGATGCGAACTAAATCATAACACCTCAGTAATTAAGATAACTCAGAGTATAGCAATAAGTATCATGACATGAAGTGAAAATAAGAACATGCTAGATCTAGTCATGGAGTAATGGCAATGGTCACGCCCACATCCCCGGTAGCATGGTATTTTAGTTTATCCCTAGTGAGGTAACAAAGTAAGGTAAAGATACCAAAGTGGATCGCAGAACTTTCTCTCACGTTCACTGCACTAGCCATCCCCCGTTACTCCAACTAATGCACACGTTCCTCACACGCTCTCATAAACATGCTTGATCAAAACAAGTAGACAAGAACGGGGTACATAATATGCATCTATACTCATAACTGAAACAAACATTGCAATTCAAATATATATTAACTCATAAAGATCCACCACAAAGGTATTACAACGGTGACCGTAATCATGTTCAGCAGCTCATACGGCTAATTAGTGAAGCTCAAGAGAGGAGAGATACATAAGTTACTTCCACAAACCCATAGTCCAGAGGTGGACTACTCCCTCTTCGTCATGGAGACGGTGGAGAAGTCGATGGAGAAGGTGGAGACCACGCCGGCAGCGCCCCGCCGGAGTTTTCCCCCTCCAATCTGCAGCTCCTGATCTCCGTTTCGGTGTTTCTGTGTTTCTGCGGCGCTCCTTCCAGAGAACGACGGGGGACCTTTTTGATAGGCGTTTTTAGTTCAAGACGAAGGCGGTGGAGCGAAGATCGACGGCAACGGAGCCACGAGGCCCAAACGGGTGGGTCCCACGCGGCCACAGTACCTGGCCGCGTGGGCCAGGCCCGTTTGGCTCTCGGGTCTCCGTTTGCTTGCTTCCTTTTTCCGTAGTCCTTCTTCCTTCCAAATATTGACGTCCGTAAATTTCCAGGTGATTTCGTTGACGTTAGGGTCCCTGAAACATTAAAATACAAAACTAGTGTTTTCTGCCTGTGCAGGGTTAATTCCAAATAAATGGGAAAACTATGAACTATTCCCAAAATCATGATAAAACATTGATATAACCCTTATATGATGCAAATATGATTGGAATATAAGCAATTAAATTGCAAGGTTCATGTATGCATTTTACATGCATCAGCAGTCCCGGTCGCCGAGAAGGGTTCTGAAGCGGACGGAACTGGGACGAACTCGAGGGTGGCTTGAACTGAGTGGCCAAGACCTGAGCTTGCCCGCCTGCTTGCTGTGGAGGCACAAGGCTGGGCTGCATCCCTGTCCCTTGCCCTTGGAACGGAGGTTGAGGTTGGAGAGCTGCGGCAGGGCGAGGCGGTCCCGGTCGAGGACCAGTGAGCGGCTGAGACACGCCCCCCTGCTGAGGACGCTGCGGGGCCGCCATGAAACAGTGAGACGCCGCCGCGACGGACGCAAACGTTGATCGCTCCGGACTTGCGACGGCGAGCGAGCAGACGACGACAAAGCGGCGGACGGAGCCGGAGAAGGAGACGTCGTGCTCGGTGTCGCGGCTGATGAGTGGCGGCGGGAGGATGACTGCGAGCCGACGGAGTTGCCTTGGAGCCGTATGCAGTCCGAGCTAGGGCTATTTCTGGGCGGACAGCGCAGATACGCCCACAGATTTGGACGTCCCAGATCAAGCACTGCATGGCTGGTGGGGCCCGACTCATCGATCATCGGATTTTGAATTGCCGTGTCCTTTGATTTCGCCACGCCGGCCGGATCCGCCGTTGCAGATGACGGCAAAGCAGCCGCCGGCGAAGGTGACTGCCGCTTTGCACGCACAGCCTTGTCGATGAAGACGCCGAGCACCGGAGGGGGCGTAACCCGGCAAGGAGGCAGAGGGCCTCGCCACGGCCCCATCCTAGGCGGCGTTCGAGCCAGCCGCATCCCGGACGGCGAAGACGCCATTCCTCGGCACTCCGGCTGGGAAGAAGACCTCGCATGCACCGTCGCTTCCCTGCACAAAGGCAACTCATTAGACTGCTCACCTGCGCCCGACGGCGAGCCGCGCTCCCAGAACCTGCTTGAAGGCGACGGAAACCCGGCATCTGACCAAAATTCTTGAATGAGCTCCGCATCGGATCTCCCTGGTCGTTGCACAACCGGCGAACCCTGTGGCGGTGCCTCCTCCTCGCCCAAAGCATCAAGCGCAACGTGCATGGAGATGTGATCCATCTCCACTCGCGGCGACCGAACCGGCGAACCCAGCGAACTCAGATCCATCTCCCCGGAAGGCGCCGCCAAGGTGGTGCGGCGTCGCCCTACCATTGCCTCCTCGCCCAAAGCTAGGGCTATTTCACAATTCAATGATAGAAGAAGATCATGCTAACAAACAGACAAAGAGAAGTGAAACGAGAGACGGTGCAAAATTGCAAATTGGTGGCGACGAAGTTTACTCCCGCGGCACTAGATTTCCGCTTCTAGGCTCTACCCTGCGCCCAGATCGCGAGATTGTCCTCTACCTCCTCGATGATATGGGAGACTGCATACCGCCTGGCAGACAATGCTAAGGAATCAGAGTCGTGTCCTTGATGACCATTTATCATTTCCATGAAAAGCATGCACATAGGCTGATGCTCATAAGAGTTGGTGACAATATCACTGTGTTCGGCAAGTCCCTCCGTTAGGCTGCTGCAACCACAATTATCCAGACTGCTCCCAGGTCAATGGGAATTAAGATCGCATCTTGCCAGCTTCTTCAACTCGTAATCACCTGTCCTCTTCAGTTCTCATTCTTAAACATACAGCTAGGTACTGGTCGAAACGTTTTTCCCCCTCCCCTCGCGTCGTCTCCTCGGAGGCGACCCGAGGGCCCAAACCCTAGCGCCGCCGCTCCCTCCCCTACTCCCCCTTGCCTCGCCGCCGCCGGAGGCGCCCGCCGGAAAGCTGCTGCGTGGCTGCCAAGGAAGGTGGCGGCGAGGATCTCGCTGCTCCGCCCGCGCGCGGAGAGCTTTGGTGGCGACGACGGCGGTCGTTGGTGGCGTTGCGGCATCGGCCCTGGCGGCGGGGGGTGTCGTGGGTGCTGGTGGCTGTCCCCCTTGGTCGCGTGGGCGAGGGGGCGGTGGACGCGGGTCACGGCAGGGGGCTGCCTCGTCGGCCCCAAGTTTCAGATCTGAAGACGGTCGTCCTTGACCCGCGCGGCTACCCTCCCCGCTATTCTTGTTCTGCGCGTCCGCGTCGGATCTGGCCATAGCGGTGGTTGGAGGGTCGGGAGCTCTGGTCCGGGAGAAATCTTTGGCCGGCGGTGGCGGCCACGACATCGACGATGTCCCTGACGCTGTTTCCCTCCTTGAAGGCGATGTTGAGGTCCATCTCCCACCCTCTCCTTCCCCTGTGCCGTGGTGAAAACCCAAATCTTTGATTGGGCTGCGGCGGCGCTCTGGTGTCATTCCCTCCTTGGAGGCGCTGCCATGGGGCTCCGGGAAGGTGGTGCAGCGTGTGGTTCGTGGGCTGCTTGTGGCGGCGTTCTTGATGTGGCGATATGGGCGTGTTGGGTTGGAGATCCTCCGCTACCTGCTATGCTCGCCTTTCGTTGGAGATGCTGTTCGTCGACGGGTCGGCGCCATCGAGTCTGGGCGAGAGGGGATCGGGTTCCCCTCTTCGACAACAGACTCGATGAGTAGCTTGAGCCAGCATCCAAGGAGTGAGCTTGCCCTCCACGGTGACCATGTTACCTTCCTTTTGCCGTGTCTTCGTTCGGCGACTTTGCTCTGCAGCTTGCTTCTGGCCAGGTGGTCGGAGCCGTGGCTGCCGGTGATGTGTCTATGCCCGTAGTCTCTTCTTGGGCCATCAGTGGTGCTCTTGTGTGCTCTCGGTGAGCTGCTCTTCCATTTCGACGGTACGGCGCCCTTCGAGCCAGGGCGAGAAGGCAGAGGCCTTCTTCCATGGAGGAGGCAGAAGACACGAGGTGACAGTGCCAGCTTTCGACAAGGGAGTGATCTTCTCCGGTGTCGTGCTCTGCCCTAGCGGTTGGAGAAGGCCTCGACACTCAAGTTGTTCTTCATTTTCTTTATTTATTTTTTTGCTTGATGTGTGTGGCATGTAAGCTGTTTAAGCAGCACTTTGTACTTGCTGTATTTGGCTTTATTAATTTAAAGCTGGGCACATTGTGCCTTGTATCTAAAAAAACATACAGCTAGCAGCTGCCCGGCGTTTCAGAAAATGGCTTTATTCTACCTATGCAATGTGAAGTAGCACACTACAGCTGCAGTTACTTTAATGAGACAGTCATAAGAATATGGCATTGCTAGTGACTTTGCACATGCACTTCAACACTAGGTGTCTAGGTCAATTGCCTGAATCAACAGGGACCAATGGTCCGAGGCAAATATTAAGTCAAAGTACAGTAGTAACCTTTGGCAAGCATGACCACAATTGCATACAAAATCTATTTTCAGATATATTATATCTATCTATACCTCTAATAAAGCAAAAACCCACTAAGTGCATTAACTAATTTTCTATCTCAACATGCAAGCTATCCACATCATTCATTCTCTTAGCCAATCAAATTTCCATGTCACCCACTAACATGCATTAAAGCAAACATTTTCTTACATGCAACATATCCATGTCATCTACTTTTTTATCCATTCAATTGTCCATGTCAACATTTTAATCATCAAATACAACAAAAAAAACATATCAATTAAAATTAGCTTTTCAACAATTGTGGTCAATTTATGTTTCTGTAAACAACTTCATATTTCATGGGTCTTATATGCCTTTATCTAAACAATATTTTTCTAAAAGAGATTTCCGCCGCAACGCGCGGGTTATTTTCTAGTTGATTCAAAATACCAGAAGACATTTCGGAAGCAATAGCTAGAATTAACTAAAAATTACATGCTTCTGGGTGAAAAAGAAAAATATAATTCAGCTTCAACACAAGCATGCATGTACACACTCTTTTTTTTTTTTTGTACACACTCTTTTTTTATAAGGAAGACAATTACAGTTTTCTGTATCAACGTCATCTGTAAAACAAGAAGTCAAATGAGATTGGCAATTGGCAGTTCACAAATATGCTTCTCCTAAAAGAGCATCGACCGCGACCATAAAAGAGCAATTGAAAGGGTTGGTGACTGACAAGTCATAATCCAAACATTTATCGAACAAACAAGAATATGGGATTTCTAGTGAATGCACAGATTTTAAGTAACATTACTAGGTTAGCCTTTGGCAAGCAACAAAAAGTACGTCAAAAACTCGGTTCCGCACACATATATGAAGTAGGAATACCAGATTTACCTATCTCAAGTACTGACTAACAGTATTAAAAATTCACATATTTACGAATAACGGGATAATTCAATCTTCATCACAATCATGAAGTGCTGATTCAATACACACGGGCATGCACCGCTGACTGAAACTACAATAATCTAGATTGCCAGTAGTACTATTTCAAAAGACGACAATAGAATCTTTAAGTATTAGCATCAACCAAACAAAGCTATCAATGTGATTAGCCATTGATAGATCACAAATATGATTCTACTGAGAGAGCATCCACCCCATGTTCAAAAGAGCAGCTGAACGGGTCAGCAACTGACAAGTTAGTGCTATCCAAATAATTCTCCCAGTATAAAGAGCCATCTGGCTCTACATTGAAATTAATTTGAGCGTCTAGAGAAGCTCTATTTTCCACTTCTAGCAGCCTGTGTTGATCAATCATCCATTTCTTGTCGATGTCAACTTCTTCAAAGAGTGCAATTTTGATTTCCTTTACCCCTTTCGCATTGAGAACAAAGAACTTGGCAAAGGCAACTTCTTTCTCACCACCTCGGTAATTCTTCAACACCACAAATTTGAGATGGCTCTCAAGGCATTTGATTGAATCTAGTGGGTCATACTGACGCACATTTTTCATCTCTGTCTCAATATAGTTGTCCCACTTTAAGAACACAGAACAAATATGTGTTAAAGTAATTTCTAACTAAACTTATTTGATGAGAATCAAATATACATTTTGAGATAAAAATAAATAATGATGAATACTCACAATGACATAGAGTTTTTCCAGGCAGGGGAAGCATCTGAGGATGTCAAGAACTCCATCCAATTCAGGGCCAGAAAACTTGAGTGCCAAAATCTTTACTGTATGTATTGTTGTTTTCGAGCTCGATGGTTTCAAACCCTGAAGAAAAAACAAATGGGCATCAAAACAATTACATCAAAAAGAATGCCAAGCAAGAGTCTAGAGGTTGCTGCTACCTGGAAGACAAGGTTTGCAATCTCAAATTGCGAGATGCGTGGTGACAAAAGGCCCAGTATCTCCAGTTTAGGTGCCCTAACTATCCGGACAGTCTCACCACCTTGACCCCGACAAGGTATTAGCAGCCGTTCAAGGCGAGGTGTATCCTCGATGATCAAATCTCCTTGGATCCAAAAACATTTGCAGATGCTAACTCTCCTAAGGGTTGGCGAGCTAATGTGGAACGAACTCACACCCTCAAGTCTGTCTAAATAAAGTGACTCCAAGACATGGCAACCAGAAAGCACCTCATGGAAGACATCCTTGGAGATGGAAAGACGTTCTAGGTCTAGTTGTTTGAGCAAGGGAAAACTCAGCGAATGAGGGATTTGCTTTGGGAAATCGCAGAAGCTGATTCTTGCTACGACAAGGGTTGATGCGCAGCAAAACACGGATAGTGGCAGCTGGTAGCGCTTAAACTTATTTGCACGGCCCAAGCGCTCGAAGCTGATGTTGAGTTCCCGAAGGCCGTCAAGGGCTCGGGAATGGAACCAGCTCTCGACCTGAGCGGTTTCTTCACCTTTTCTTGGGCTTGTGAAGGCGATGGAGTTGAAAACGAAGCGGCGGGCAGGGCCTGGGTGGTCTGAGAGAATCTTGGAGGCGATGGAGAAGCGCTTGAACTGGTTGCGGCCGAGGTCGCCAGCGTTGAGGTTGAGAAGCAAGGAGCGCCATAGCGGGCGCCACCGGCGGGAGAGGGCCTGCGTGCGGGCGCCGTCCTTGGTCGGGAGGAGGGAGACGATGGTGCCGAGGATGTCATCGGGAAGGTTGCTGATGAGGTCGCCGTGGCCGGGGGCATCAAGTGCCCGCTTTTTACGTGGCCTGCCTCCGCCTGCTCCACCGGACTCACGCCTCTTGGCTGCAGTTGCCGGCGTCCGCGCCGGCTTCTTCTCCTTCATGTACGGTCTACGGTGACCGGCGGCCGGAGAGACGGGGATTTGAGGCGCTGGCTTGGGGCTTCGATTTCTATGACGGCGCGGTTGTGCGGCTTTGAGCTCTCTGCTGCTGGGTCACGTTGTGTGGCTGGGCCGGGCTGGGATGTGGCCTGGTTTCAGTTTGTACGACCGATAAACAGTCTGCGACATTATTGACCTGGATTGGATACGGGTACAACACACATCCGAGAGAGACTGAGCTGATGTAAAAGGACAGTTTTCAGTACATACTGCATACAGACTGTATGTGCATGGCTTCTGACGGCCCTTGCCCTCCCAAAATTAAACAGTTTGTCTGAAGAGTAGCCACCACCACTTGTTCTTCTCCACTACTATTAAACGAGAGAACTTGAGTTCGGCTAAAGTCACCCGAACAATACAACACCGAACGGTACCAATCCTGCCCCAGCCCCACGAAAAAACTAATCCACCGCTTGACTGGCCCCACATAACAGGTCTCCCGTGTGCACTTACCAATTTACAATGACGGAACAATACTTCACCCCCGAGCGCAAAGGAAAATTTGAACGCCCACGACTGCCTACAATCGCGGACCTTCCTTCACGGCGCAAAAAAATAAACTGATCGATCGTTCAAACCTGACGACTCCCTTCCGTCGCCACTAGGCTCCTTGGGCGAACGGCGACTCCCTGTCAAACGTCGCCACTTCGACGGCGAGCTCGCCGCCCAGGAGCGCCTTATCTTCGTCGCGCCGACGAAGCACTCGCCGCCTGGGAGCACTTGGCCTCCGTCGTTCCCATGCAGCCCGGCACCGTCACGGGCTTCGACGACAGGCTCGCCGCCCACCAGCGCGGGAGGACTCCATCCTGGACGGCGCCGACGCAGGCGGGCACCACGGTCGTCTTGACGACGCCCAAACCATCGGCACCTTCCTTCACGGCGCCCTGACAACTTCCTGCCGTCGCCGCCAGGCTCCTTGGCCGAACGACGACTCCCTGTCAAACGTCGCCACTTCGACGGGGAGCTCGCTGCCCAGGAGAGCCTGGTCACTATCGCGCCGACGAAGCACTCGCCGACTGGGAGCACTTGGCCTCCATCGTGACCACACAGCCCGACACCGCCACGGGCTTCGACGGCAGGCTCGCCACCCACAAGCGTGAGAGGTCTCCATCCTGTACGGCGCCGACGCAGGCGGGCGCCAAGGAGGTCTTGATGACGCCCAAATCATCAGCACCTTCATGGCGCCTTTACACCCCTCCAGCCAATTCATCTTGTTCAACGGCACCCTTGACACCAGCCCAGCAGAAGGTGTCCTGGACGGAGACCACGCAGTCTGGCAGCACAGTCCTCTCGCGCGACGGCACCCTCGCCGCACTACACCTCGCCGCCAAGTGGGTGGCGACAGCTCCTGTAAAAACGGTGACCAGTTACTTGCTCAATTTCACTATGATATTCACAAAAAATGCATCATATTCCTGAAGATTACCGAAGAAGAATAAGAATCAAAATTGCCAACAGTGCATAATGCATATACACATTTATTGCAAGACCTTTATCGATATAATATATGATATCTACGAACAGTGAACTTGCACAGTTGAGAATAGATCACAATTATTTCTTGTGCGGCAACTTGATCGACATAACATACCTCATGTTGCATAGGCATCTAAACAATTATTTCAGTCAAGCTATCTATCAAAAGGAATTGAGCTTTTACTACACTGGAGAAAGAGACACTGAAATCAGGAAAGGAAATAAAATACAATGTGATTATTAGTGCTTCACATATTTTAATTTATTAAGGACCAAGCCAAATAACATATGAACAGTACCAGCTGGCTGGCCGACTGTGAGGACCCTCAGACTACCAGTCCGAGGTGCCCACGTTATGTAAACAGATCACGATCCCAATGATCAGTGCATCGCGATCACATAACCAACATGGTATACAAAGTTACATCATTCAAACGTACATGCAAGTCTTACACAAATAAATAGTGGTCACATGACCAAGTCTGCATTCATCGTCACACAAGACGAAATTAACTATGACACAGCGGAAGCTTGCGGCTAGCGTCGGCCCTTGTCACAACCCGACGCATTCCCACAGAGCAGTTGACCGGTGACACTCAGTTGGCGTAGTCGTCGGCGTACTCCTCCTCCTCGTCGTACATCTCCTCGTTGAAAACTGGACATTTGAATATCCAGGGACACAGCCATATGAGTACATTTACGTACTCGCAAAACCATCTCAAGGCTTAAGTTTTCATGGTAAATGCAATAAAAACATTTTCGAAAACTGGGATAGCTGCTGTTTACGACTATAGGGCTTAGTTTTCGCAAAAAATGCTGCAAGACATAGAGAATACGACATCTCTATATCTTTGTTGAAAAAGACATTTAGAGATAGAATTATCTCTTGTAGAAATAGCAAGAGCTATCTCCACGTTTTTAAACCATTTTCGTAGAACTTTTCAAAGACATTAGGATGGGGATACCCCTTTTTCTTTCCAGTAGATCAGACTGATTGTCTCCCCGAGACCAACCATCTTCTTCCAAATCCGTACCTCCCAGGTACCCCTTGATGCCTCCTTGTTTCCATCGAGAAACTATTTTTCCTTTGAAAACATAAAATTGCCCATACGCCTAGATCAGTGGCCTTTCCAACCGTCCATGACCGAGGACTCGGCTATTCGAATAGATTTACACTCTGCAGAGGTGGTGCACTTTCACCACACCAAACGGTCGTCCGCCGTGTTCAGCCACGGTCCGCCATACGATAGTATGCGGGGGTTCGGATAACCAGATCAAAGCTTTCCACTATATCCGCCCCTAGTACAGAGGACTCCCGATAGGTTTATTCCCCTCGGCACCTTGTGCTCCACTAGACCCCTGGTCTCTCTCGGGACGCCACACTGCCACGGCAGGGGACCCAACGTAATCGTTCGGCTGCGGGTCACTCCGCTTGTGTATTGCCTCGTACAGACGACAACCCGGTTTCGAGGGCCTTGCCCTTATAGAGTATGAGATCCTCCGTACTGAAGTGGACAAGCTTCCGGCTAAGCCCTACCCATCTCAGGTAATGTGGTTGCACGGGTTAATTGTTCGGGAGGCCGCTAGGGCAGTACTTTGTTTTTCTCAAAAACATCTCCACCTCCGACTGCTCCCAGCAGCTTGGGTTTTTTTTGTAACACCTCCGATTGCTCCCAGCAACTCGGGTTTTCATAAACATCTCCATTTGCTCCTAGCAACATGGGTTTTGTAAAACACTTTCTCGCCGATCGCTCCTAGCGACTCGGGTTTTCCTCCGAAACATTTTACCGAAAACCGGCTCCCATCCTAAAGTTTTGAGGTAAGGGTATACGGATATGCTACTAGAAAATATTATTTTCTTGATAGCGCCTTCAGTATAAGGCTTCTCAAGTAGGAACTTATTTTTATAAAACCTATGATACACTAGTAGATATATTCTTGGCCAAACAATATTTTGTAAGATAGTTTTGGGGTGGCAAAGTGCCACAGAAGAAATAAGACATGCATTAATTTGTTTTGAAAACAAAACATGCTTTGTACAAATAATAGGATTTCAGTAGGGTGGTGACGTGGCTTGCCTGGCTTGGTAATATGTCCTTGGTCTTGATCTTGATGTCCCTCAGGTTCACTCCTCACTTCCAATTTCTTCCCGATCGTATCTAACGTCGTAAACAGGAAAAGGAACAACACTCAAAATATAAGACAATGCCACAAGGACATAACAAACAGCAAGCATTGCACAAGACACTAAGCTAACAATCAAAAACAAGCAATTCACTTAATTATACAACCACAAGCAACAAGTCCATAAAGCTAAGACAAACATCAAACACGCCTAAGAAAGTATACACAACAACCTAAAGTTAAATAGGTAGTTTTAACTAAACCCTAAAGCAAAACTACCCTTAGGGTGATTAGGTCATTTAACAAGGGCTGCTACTATAGTTCAGGAAATACTTCAGACAAAAGTATCTTAATAGCTAAGGAAATACTTCAGACAAAAGTATCTTAATATCTAATCATTAACACTAGCAACTAAGCACGCTCACTTGCAAGCATGTTACTAACTCTAGGAACATATAATATTAAGTAGCTAACCAACCAACAAAGATTCACACTACTGCTCACACAAGTTGTTGATTAAGAGCTAAAAAAAGGTGCAGGTGGGTTATTTAATAGAACACCGCAAACGTTGCTGCAAAGGAGCGTGTTGACAACAATCTAAAGTAACAAAACCATGCAGCAAGCATTTCAAACACAAACACCTCTGGATAAATAAATCTAAAACAATCCTAAACCCAAACATGGCATAGAACAAAATAAGTGCAAACACTAGACACTAAGATGAACATGCTAAAAGAAGAGTAGTGAGAGACACTACAATACTTTTAGAATGTTTGAACTAGATTAGCACAAGGTAACTTAAGGTTATGGACTTGAGATGGAATAATCATATTTCACCACTTAATCCAATAGAAAACAGTGAAGTACAATAAGACTTTTAATAGTGGCAAAAATGTTGTTTTGGAGAATAATTCACCAGACCTAAAATAATACTCATAAAATTAAATACTTCTACCACAGTACTCCTAGTAGTCATACCAAGCTATGAAAATTGGATTTGCATCAAAGCCCATCACCAAACAAGACTTAAAAATCCTACAAATGCTACTGGTCTTAAAACCAAAATGACTACCACTTCAGTTTTTAGGAACCTTCTGCAAGCAAGGTTAAATCCTAAGCAAAGATATGAATTTTAGCTTTCTCAAGAAATTGGATTCACTCCAATTGGATACTCCTAGCTCCACCTATTCAAGTTTTAATGGAAAACAAGCATTTAACCAACTATTGTGTACAGCACAAAATAAAAATTATTTTTGGACAAAACTAGTTCTGCATGTTTAGGAAAACACCAGGGCATCTAACAAAAATACTCCTAAACAACACGCACAAACAGATCTAGCACAAAAGAATTAAACTAAACACCTAAAAATAACCGGAACTGAAAAAGATTAAAATCTGGAAATAAAAACGTCCACGGGCCGAGGTTGGGCCAGATCTGGCCGCGGTCAGCGCGGATCTGGGCCGCACGCAAGCCAGGCCGGCCCAACTACTTGAGCTGCGCGGCGCGCGCGCGGAAAACGGCCGGCGCCGGGCTGGGTTCAAACAGGGCCGTAGATCGCCGGATCTACGGCTCTCCTTCGTCGTCTTCGATAAGACGCGCGCGCAGAAGAACCAGAAGCGGGGGAAGAATGGCGACGGCGGGGAGCTCACCTAGGGCTGGTGCATGCGGCTTTGGAGAGTTGCGGACGGCGGAGAAGGTCGAGGAGAGGTGCGGGCACGGGCTGCGTCAGCGGAGATGGCCGGAATCCATGGCGACGTCGAGCTCGAGCTCCACGGATCGAGGACGGCTGCGGCGAGCTCGGGCGGTCTCTGGGCAAAAGAAGAGGGGGACGAGTTAGCTACTGCTGGAGGGAGTGTTGCGGGCCAAAAATGGCAGAGAACGAGGGAGAGAATCGCCGGCAAAAGCTGCTCGACGCCGGCGGTGGCCGTGACGAAAACCTCGGCTCCTGGGCGGCAGAGAGCGTGAGCTTGAGCAGAGTGTCTGGGGTGGGTAGAGATGGTGGTTGTGCGTGTTTTGGGAGAGAAATGGAGGCAGAGAGGCTCGGGGTCGAGTTTTAGAACAACCTCACCCGATCTAGGGTTTTCGGACAAAGAGAGCAATGGGGAGGGCGTGGGGTGAGTTCATTGGTTTGCTTGGGCGGTGGGGGAGTGGGCAGGTGTGTGCTGGCCGGGAGACGTGGTCTTGGCCAGTGGGGAGTGAGGGAGTGAGGCTTCATTGGCCGGTTTGGGTAAAGAAGAGAGAAGAGTGGAGGAGAGGGTAGCCAGGGGGAGTGACAAGTGGGCCAGGGTCGAGGTGGGTGTGTGTCTGCCCACATATGACAGAGAGAGCCGTTTTGGTGTGAGAGAGAGAAATTTTTAGATGATTTAGGCAATTAGCACAAGTGTGCACTGGATTAATTTGATGCCATGCTCATAACTGAATATTAGGAAGTCAGGGGCTTAAAGGTGGATCAAGAGAATTTTCCCAGCAAGAACAGGTGATGGAGAAGAGAGGGGTACATGTGCATTGTCCAAAGGTGGTCTGAATTGCTAAAGATGAAAATGGAAAAAGTGAATCCAGCACAAGACAAATTGTCACTGAATTGACTAGCCTCCTAACTCTAGATGATAAAGTGGTTAAACAAGGTGTTAACAGCAAACCAAAAACAGGTTTTGAAAACATATGTGACAAAGACCCACTTGGTTGATTTGCATGTCAAAAACAACTTATGGTTTGCTTAACATGATGCCCTAGTTTTGCTAAGTTTTGATAAGCATGAAGATCATTAAATTTGATTTAAACATGCTAAATTTGTATTTCTGTTACTATCAAAGTATACCACCAAGCCAATAAGTTCAAGCAAAACAATAAGCTCACACAATCTAAGCATAAACATAATGTTGACTCAATAAATCACTTGCTCATTTTCAAGTCACATAATTTAATCATAATCAGAGAGTTTCAAACAAACAAGCAATTGAACAAATAACCAAACTTGAAGGTTAAACAAATATATACTTTGTGAGGTGGTGGCAAACATGATCATGACAAGGTTTTTGGAGATAGAGGGTTAAAACATTTCTTGAACATATTTTCCAAAGATTTAAATAGATTAAGAGTTTTGAAATAAGAGTTGCTAAAAATCAAAACATCAGGGTAAATGGAGTTTGTTAAAATTATGAGAGGAGAAGATATATGGACCATTTTTACTTGTCACAACATTGATCACAAAGGTCATATCATAACCAGGTTGAGTTCCAAGCTTGACATTTAGAGAGGTCATGACACAAACACATACCACAACATGACAAACCAAACAAACATGAGTAAATCACATCTAGTAACAAGACATTTCAAAAAAAAAAAATTGTTGCCCCAAAATTTTGGGGCTCGGACAATTAAGTTTTTCTTAGTTCCAAAATTTTGGGACGTTACACCGACCTAACCCAACAATAGAAAAAACTACCCTCAAACTCACATACTTTTATACAATTAAAAAGCTAGCCCTCAAACTCAGATACTTTTATGTAAACAGAAGCAACTTCTCAACACAAGCATTGCACTGATGACTGACACTGAACAATCTAGATAGCATCCACACTTTCTCATCCAAAATACAGTGCAAACAAGAGTTGGTGCCCTAGTCTTCTACTTCCTAGTTACAACTTTTGGCAGTAAACTAATTTTTTAGAGCATACCCCGTTGGGAACTACTGAGAAAAATTAGACTAGAAGTAGAGCAGACATATCCAATTTAAGGATTGGACCAAGAACAAAGCAATCTTCGAGCATATGTCCACCGAATACACAAAGTACCAAAAATCTTCAGGTCTAGACTGAATTCAATGGCGACAACCATGGACAAACCATCAATCTGATTCTTCTGAAAGAGCATCAACTCCATTTATAGAATAGCAGGTGAAGGGATCCGCAGTTGACAAATCATGGGCATCCAATCTCTTAGATTTACTACATATGAATTCCAATTGAGCGTCTTGAGAAGCTCTAGTTCCCACTTCGAGCAGCATGTGTTGATCAGTAACCCATTCCTTGTTGACTTTTCGGTTGACTCCAAACTTGACTTCCTTTAGCACTTTTGCGTTCAAAATAAAGAACTTGCCAAAGCTAACATCTTGTTCGGTGGCCTCATAATCCTTCAACACTAGTTTTTTTAGATGTGTCTCAAGGCATTTGACGGGATCTAGTGGGTCATATTGGCGCGCATTTTTCATTTGGATCCTTAGGTTCCTCTTTAACTGAAAAAGTGAAGAATGAAATAAGTTATTATGTATAACTATGTAGACCAGATTATTTGTGCAAGCAAGCTTTTTGCAGAAGAATTAAATCATTCAATTTGACATTGAATGAAAAGATGAATACTCACGATCATGCTCACGATGACATAGAGCGTTTCCAAGCATGGGAAGCACCTTAATACATCAATAATAGCAGTCAAATCAGGGACAGAAAACTCGAGAGCCAAAACCTTCACGGTGCTTACCGTGTTAGTCAAGTTGGCTGGGGTTAAACTCTGTAAAACAAAATGGACATATAAGAATATTATGCATGTAACAATGCCGCATGCAAGAATCAAGAGCAAAATGTTTCTGCTTCTACCTTGAAGACTAGGTTCGCAATCTCAAGTTCCGAGATGACGGGTGACAAATGGCCCAATATTTCCAGTTTAGGTGCCCTAATTACACGGATAGTATTGTCACCTTTACCATGAAAAGGTAGTAGCAGCCTTTCCAGGTTAGGGGCATCCACAATGATCAATTCTCCTTTCATCAAAAAGCAATTGGAGAGGCACACACTCCTAAGAGTTGGCGAGCTAATGCGGAAGCAACCCACATCCACAAGTCTCTCCAGGTACAGGGACTCCAGAACATGGCAGGCAGAGAGCACCCCATGGAAGGCATCTTCGGAGATGGAAAGACGCACTAGATTGAGCTGCTTGAGCAAGGGAAAACTCACCGAAGGAGGTATCTCCTTTGGGAAATCGCAGACGCTGAATCTTGCCACGACAAGGGTTGGTGCGCAACGGAACACGGATGGTGGCAGCGGGTAAAGCTTTTCAGACTCAATAGCATATTCCATGAACAGGAAGCAGAGTTGGAGTTCCTGAAGGCCGTCAAGGGCTCGGGAATGGAACCAGCTCTCCATCTGAGCTATTTCTTCTGTGAACCTTTTCCTGGCCTTGTGAAGGCGGATAGAGGAGAAGGCGAAGCGGCGGGCAGGGCCAGGGTGGTCCGAGAGGATCTTGGAGACGATGCGGAAGTTCTTGAACTCGTTGGAGCAGAATCTGTAGTTGACTTCGAGGTTGAGAGGCGCGGTGCGCCAGAGGGGTCGCCACCTGCGAGCGAAGACCTACGTGCGGGTACCATCCTTTGTGGGCATGAGCGAGATGATTCTACGGAGGAGGTCGTCGGGAAGTTTGCTGATGAGATCGCCCTCGCCGGGGACATTCCCTTCGACGTCGTCATCCTGTGGCCTGCCTCCGCCGGCTCCACCGGACCCTAGACTCCTGGATGCGGGTGCGTCCGTCACCCCCGCCTTCGTCTTGGCAGCCGAAGGTGTCGCCGCCGACCCCTCCACCTTCTTCTCCTTCATATCCAGTGGCCGGAGAGACATGGGCGAGGGATTCGGGGTTTAGAGGCTTCGATTTTGTACGATGGCAAGGTGGTTCGGCTGCTCGGGTGTGGAATGGGGATGCGTGGAGCCGGGATGGAGCGGTGGCTAGGGTTGGATACGCCGCCGCGACATGGAGAAGAGAAGCTCGCTGTCGGTGGGGAATGAAATGTGAAGCGACAAAGCCGTATTATTCAGAAATGAAGGGCAGCGTACAAAGTAATTTCCGACTCAGCACGCTGTGTGTTTGGGCTGGGTCCGGTTGTTCCGGCTAGTTTTGCCAAAAATTCAACTCTCGGTTCAGAAATCTCTAGCTATTTTTTTGGTAATGAAATGCCAATATTCAAAACTTTGGCAGTCCTTCCTCACACGCCTTATTTTCTTAGTACGGTATGTTTATCTTGACTAGCTAATTTATGTGCAGTTGTTTCCGCAGTGAAAGAAAAGGGTGTTAATGAGCTTGAGCTATGTCTATTACTAGGTCAGAACAAACTGTTTGGTTTGTTGATACATATATTTGCTTGATCTTGTCGCTTTCATTTACTTGTTGTCACCACCGATAATTTCAGGACTATAGCATGAACTTCCTTCATATATTTGCTTGATCTTATCGCTTTCATTTACTTGTTGTCACCACCGATAATTTCAGGACTAGAGCATGAACTTCCTCATTTTAAAGCCTGACTGGCGGACGACAATGGCTGGGTCTCGTCTATGGCCTATGGTTCTAGGGGTCAATATAGTTGGCCGGCGGACCTAGATGATGGTCGATGAGGACCAGAATATCTTTGTTTTTTTGCAGGTAACCCCAGACTAATAATAACTCTACTCTTTTTTTTCTACTCTTTTTTTTGCATGTAAACCCAAACTAATCATAACTTGACAATGTAAATTACTGTATGTGAAACAAGAAGGGGCACTAGGGTTAGTGAAAACTCATACAACATTGACAAGATAATCACTTGTGAGGTATCAAGTATCAACTAGTATCTTACAGAAAGCACATATACCTCATCAACAACTCAGACCTTCGAAACAAGCTATCAATGCATTCATATTATGACAGAAAAAAGGGTAATAAAAATGGTTTCTAATACAATTTCTTACCAACTGAATGCAGGACTCAGTTCTGTTAACCAAAATAAAACCGTCATTCTCAGACTGAAAACATAATCGCTATTTCTCTACCCAAAAATATGTACATACTTGCTACTGAACGTTTACAGTGGCAAGGATATAGACAGAGTTAAAACAGAGTTCTAATTCTTGGAACGGTCATTTACCCGCTGAATAAGATTTGAGTGAAGAAATGGATATTCAAGATACTACCTAGAATATTGACTTGTTGATGAACTGGGATAGTAATTTACACATGCATACAGTACCAGTTCCTATGTAGTTTGTATGATCCGGCTATCCTGTTAACCAATGCACATGCGTATAAGGGAAAAGTATATTATATTCGACCGTACTAATACAAAGGAGCTACACACTGTAATAACAATGTAATCAAGTTTAATGTTCATGCGAGATAGGATAACTAAATAAAAATAATAATTTCATTATTCGTGACATACTGACGTGACATATTTTAGATTTTTTATGGAAGGACCAAGCAAATTACACATATTAACATGACCAGGCCACCCATCCATAACAATTGAAAAAAAAACTTTAAAGTCGTACACTTTTTTTTAAAGAAGGGGGGGGGGGGGGGGTTTAACAAGCGAAGAACCTTTTCAGCACAAACACAAGCATTCATGGACAAAAAACAGTACAATATAGAGGTTTACTGCTCAGTGTACGAGTTCCCAGATACAACTTCTGGCTGTAAACCATTATAGAGATACATTTGACTAGAAGTGGAGGAGCGATATCCTATTTAAGGACTAGACCGAATATAGTGCATAATCTGGGATCATCAACCCTGTCTATAGAATGAGCAAAAGGCCATATTCTCTTCAGATCTCCACCAATGTCAATGGAGACGACCATTGAAAATCAGTATGATTTTTCTGAAAGAGCATCCACTCCATTAAAAACATAGCAGGAGAACGGATCAGCGGTTGACAAATCATGGGCATCTAACCCCCTCTCATCACAACGTATGAATTTCAACTGTGCATCTTGAGAAGCTCGAGTACCCATTTCTAGCAGCCTGTATTGATCAGCCTTCCATTCCTTGTTAATCTTCTCATTGACTGGAAATTTTTATCTCTCTTAAAACCTTAGCATTCAAAATGAAGAACTTGGCAAAGCCAACTTCTCGCTCAACACCCTTATAACCCATAACCACTAGTGTTTTGAGATGTGTCTCGAGAGATTTCAAAGGATCCAATGGGTCATATTCATGCTTATCTTTCATTGGTATCTTTCGGTATTCCTCCCACTGTAAAACCAAAGACAAGAAATATGTTAAATTATTCCTACCTAGACAATATTATACATGCAAATTAGTTTTTTACAGAAGAATAAAATATTCAGTTTGACATATAATGAAGAGATGAATACTCACCATGACATAGAGCGTTTCCAAGCATGGGAAGCATCTTAATACATCAATAACAGCAGTCAAATCTGGGACTGAAAACTGAAGAGCCAAAATCTTCACGGTGCTTATAGTATACTTGAAGCTGGTTGGGGTTAAACTCTGTAGAAAACAGTGGACTTACAAATATATTATGCATGTAACAATGATCATGCAATAATAAAGAGCAAGAGGCTGCTGCTCTTACCTGCAAGACTAGGTTTGCAATCTTGATTTCAGGGATGCGGGGCGACAGAGGGCCCAATATTTCTAGTTTAGGTGCCTTAATAACGCGGATAGTGTCACCACCTTCACCCGGAAGGTAGTAGCAGCCTTTCAAGGAGAGGTGCATCCACAATGACCAATTCTCCTTTGGTGAAAAACAGACGCAGAGGCCAAGGCTCCTAATAGTTGGCGAGCTAATGCGGAAGGAACCCTCAACGTCAATGCTCTCCAGATATAGTGACTCCAATATATGGCAGGCAGAGAGGACAGAATGAAGGCACCCTCGGAGATAGAAACACGCCAGAGGTTGAGCTGCTTCAGCAAGGGAAAATTCAGCGAAGGAGATATATCCTTTGGGAAATCACAGAAGCTGATTCTGGCCACCACAAGGGTTGACGCGCAGCGAAACACGGATGGTGGTAGCGGGTAACGCTTCTCAGGCTCGTGTATAGTCCAAGAGGTTGAAGCTGATGTTGAGTTCTTGAAGGCTTTCAAGCGCTCGAAATGGAACCAGCTCTCAATCTGAGCGGCTTCTTCGGCGAACCTTTTTTTGCCTTTGTGAAGGCGGATGAATCAGAAGTCGAAGCAGCAGGCAGGACCATGGTGATCAGAGAGGATCTTGGATACGATGTCTAAGCGCTTGAATTCGTTGGGGCAGAAACTGTAGTCGGCGTCGAGGTTGAGAGGCGCTGAGCGCCAGAGCGGTCGCCACTGGCGGGCGATGGCTTGCGTGCGGGCGCCGTCCTTGGTGGGGAGGAGCGAGACGATGGTGCCGAGGATGTCATCAGGGATGTCGCTGATGAGATCGTCGCCGTGGCCACCATCCCGTGCCCGTTTCCGCAACCTGCATGTGGCGGCTCCGTTGGGTGCGGCCGCAGGTCCGCCATCCACCGTCGCCTTCTCCCTCATAATCTGTTTTGATTCCAATGCCATTGCCAGCACGGAGGCGGCGGCTGCTGCTGCCTGGAACGGGAAGACAGAACGGAGCACTAGGGACAGCGAGATGCTAGGGTAGAGTTGGAGGCTGATCGGAAACGATGAGCGGCGACGGCATGGTGGGCACGATGCGGCTGGGGCTTCTTGCCTGGGCTAATGGGCCGGCATGATGTGGCCTGGCATTCGAATTTTATTCACCGAAGCCAGACAAGTTTAGACAAAAATTTGGATCCTATTCAAATTTGGTGCGGACAGAGATCAGAATGTCAGCGTCTGTTTAAACTTAGCTACCAGGTTATTGTTGTGCAGCGCGCCGTATCCAATCTGAACAGAAGTACGTGTTATCTATATCTTGTGGTACTAACTTTTCGATTCCTTTTGAAAACTACTTGTATTTGTGGTATAGAACTGTCAGGCTGTATTTGTCCTTGACCAGAAGGATAGACAAAATTGCTTCCTCTGGCATGGAACAAATAATTCTTATACTGGTTGTACATGCCATGTGATTTTTGTTTCCTTATGTTTCTACTTTGATGATCCTAAACACATACTTAGAGATAAAAAACAACCTATCGCATATACATCATCTCTTGGACCAGGGTTTTTTTCTTCCTTCGGTGATGCAAAATTCTGTTTTTTGAGCACACGCCCTATTTTTGTTTATCTACTGGAGATGCTCCTATAGAACCAGAAAATATCCAGAAGATATATGGCATATTAAGCAACAAGCTAATCAAATAATAAGCATCGAAACTAACATATAGTTGTGTATAACGAGAACAACTCCAAGTAATACACAACTGACGTACAGAGTAAGTGCGCTAAATTTTTAAGCATCAATTTTCTGCGGTTGCTATTTTAACAGTATACTATATACTCCCCTTTTCCTGCTTAAACAGAACATGTATATAAACTATTAACCATGTGATTTCATGACTGTAACAATAATCTGAAACAAAAGCTTATTACTTGAAAGATTATCACCAGCTAGAAGGAAATGCAGACAACAGACACATTTATCTTCTGGATAAATAGAGAATTACAGATGGTTTCCTAGTAAAACATGGAGACATATATCTTATGCATCTTTCTCAACAGAAAATATTTAAAGTGTCCAGTTACTCAGGTGCCAGCGTGTGCAGTTGATGAAAGATTTACATGCGACATCGTGCAATCCTGAGATCAGTAATGGGTTTCCGGCAGCAGCATATCAATGCAATTACACAGAATATGTTAGTAAAAAAAGTGTACCAACTTATACTACATCAGACTCAGAGCCATCAAGAACATTCTACATTATGTGCTCTAGAACTTCGACTGTCAATACAGAAAAAACAAAATGATAATGACAGCATGATACCGAACAAGCTGCTACGTATATCCATGATTCTTTTATCTTGAAATTAAGCATTTGCATACTATTCTCACTAAATTTTAGTGAATAAGATGAAAGGAGAAAAGTTCACATGCAGCATGATGCATCCTATTATTACGTATGCAAGTATTGAACAAATATGCAGCCTTGCAGCCACTTGATTATTGTTTCTTGTTTAGGCAAACTGATCTCTTAGAAAACCAAAAGTAACAACAGTACCATGTTAAACACTCATTTGTGCGAAATTAAGGTTTTCAACAGTAATATGCATTGCTCACTAAAACTGAAGTAATTTCTAACTACCAGGTTGGACATTATTTTGAGATAAATATATCAAACCAAAATACATGACATGCATTATTCTGGTGCTACCGCCTACCCCCAGCCCATAGTGAAGATGTAGATGACTGGCTCGTCTGCCTCGACACGAGGGGCAGACAGTTGGTCTCCCTGGTCCCTTGTAAAACGCTGTGATAATCACCCTTGTAAATATCTGCCATTTGGGAGGCCTAATGATATATACCATAATCAAGTGGGGAGACACTAATGGGTATCCAAAAAGTCACTAACGAACAAGAATATTTGGCTGTTAGTGAGTGCACAAATATTAAGTAACAGTACTAGGTTAACCTTTCCCAAGCAACATACTCCCTCCGTGTCAAAATACAAGGCGCTATTTTTAAGGTGGTCTTTGACGCTCAATTTTGACCACCAATATATAACAAAATACATTGAATGAGAAATATATATGGTATCATTGGATCCGTCTTGCAAAATTCTTTAATTTCATATATCTTTATAATAATTTTGGGTACATATTATAGCAGGCAGTTATATGTTACAGTAAAGCAGATCAAATAATAAGAAATAGTTGCTCAAACCTAAGCATGAAAATTACCATAATTGTGCACTACCTTTTTGATGCATAGACCGTTGTGCTTGCTAATTTTCAACTGGCTACTATTTCAGCGCATTTTTTTATCTTATGCCAAAACAGACGGTGAGCATCAATCGGAAGAAACACAAGAAGTTCACACTGAAACTTGCCAAATATTAGTTGCATGATATGCCACTTATATGATCATCCAAAGCATTTTGATTTGCATGATCCAAACAGAGTTATAATTCTTGAAATCGACACTTAGCCACTGAAAAATGTTTGAGAAAATGATACTCCCTCCGTTCCTGAATGTAAGCCTATAGTTTTCTGAAGAAAATTCCAAAATATATGGTCTACTGCGATTTATGAACAATTTTAGCCATCCAAAAATGAGTCCCATGATTTGTTTTAGTTTGGTGGCTATTGGGACTACTCTCTTCTGATTTTTTTTCCAAAACAAATGAGTTCACCATATGCAAAATACACATGTCTTAATATTCGTGCAGAAAACTATAGGCCTTACATTTAGGAACGGAGGGAGTATGTAAATTGCAGAGATACTCCCTGCATTGACTTGAGAAACTAGGATAGTTAGTAACTCGTTTGGAACTGGACATGTGAATAGATCTTGGTGTAGTTCCCCAACATATGTTACATGACTTGGCCTCCTGTTAGCAAGAGAAGGAGATCTGCATAACACTGGCAGTAAACCAATGCACTTGCTGAATCTGAGAGGGAAATGTAAATTTGAAGACAGTTACAAAAATCTTAAACATTACACTGGCTTATTAATTAACAGACATTGTACACATCCTATTTGGCAGAAATGATCGAAAGTATCTGAGTTACTCAATTCTAAGCATGTGAGGTCGGCGTACGATGTCGTGCAACCCTAGATAATTAATGGGCCGGCTGCCGAAGGAAATCAGTACCCACTCTTAGAACAGCAGATGCATCAAACATATTCTGCATTTGAAACATCTTTTCAGCATCATGCGCTCTAGAACTTCTTTATGGCTCTATGGAATAAAACAAAATAGTAATGAGTGCATGACACTGAAAATATTGTTGTGCATGTCCATGATTCCAGTATCTGTAGATGAGGACATTGTATATTATTCACCCTAGACCTTAGTGAATAAGACAAAGAAAAAAGGTTCAAACAGAGCCTATAGCTTGCCAATATTACCTGCTGAAGTGTAGAACTAAAGATGCATCCCTAAGACGGTAAGACTACTTGATCCTCATTTAGGCACATCAAACTCAAAGGAAAATAAACGTAATTACCAGTACCTGGTTGAACTTTTGTTTGTGTGAAGACGGACTACTAAGGTTTCAACACAAGCATGAATTTCAGATTTAGACTGGCGCAACATCTTATCACCATGAATGCATTGCGGACAGAAACGCCAATACTACTTTCTCAACAACAACAAAAAAGATATGTAAAAGAGGTGTTTGAGCTGACTTAACTAGCTCACAGTTGCAACTTTTGACATTGGACTACTTGCAAGGCATACCATGTTGGGAATTACGAAGCAGCTTTAAATAAGAAATGGAGCAGTCATTTTTTTTTTAGATAAAGGGATTTTATTACTTAAGAGTTTTAAGCATTACACCCGGCCTCTGCATAGCTAAGATGCACACAGCCACCAGTTCACCAGTAACCAAATCAGAACAAAAAGGAAAAGGCGAATTACATAACATAATGAGAAATTGTAGATCCGCCTAAGATGCTGGTAGGTCTATCCGGAGTCTATGTTGCCACCCATGCCGGGAGAATAACTCACTGGCCGCAGCCTCAAGCCTCGACGCCACCTCAAAAAATAAGTCTCGGTGCTCCACACGCTGCAGGGCCGACCATGCTCGTAGCGTAGCTGTACACCGATAGATAACCTGCATAACAGAAGCATTTTTATCATTAAAAACCTTGTCATTTCTACACAGCCACAGCGACCAAATAACGGCAATCGCGCCCATCCTACAGAAGAGTTTAAACGTAGGATCCACGTCATTTAACCAGTTGCCAAAAATGTTTGCAGCAGTACGTGGTGGATGTAAGGTAGAACTTATCTGGACGGCTGACCATATAGACCTGGCGAATTCGCACTGGAAGAATAAGTGTGTAATGGTCTCATCATGTTGACAGAAAATACACTTTTTACTTCCGTGCCAATTACGCTTGGCAAGGTTGTCTTTTGTAAGAATTACACCCTGACGAAGATACCACGCGAACACTTTAGTTTTAAGCGGGATCTTCATCTTCCAAATTTTGTTATTATCCTTAATATCGACTGGCACTTCGGGTAGAATTAGTGCTCTATACATAGAATCAACCGAGAATTTACCATTCTTCGTAAGATTCCATTGAAATCTATCTGGACCTTCCGACAATTGGACTGAATCCAATCGGATGAGCAAGGCATTCGAGAATGCTTGTCTAGTTCCAAGTAAACTTCTTCTGAACGAAACATCTGGTGCGGAGGTACCCAACACATTCGCGAGCGTGTCGCTTTTGTTTCGTACAATAGCGTACAGAGCCGGATATTGTTCTCTAAGGGTAGATTGGCCTAGCAATTTATCTTCCAGAAACGAATTTCCGATCCATCCTGAATTGAGAAAGATCCATGTTGGAAAAAAAAACTTCTTTGTAGCCATGAGGCCAGCCCAGAAGTGTGAATCGCCAGGTTTCCAATAAACCTGAGAAACAGCTTGATCTCCTACATACTTTCTCCTAAGTAGGGTTTGCCAAACTCCATCTTCCGATAGAAGTTTGAAGAGCCATTTACCTAGCAAGGCTCTATTCTTGACCTCAAGGTCATGAATTCCGAGCCCTCCTTGGTCTTTAGGATAGCAAACCACACTCCATTTAGTCAGACGATATTTTTTCTTCTCACTATCCCCTTGCCAAAAGAATCTAGACCGGAAATAATTCAATCTTTTTAAAACTCCTTTGGCCAATTGGAAGAATAAAATCATGTACAATACCATGTTTGTTAGTACCGAATTTATGAGAACCAGTCTTCCACCCAGGGATAAGAGTTTGCCTTTCCAGCTATTTAAAGGTAATTGAAATCTTTCCTCCACCTTTTTCCATTCAGCATTTGTAAGTTTCCGATAATGAATCGGAATACCCAAATAGTTGATAGGAAATTGATCTTGCTCACAGCCAAAAAGTTCAGCATACAAGGCGGCGTTTTCTCGAGCCTCGCCAAAGCAAAACAATTCACTTTTATGGAAATTTATCTTAAGACCCGAAAGTTGCTCGAATGCTGACAAGATCAGCTTAAGGTTACGAGCTTTTTCGATGTCATGTTCCATAAAAAGAATTGTATCGTCAGCATATTGAAGAATCGATAAACCACCATCAACAAGCACTACAAGAAGACTCCCCCTTAAGCAACACATAACTTGCAACGAAATAAATACATGTTGCCATTTTCTTTTTTAGATACATGTATAACCGTTGCAGACTATATCCGTTCTCCCTACGAAACTTTGCTACCATATCCTAATATTGTAGAAGAAAATTTTCCATCGTGCGCGGGCTCCCGCCAGTTTACTTTTCCTTCGCGCGCCCACAAATCAATTAGCGAAACTTAAAATAAAAGGAAAAGAATCACGATAACTGCTCGGGAGTTCATCCTTTTCCCCACCGAGCGAAACCCTCACGCGCCGCCACCACCTCCACCTCTCTACCACGCCAGCCTTCAAAGTCCTCCCGCTCGAGACTATCGCCTCCTTCAGGCCAGCGCAGGCAGCTCCGATCTGCAGTGGGTTCGTCTACACAAATCTCTTCCTCGTCAAAATCTGAGATCCATGAAGCCAGTGTCCTTGTTCCCGGCCAGTGACCTCGCACCGGCGATTTTGAATCGAGCACGTCAACGGACACAATCAATTCATCGCCCTAGAGGGACCCTGTTCCCAGGAGGTAGAGTTCGTCACCCTATAATGTCAACAACCTCCTCTCATGTTTCAAGGTGCCCTGAACTCGTCCCTCAATTATTTCTTTATTGCAGATCCAACAATTCATTTGGTATTTTTCTTTCCTTTTATTTTTAATGCATCTTTCCCCAGTTTATGTCGCCCCTGATTAATAGATTCCATAGTAGCTTTGTGTGTGCAGACTGCCGTGTGGTACTGTGGGGATGGATCTATCAGTGCCCCAATGTTTTCTTAGTCTGCTTGGATCTTCGAAATTCAGATTATAGATGCCTAATTTCTCTTAACTGAAATTTGTGTATGGCAGGATATAAAGTAGTACCTCTGAACTATGTGCCCATATTCTGTACAGCTTGTAGTGTTGGTTCATTTTTTCGTATATATGTTCATTCTTTTGCAATACAAGCCCATTCTCATTTTCTATTTCAGGATGCTAAGGTTACGAGGATAGGATCTAGGCGAACAACAAGATCTGGTTGAGGTGGATCAAGAAAGAGGTCAAGGAAGATCAGGGTAACGACCTGTGTTACATGTGGTGAAGTTAGCTAGCCAAGTTAGTCCTAGATGTTTTGAAGACATGCCAATCATTTCTCCTATGTGGTATAAGTAAGAACGTAACAATGGTGACCTATATGCATGTGTTGAAATCTCTAGTCATCTGAATATTAGTGTTAGATGCATGATTGAGATCTGTATGCTTCGCAAGGATTCTACAAAAGGGGGAGGAGCAAATTTTGGTCAGATTTCATTTGTTTGCTTCACTCCAAAATTGCTCGATAATTACCCCTGTTGCTGCTACAGTGTCTTATTGATTGATCTTCGCTACTGTGTTTTAATAGGTACTGTCTTATTGATTCATCTATGATAGGTATAATTACTCAACGTGTTTCTCCAGTCAACCGCATGGCATGAACTCGGATTTATAGCTCTTCTTGTATTTGCATTTGTCATTATCTTTTCACGGCCTACCTTATAGTTATCATCAAAGTTAAGAATCAGTCTCAAGGAGGAAGCTGCATTCTCAAAGCTGACAGCCTGTTGGCATTCCAACCGTCATATATTCATGAAGACATCGATTCTCTAAGGTATGTCTGACATTTGTGAGCTGGAGTTAAGATAAATTCCTTTTGAAGAGGTGCGATATTGAAATGGGCTGATACAAATTTTGGGCCATGTTTGTTTCTGATTGCAGGTGCCCTAATGAAGGGAAGGAGGCCCGTTCTATTGAGTTTGACGGCAGGTTTTCCACACTAGTGCACCTACACAGCAATATTAGAACTGCAGCCGAACCATGCCCACTCATATTGTATGAATTTATTTCTCTTGATGCAAACTGCAGTCAAACACTACACCCTGATTTATGTAATATTATTGACCTTGAGATACTTCTTTTATGCCATACAAGATGTGTAATGGCGCTGTAGGCAGAGGCAGTAGTGCAGGTGGCGGCAGTGGCACGAGATGGCACAAAATGAAGCTGGAAGCGAGCGCGCATCAGTAGCAACAACCAGCAGCAGTAGTACCGCTAGGTATTAATTCCTCCCCTTTTGGTGAGTTATATAAGTCCAAAAACTGCTTCTTCTCATGCAATGTTTCAAAATGACTCTACAGATTGTAGTTAATTCCATCTCACGACAAGGATGTATTCTCCCTCATGTTACTTGTAAGACTACAACTTAGTAAAAGCTATGACTATAATCACACTCGTGATAAGATTTAGATTGACAATTTTGGGATTGCATCGCGGCAATCCATGAGAGTGTCAAGCGATAGCTTGAGCACACTTGTATTTGTGCCTTAAAATAGTTTAAATCTTAAATGTTCGCTGCCAGTCTTAAATCTTAAATCTTCCCCTATGCGCTAACTTCAACTTATGCCATTAACTGTTTAGCTTTGACGTATTGTAATTGACCATTCTATCAATTAGGTAATTAACTAATATTTTTCGTAAGTTAGACCAACGATATATTTAATTAAATGATTTTATCTTCTGCTTGCTGGATTTGTTCAGATCCCTTTGTGGTTATTTCTTATCCAGATTTCCATTTGTTTTCCATCTGTGTGGTAACCAGGATGACTTGTGGGTGTGATTAGCTATTTCAAATGCACATTTTTTTTAAATGCCCATGATAGCAAAACTGTCTGTGTGGTGACCAGGATGTCTGAGATCTGGCATGCCACCATGTTGAGTAGTCCTACAAAGTTGTTAGCAAGTATTTAATAGAATTGACTATGCCCTTCACACGGTCTTTTGTCACTTTGATGCTGAAAATTAAATTTTATATTTGCAGGTCCCATTACATCAGCAAATCGGATATCAGCTCTCATCACGTGAGGCAAAATACAAATATATAGACTAGGGAGAATATCATATTTTTGATGCAAGATTGTAAATTATCAGCTCTTCAGATAATCTTTGTGTATGGAATGGTGTTCAAGAAAGAATATATATTATATTTTCATACAAGATTGTAAATTGTCTACTTTTCAAATAATTTTTGTGTATGGAATGGTGTTCTAATAATAAATATTGAATTATCTGTGATGTGACATGTTGACATTCTACGATTTGTGTGTGGTGGAATGTCTCATATGAACTGTGTTATCTCGATGAGAAAAAAAAAATGCTAGCTTCTAGAGTAACCAAACCATCCTGTCCAGAAAATAATATTTGATGAATTATTCAATTCTTATAGGATGTGTCTACCAACGCATACATTTGTTGCTTGGATTCTGTAGCTACTTTGCAATCCCTATCCCATCGGTTACCAACGTAGGTATATGCGTTGCATTGTACCCTTGCAACGCCCCATAAGGCAACGCCTTTTTATCCGTTGGTAAAGTCGCTAGCAACGCCTATATGAACATTTAGATACGCATAAGTGTGTTGCTGTAGAGGGGGTCCTCTTGTAGTGAAGATGTGGAATCACTCCTTCAATTTGACCCTCCGATTTAGCGCGTTCGATCAAGATAGCCAACATATCAGCCACTATATTAAATAGTATTGGCGATAACGGGTCACCCTGTCTGAGGCCTTTTTTCGTTTGAAAGTAATTGCCAGTGTCATCATTGACCTTAATGGCTACACTTCCTCCCGAAACAAAGCTATTTATTAACGCGCACCACTCAGCAGAAAAACCTTTCATTCTGAGAGTCTGCTGAAGGAAAGACCATTTGACTTTATCATAAGCTTTCTCAAAGTCAATTTTGAGAATTACCCCATTCAGCTTTTTCCTATGTAGCTCGTGAACTGTTTCATGTAGGATCGCAACTCCATCAAGGATGTTGCGGCCTTGCATAAAAGCCGTCTGAGACGGACGAACCACATGATCTGCCACACTGTTCAGTCGAATCGTAGCCGCTTTGGTGAATATTTTAAAACTAACGTTAAGAAGGCATATAGGTCTAAATTGTTGAATCCTTTCTGCCTCGTTAACCTTAGGTAATAAAATTATCTCACCAAAATTGAGACGAAACAACTCTAGCTGTCCATTGTGAAGACATGCGAACAGTTGAAGTAAATCAGACTTGATAACATCCCAAAAGTTCTGGTAGAACTCAGCTGGGAAACCATCAGGTCCAGGTGCTGAATTATGTTTCATTTGGAAAACCGCCATCCTCACTTCCTCCTCTGAGTAGAGTTTAGTAAGTAGACTATTTTCCGCATCTGAAACCTGGGAATATCCTCTGTTCGGGACTCATCCAAAGTGAAATTTCCTTCCTCTGGAGCACCGAACAGGTTTTATAGTAATTTGTAATATACGACTTTAGTTGTTCATGGCCTTCAATCGTTCCCTCATCCTGGACTAGAAATGAATGCGCTTTTTCCTGTGTCTGCCATTGGCAATACTGTGGAAATAGCGAGTATTCGAATCCCCTTCTAGGATGAATTGGGCTTTAGAACGTTGATACCATTTTAACTCCTCCTCTCGCAGAAGCTTCGCTATCTGTGCATTGGATTGGCTCTTTAGCTCAACCTCTTGCTCGGATAGTAACCGAACTTCTGCTAATGCTTCTAGAGCATCAATTATCGAGGAAAGTCGTTCCTTCTCTTTTTTAAGTAAACCAGAAGTATGACGAGCCCAACCAACGAGGTGCGTGCGTAAAGCACGTATCTTGTTGTTCCACCGCTGGATAGGCGAATCCCCCGCAACTGGTCTTTCCCAAATTCTTTTAACCAACTCATAGAAACCCTCGCGGTGCAGCCACCCAAGCTCAAACTTGAACCGTGGCTTACACTGTGGTCTAGGTGTTCCAGTGGTCAAAAGAATGGGAGCATGGTCTGACAATCCCTCAATACGTTCTAGAGCCCGTACCGACACCAATGGGAACCTAGATTCCCAATCAGTATCCATCAGTACACGGTCTAGCTTCTCGTATGTGGGTTCAGGGAGAGAATTAGCCCAAGTGAACTGTCTCCCACCATTGTAATCTCTCGTAAGTTCAAACTGTCGATGACTGCATTGAACAGAAGAGGCCAACGGTTGTCAAACCGACCCTTACTTTTCTCAAACGGAAAACGTAGCATATTGAAATCCCCACCAATGATAAAAGGGTGTGGGTTATCCTTTGCCAAGTTTACCATTTCACATAGAAAAGAAGTCTTGGCCGCGTCCTGAGCCGGCCCATACACGGCAACAAGACTCCAAATGAAATTATCGGATTTATTACGGATGTGCATTTTAATATGAAAATCACCATCCGTAACATCCAACACTTCCATGGTATCCGTCCTGATACCTAGTAAAATGCCTCCGGAGCGGCCATGGGGAGGACGAGAGTACCAATCAAAGTCTATACCGCCTGAAAGCCGGTTCAATAGAGATTGCGAGAACTCACGTCTTCCAGTCTCAGAAATAGCTAAGAAATCCAAATTATGGTCCCGAATGCAACCAGCAAAATGCAAATGTTTAGCCAGGTCACCAAAACCTCTGCTATTTGCGAACATGCCATTCATTGGGAAACTATGGGAGATTTGGAAAACTTAGCCCGTTTCCGAGGCAAATTGTTAGAGGCGGATTTAGATTTCCGGCAAGATGCTTTTAACTCATACAATGAGCACAACTCGTCCTCATCCAAACCAATCTGACACTTCACCAATTAAATGAGAAAGAAGCTGACCATCTGATGTGGCATTCGCTTCTTTTTCATTCAAATAGGTGGCAGTCAACCCAGTCGAAACTTTAGAAATAACCGTAAGACGGTCGAATTTCATAAGCCTCAAGACCTTAGTTGACACACTATTAAACTTAGAAATAAACGACGGAGGTGAAAAAGAAAGAAAAGGCCGCTGGATAGCCGCTCTCGTCGACGTCGCCGAGGCAGTCGTCAGAGGTGTCGTCGCCGTCGTCCCGGCCGTTGCCGTTGAGCATCAGCCGGTCACCCGCCTCCGCTCGGACCGTGGCGAGTCCCTAGGTCCGCCGACGCCGCCGGACAGCGAAGAAGATCGAACTCGTCCCTCCGGTGTCCGATCCAGCGGCGTCTCCGGCGACCTGCACACAAAAGCGCCCGACGTACCTCGCTGCTCGACGCCGTCTTCCGTGGTTCCACGTTCCCAGTGCTCGCCGAACTGGTTGTGGTTGGGGGTGGAGCCCGTGGTGACGATGCAGCTGCCCAGGGCGGTGAACCGCGCGGCAACATCTTCGATGGCTGATGGCACTTCCAAGCGGATCACCACGGCCGGATAGGGCAGACGGCAGGCGGATTCAGGCCTGACGTTCTCCAGATGGCCATCGTCCGGATCGGCGTCGAGATCCAGCTTGTAGATGCCGTACTCGTTCCTGTGATCGACCAGCACCAAGTAGAGATGCCGTTTCGCCGCCGCCGTGCGGCCTGACTGGCGATCTTGATCCGGCCCGAGCCGGTTGGATGTAGCCGACACGGGAGACTCGGGGTCCTTGAGCTCCTCCTCCGCCGCATCCGTCTCCGCGTCCGCAACGACCTCTCCGGCGTGGGCCGCAAAGCGCGAGCCAGATGCGGGCGTGCTTCTCACCGGCGAGAGCGCCCCCGGCGGCATGGCTCCGGCCGGCGCCTAGATCGCTCTCGATCGCCAGTCCGCTAAATACGCGATTAACTGCGGAGGACTGGCCACCATGCGTGGTGGTGCTGGCGGGCCCCTGTGGCGAGCTGTACGGGTTGGCGCGGCCGGCGGGCGGCAGCTGGTGCGGAAGGAATCGAGGAGCGACGGGGGGCGGCGGCTGGTGCGGGATCTCTCTGTTTCCACAAATCTAAAGATTGGAATGTAGGCAACAAAATATTCAAGCATCGTCTTCGTTACCATAAGAACAAGCAAAGTACAATATGATATTCAGGTATCACCTAGTCTGGAAATAAACCGTCCAATGGGATCAGTCACATGAACCTCCTTCTTCTGAAAGAGCATCAGCCGCATCTGCCAAAAGGCCGTTGAAGGGATCGGGAGTTGACAAAGTCATGGGTATCCAACTTGGCACGTGAATAAGAAACAAATACAAATTCGATCTGCGCATCTGGAGAAGCTTTATTTTCCACCCCTAGCAGACTATGCTGATCAACCACCCATTTCTTGTCGATCTTCTCATTGACTCCAAATTTGATTTCATTTAGCACTTCCGCATACAAAACAAAGAACTTGGCAAAGCTAACATCTTGCTCGTCACCTTTGTAATTCTTAAACACTAGTTTTTTGAGATTGGTCTGAAGGCATTTGATTGGATCTCGTGGGTCATACTGACGCACATTTTCCATCTGTGCCGTTAAGTATTTGTTGCTCTGGAAAAGGACAGAAAACTTTGAAGATACATATGTCAAAAGTAATTGTTACATAGACTAGATTACATGCCAATCAATTATTTTGGAGTGCCAATTATTCATTCTGAGATTTAAAGCAAGCAAAGATGAGCACTCACCATCACATAAAGCTTTTCCAAGCAAGGGAAGAGCCTGAGGATGTCAAGAACTGCATCCAACTCGGTGCATTTAAATTGGAGAGCCAAAACCTTGACGGTGCATATCGAATGGTTCAAGCTAGTTGGGATCAACCCCTGTAAATAAATAACAATGAACATGTAATGCATGCATGTAGGAATGCCGAACGGAAGACTCTGAGAAGGATGCTGCTACCTGAAAGACTAGATTTCCGATCTGAATGTTGGAGTTGTCGGGTGACAAAGGTCCCAATATCTCCAGTTTAGGTGCCCCATTTACCCTGAGAGCCTCACAATGCAAATCCAGACAGAGTAACCTTTCAAGGTGAGGAGTGTCCTCAATAACCACTACTCCTTGGCGCATATAACAAGCTCTGAAGCCAACGCTCCTAAGAGTTGGGGAGCTAATGTGGAGCGAAGGCATGGCATGAATTTGCTCCAGATGTAGAGTCTCCAACACACTGCAGGCGGAGATGAAGAAATGGAAGACATCCGGGGAGAAGGAAAGGCGGCTTACGGCGAGATGCTTGAGGATGGGGAAGTTGAGTGAAGGAGCTAGCTCATCTGGGAAATCGCAGTGGCTGATTGAGGCCACGACGATGGTTGACGCGAGCCGGAGCAGGGACGATGGCAGTCGGCAATGCTCCACAGAATTATTCGCTCTAATCAAGAATGGGAAGATGACATGCAGCTCCTGAAGGTTGTCAAGGCTCGGGGAGTGCAACCAGCTCTTGATCTTTGCGGCGTCTCTTGCTGTTCTGCTGATGGTGGATATGCGGAAGTCCAGGCGGCGGACGGGGCCAGGGTGGTCGGAGAGGATCCTGGAGATGACGGAGTTCAGCCGCGGCCGGCCGGCGGGGCGGAAACCTTGGATCGGCGGTGCTGAGGTCGTCGGCGTCGATGTTGAGAGGCGGCCGGCCGTCCTTTGTCACCCCACGCATTGATGTCGGTGGCAACTCGGCCGCTTCGACTGCCCCTCCTTTATAGCGCGGCACCTGCTCGTTTGCCGGCCATTATTCCCCCTCCGATCTGATCTCCCCGGTTAACTTGTGGCTTCCTTGTCCCTCCCTCCCCCTTCTCCCTCCCCAATGGCGCAGAACGACAAGGCTCGTAGATTGAGCAGCGACGCCTATCGGGGCCACAACCTCGTTGTCGACTAGGTCTGGTTGTTCGAGCGGGTACAATCTTTACATATCAGTGGACTACCGCCTACTGAAGGGGTGGCGTCTTAGGCCCACTAGCCACGCCATGAACCGCTGCCGGTGGCCAGGAGCTGAGCATGCACATCCTATAGCAGTGTGATACCATGACACCAGAGCGGCGCCACCAACAACTACAACGCCTGAATTGAGCGCTTTTGGTGGGAGAGGGACGACGCCCTCAATCGCTGGGACAACAGGGAGAGGTATGCGATCGAGCGGCTCAAATACTGGTGGCATGGCCGCACCAGCATGTCGTTGGAGTCGTTGTCCCAGCCGAGCTGCCTTGCCAGGTCGCACCACGACACGTTGCCCCACTCCACGCCGTTAAGGAAAGGGGTCGGGAGTAGGGGTGCACCAAGCTCCCCACCATCAAGGAGGAGCCCAGAAGCAAATGACCCGACAAGTTCCCCATCGTCAAGGAGGATGCAGCGATCAAGCGCCCTAATGTCGGCGCCGTCAAGGAGAAGCCCAACCCTATTGGTCGTCTGACCTTCCCTAGATTGGCGCATTTTGTTGCCTCTCTGAGATGTCGTTGTCCACGGGGACACACCCGGCTTCATTGCGGACCTCCTCTGTTCCACCAGCGACCCACAGCACCACCGCGCCACCCGCTCGACCTGGAGGACTTACTCGACCTCTACCTGGAGCAGAATGGGACGTAGGACGACGCGAAGCAGTACCACCTACTGTGGTGAAGCCGGATTCCATCAACATCGTCCTGGAGCAGGCGCGAGGCAGGGCCGTCACAACAACCGAATTCCTAGAGTGATAGCGCCATGTGTAGCTCTGACGACGACTAGAGACCGACTAGGGTTTAGTCTAGAAAAAGTGTAAAATGAAGTCAAATTTGAATGAAATTTGCTAATTTCATCAAATATAATTTTTGGGCGTATTTGGGTTTGCGAATGCTGGTGTGGGCATCACCACATGATTGGTCGAACAAACATCGGCACCACAAAGCGGACAAAATTTTGAGTGTCGGGCAAATTTCTGGGGACGACGGTGGAGATGCTCTATGGTAGTATCACGAGTCTGCTCAAAAGTACGAAAGCGTTTTGGTAATTTCTCATCTGACCGAATGTCGGAAGGAAAAGATCCGAAAATGTTGGCTTTGGCTCGATTCCTTCAGTAACTGCGGAATACATATATTTCTTAAACATAACAGGTCTGTAATCGTTATTATTTGCAGTAATCCTAGAACATACACCCTCAATTATTATTATTTTACAAAATTACAGTGATCTGAAAGAACGAAAATAAATAATTAATTTTTCACGCAGCCATATCTGCGTGCATGGACAAATGGACTGCTCCTAGCGCTAGCTATCTAGCGCCTCCTTGCTGCAGCGGTAGCAGCCCTCGCAGCTTCCTCGGCCGCCAGCCGCTGATGCACCCTCATGATATACTCCGCCGCGGCCGCATCTATTCCGCCCAGCTGCCCTCCGACACCAGCGCCGGCGCCGGCGGCGCGGTGCACTCTCGTCGCACCAATCTTCTCCACCCTCTGGACGCAGATCTCTGCCACCAGCGACATGCCTGATTATAGTGTTGAGCTTTTGCTTCGATCTGCTCTGAATTGAATGATTGAGCTAATGATCGTCGAAGCACTCAAGGAGCCGCGGTATTTATAGAGGCTATTGAGCAGATGATGGCAAGTGCTTTGGAAGGAATATGCTAGCGGAGAACGAGTCTCATCGGGCTCCGGGCCTAGGTTGACTAACGTTTAACACGTAGGCACATACGTATGGTTATACTCCCTGTGTCACTGTGTTCTAGTTTGATCTGGTCAAGGTTCTGTTACTTCATCCTATTTAGACTAGCCATAGTGGTGGTACCATAACTAGTATCATGCGTGGCATGTTGGCAAAAAGATGATGTGACACTGTAATTAATGATGAAAGAGATGATAGTGATATCATAGTTAGATACCGTAACATAACGCATTTCAAGACATGATGAGTGTACAACCTAATTAATGCTATAGTATATGATACCACAAATATGTTACTACCCATAGTGGATGTAGTAACATATACTAGTATCATATGCATGATACCAATATATGATACTCCCCACTATGGCTAGTCTTACGCATAATCTGTCGTCGAGAACTACTGTCTCACTTGTATTCAAATGATTATGTTCTCATGATTCTATTGACAGCTAACTGAATAAAGTACTCATGATCAGAAGTTCAGAACAGCGATGAAGAGACCATATAGACGCGCGCGCCCAAGAAAAATTGCTGCAGCCTGCATATATATCTATCTCGAATCAGAATCAGATTCGGTCTATTGGATGGAACAGATGATTATACGCGAAGAGATCAAGAAGCAGACTTGCTGGTCGACCGGTCGCACCTACCCGCAGACGAAATCTTATGTCAGCGTGATGCATACTGAGCTAGGCCAGTCTAGTTTGATCAGTTTTCAGGACCGCGTTAAGCGTGCGCAGGTGCTAGCTCTGCCTTGGAAGTTGATCTTCTTTTTTTTTTTTTTTTGAAAAACCTTCCGCTGCCAACTCCTAGGGCGACCATCGATGGAAGTGTCAGCCAAACTCGATGCAATATATGACGTCTTCTATCATAGGCTTTCATAATGAGTAAGTAGCTAAATGCCCGTGCGTTGCTACGGGATATCGAGAAAATTATATGATATACCCATGAAACAATTATCCTAAGATTACAAATTTAAAAATAATATTGGCTTAAGAAGTTAAAAATAATACATAAATAATATGCTCTTTACTACACCTAGTAGAAAATATTTATCTTTTGCTTAAATTGGAGACAAAGCTTCAAGAATTTTGCTAATATTCCCCTTCCAAAACAGGTGACGACGACAATGAACTCTAGATAGGTTACAATCTGGTTGAAGTTTTGTAAGTACAAATGGGTTTAATAAATTGCTTTTGTTCAATTAATTTATTTTTGCAAAAGGTTTGAACTTTAAATTTTCAGCTTGTTTTGGTTACCGATACAGATTTTATTTGTGCAAAACGAATTTGACATGATCAAGTTATTTAGGTTTTTCAAAATATGGCAGATTTAATTTAAACCGAAAAAGGGGTCACCTTTTGCGGTTTACTGACGACACTGAAAACTGAAAGTTTCAGACTTGGGCCGTTGGGCGTGGTGGATCAGATCGCCGGCGATGACCTCGAACGGGCGAGGCGAAGCATGAAGCGCTGCCCAGCTGCGCCCTATAGGTAGGGCACGTCCCCGGGCATGACGTGCTGCTCGAGCTTCTCCTCGAAGTCGCCGCAGAACATGGCGCCGGCGACGAGCACCGAGATGACGTTCACTATCGCACCGTCCATCGTCTTCCCGCACGTCAGCGGCGCGGAGTACCTGTACCTCTGCGGGCTCGGCTCGGGCGGCGGTGAAACCTCCGTGCTCCTCTACTGGACTCCCCGAGGAGCTCGCCATCCGCCACCGCTAGCTAGGCATGGCGCTCGCCGACGCGCACCAACCCCGCCGCAGGTCGCCAAGCAGGTCCACATCAACCCCGACGATGAGCACGCTGTTCTCCTCCGCGTGTAGCAGCAGCCTCTCGCGTATCAATCCGAGGCGGCGCCGCGCGCGCTCCGGGATGTTTCCATGGCGGCTCTGCGCGTTCAGCTAAGTATCGCCATGGCGGCGGCACTGTGGCGGGAGGTGGTGGCGGCCGACGGCGAGGGGAGCAGAGGAGCGGGAGGGAGAGGAGTGTGGCGGCGAGGTGGCGGCGTCCACGAGGCCGACGGCGAGGGGAGCACGGTGCAACGAAATTGTTGTCCGTCCAGATCGATTCGCTTCAACGTTTTGAGACGCAAGGCAACGAAACAGGTGGGTTATATTGACCCGTCCAGATCGATTTCGCATTGTTGTTGGACTCCGATCCGGATTTTTCTTTCTTTCTTTTTGAACAATCTCGATCCGGATTTCTATTGACTGGGCCTGTTATGACGAGTGAAAAGTTGCTCGATGGGCCATGACGATCGTTTTTTTTTTTGCTAAACACAGTACAACGTAGACGCTCACATACACGTGCACACACTCACCCCTATGAACGCACACACGCACACCCTACCCCTATGAGTACCTCCGAAAGACTGAGCCGGCGGTCGGGTCTTGAGATTGACGAAGTCACCACAGGCGCCTCGTTGTCGACGGGAACGTCGCCTCCCACTGAAGAATATTCCGCCTAAATGAGAAACACCAATGTCAAATCTAGGATTTGAACTCTGGTGGGCTAGGGGTACAACCACCCTTCTAACCATCTTGCCACGGGCAAGTTCTCTCCATGACGATTGTTTTGTCTCGAGCGTGGCTTCGTGCGACGTACCAACGCACGCCGAACTCTCAAAAAAAAAACCAACGCACGACGTACCAACCAAAAACGGACGAAGGAAGAAACACTACTCGTATTATATAGTAGAGATTGGAACAATTAAGTTTTATGATGTGTGATGATGGGGCCTCCTTCCATGGCCATTGTGATCAGAAATTTCAACAATAGTCAACCAACTCGAAACAGCCACCTCTTGATAAAACCTGCTCTGCAGGCACCACTCTGTTCAACGAGTGTAGCGAGCACGACAAACTTCGGATGAATCGAGTTAGCCGATGCTTATTTCCATATACCTTTATTGTTCTTGTATGAGAAAAGAAGTTGAAGACCTAGATGCTTTCCACCTACATACAAGTGGCATTGCTCCATCCCTTGAACCGATAAGTACTATCTTCGCCTTGAGACCATGAACATGCATTTTTTTAATCGACTAAAATATGTACTTAGACTTTAATATGCTAGACTTTAGTTCATAAATGTATTAGCACAACACAAACATTATGCAACGATTGAGATTGGTATTCTTAGAAGATTTATTTTTATTGAGGAAGAGCTATTTTTTTCCTTTGTTGTTCACCAAAGCAACCATTTTTCATTCATCTGTCTATCCACCATATGGAAGGGCATTTTGTGTTTTTACTAATCTTTTCATCAAAGAGTTGAGAAATGAAGATATATGGCAAGTATCTGATCTGAGTGTTGAAATGATTCATCTGTACATCAACCATGCTATATTTCACCATGTGACAAATACTCAGAAGTTCAAATCCATGTATGAGAAGAAGACAACTAAGAATTAGGCATCGACAACAAAAAGTTTTTCAATCCTTCAAGGTGATCTAGAAAATGCAGTAGTTGCAACTATAATTAGCCTTCACGCTTCCCAATCATTTTTTAAAAGGAAAGCGGTGGAGGAAGCCCCCACCGCGAGTTTTTTTAATAATAAGAAGCCAAATTCGCAGTTTGTGAGGACTTGAACATAGGTGGCTGGATTGTACATCCACTCCATTAGCCAAGTGAGCTGGACTCGCTTTATTACGCTTCCCAATCATACAAATGCTTCAAGAACTTCATCAGAGAAGCAATGATGCAATTGATTCGGTAACTTCAATTGTTGGCTTTGTTGAATCATATATATATATATGTTCGATTCCTTCCGGGTGGAAATATCTTCCTCTCATGGTCCAGTGATCCTTTTACCTTTTAAATTCAAAAACTATACTCCCTCTGATCCGTATTAAGTGTTGTGGAAACACAACGTACGAAGCACAAAGCCATGGTACAACTCGCTACAGAAAATTCGGATCGTCGGGAGTATTTAATGTTTTAAAAAAATCTGGAACAAATCTTGCATATTTTCAATGATGTCTCCCATAAACGTGCAAACTCTCGGTTTGAATACTTTGTATGTTAAGCTACACAAAAATGATATATGTACGGGTATAAGTATAGTGAACGATGCATATATAATTTCAAATTTTCAAAATTCATACGATTTATTCATTTTGTTGTATCTCATAATATAGAAAATGACATTTTGATTTTGCATGCTTATAGGTAATGTCATTGACCACATCCAGAATTTTTTGGCTTATAAGTTAAATTTTGTAAAATAGAGTGATCACTAGAGCTGGAGAGCCAACGTGCCTTTTCGAATCCTTACTCTTTATTGACTTCTCATGGTCACATGCTGATCATGCGTCCGGACCTGAAGCATCCCGGGGATACTGCATCCACTTCACGCGGCAATGCACATGTAAGACCTGGTCATCGTACCTCCAATTAGGCAGCCGTGAAGTCTGAAAATGTAGCTGCAGTAAACTTTAACGGCAAGATTACGCGTAAGTATACAGCAAATCGACATGCTGGGGAGTCGACGGCTTGACAAGGCTGCATGCATGCAAGCACAACCTGTGTTTGAAAATACCCTTTTGAATTAACTCGCCAAAAAAAGTCAAGGAAGGCAGGCACATATGTGCTAATTATTTTTTGTCAAGAGGAAAGATGCCGGAAAGATCATTGTCCAAATGTTCCGTTTAGTACACATTACAGAAGCATCTCTCTCATACAATAATCAGCTGATGATCATTGCACATTCACCTCCAGGCTTTGAATGTGTAAAGTAATCCTAGTACATTATTACTCCCTCTGTTTCAAGGAAATGAAATTTGCAGCGACTCTAAGTCTCTAATGAACGAAGAGAAAACAATCAAAATATTTACACGGCCATATATGCATGCATAGATTGCACCTAGCTAGCTATCGCCTTGCTGCTGCAGTAGCCCTCGCAGCTTCCTCCGCCGCCAGCCGGTGATGCACCCTCATGATGTACGCCGCCGCGGCCGCATCAATTCCTCCCAGCTTCGCTCCGGCGCCGGCCCTGCCCACGCCCGCCGTCTTCGCCATCTTCCTCTCCTCACCGATCTTCTCCACCCTCTGGACGCAGATCTCTCCGCCGAAACGCGACATGTCTGAGCTAGTGTTGAGCTTTTACTCTGCTCTGGATTGACTGATAGTGAGCTGATGATCCTCGAGGCACCCGAGGGGGCTGCGTTATTTATTGAGTGGAGACACCGCCTCCGATCCACTGATCAGTGGCGTGGCATGCAAGGAAGAAGGGAATAACGAGTCTTGTTAGCAGTATGCAGGTTGACTTGATAGTATCAGGCCCTGGAACGTTCAAAACACGCACGTGCCTGTATTATTCCGGTTTGATTTGGTCAAGACTTTTTCGAGAATATGTAAATTCATCTGTCGTTTTAACACACGCACGACGTGAATCTGTACCAAGAAATTAATTCATTGCTAATTACAGTAGATGTGCCGGCAAAACAGTGCAAATGACCTAGATACAGGCATTTTAACTGAATTCAAATCAGAATCGAGTAAACATGCTAATACAGTATCTATCCGAACAAACTTATGCGGCTGTTTTCCCATCTGAATAAAAAAGGAGTGCAAGCTATATATATCTTGTAGTAGACCACTAGACCGTAGTGTCATCCGCCGAGGCTGCTAAAAGTCCAAAGGAGTTTGGCAATTTCTCGTGTGTGAATGGCGATCGAAAAGAGATTGTTTCAAGCTCCAAGGCTTTGTCGAATCATCATATGTGGTCGGTCACTTGCTCTTTAATCACGCACTAATCCTTTTTGAAATCTCCATACTTGCAGATCCTTCTTCTAGAACTGAAGGACCTGAACTTTTTGTTGAAATACATATTTCAATTGTGGTGAATTCCGCTATTGCAATGAAGTAACATCCATCGAGTGTTCAATGCATTCGGGAACCGGGATAGAGTGCCAAATTACAATGCTTTCACCCTATTGCTCATACTTTTCTTTGGAGAGTTCCCACAATCCTCTCCCACAAAGAACAGTCACAAGCTCATCAGATGTACCCTGCAGAAGAGAAAGTTTTATTGCGTACGATATTTATGTGCCTATACAACTATTTATGTGCCTATACAACAGTCAACTCTTCCAAAGGAAAATAATCGAAATTGTTCAAGTTCTATCTCAAATATAGGCCATGATGATGGTATCATTTTTTAGCCGAACACAGAACACTACAATGGGTCGGGCTTCCATAACTAAACTGACCTTTGCTTCTTTCGGGTTTTTTCTCTCCTATTTCTTCATTTTTATTTTCAAAATTGGAAGGTCGAGGTATAATTCGGGCACTATAGGCATGGCGATTACCATATATAACATAAGACTCATACTCCAATTCTGTTTAGTTGTATACATTATTTATTCTTATTTAAAAATTTAAAATTGAAAGGAAATCATTTCTTTAATTAGGATCCACTAGTCTTTCTATGATCCATATCTTATTTATTCTATACATATGAAAAAATATGTACCAAAAATCAGATGAGAGATTGTTTGTATTTTATACTAAGGAGGGAGTTTGCACCAATCGAAATGAAAACATCATGACAGCACAACTGTATTAGACCGCCATACCATACAGTACACACAAAAAATACCTGGGCATTAATTTATGTCGTCCTTAACCTGAAAACCTGCTCTTACTTCCTAGTGGAATGCTATAATAGATGCGTGCACTCAGTAAAACAGTATAATTAGCTACTATGTACAGGATAACTAGTGTCCATGTTCATACCAGTTTAAACATTTTATCCGCTGAGATGCACTCAAAATGGAGAGCTTACCTCCCTTTTAGCGGATTAGGGAAAACTTGGCAAACCAGTCAGTTTGGCATTAGCCAACTAGAGCGCAAAGATCAGTTCACAGAGGACTGTGCAACTCGAGCGCAAAGATTGCACCTGTACCTAGGTACATTCAGAATTATTTCAGTGATTTGATTCACTGAATTAGAGAATGATTTTATACATCTTACACAAGGCACGTAGGTTTATACATTTTATTTAGTGTTTGCTTGTGAGTGTAATTTTCTGCTCTGAAGTCTGAACTGTTGCTTGCTTTTTATTTCTAGCCTGTGTCCGAACTGAGATAGACCAAGGAACAATGAAGCCACTGATCACGTGATAGATATATCCATGATCCTTTTCGGAAAGAAGATCTATTCATGACTATGGTCAGCTAACTATATTCTTGAAACATGTATGAGAAGTTTGAAAACTTTTAAGAACTTTCTGTCAGTAGAATACTTGACTGGATTACCAACAAAGGGCATTTCAACAATGTAGCTCTGTCAAAAAATATACAAACGATAAGATCACAGGAAAGAACAAATTGACTGAATGAAGTGATCGACCACCTTATTCGTTTGCTAGAAAAAAAGTAAGGTACAACTTTATTTTTTGACAAGCCATTATTTACTCCCAACTGCTATAAAATGATGCAAGCGGGATGCTAAATCTAAAGTAGGACCACTGCCACCTGATTGACCATAGGCATGACAATCACGTTTGCCTTATAAGTTCCACAAGTTGCTACGAGACACCAAACGGAAGGATCTGTCTACAGAAGTGTCATGCTCAATTCGCTGAATCTCTAATTAGTTACCCAAACCAATGGAAGTGAATCTCATCAAATAGAAAGCAAAGTGGTGGGGAGAAGAAAAGGTAGTTTCCTTGGGAAAAAATCGAGTCTATACATTTCCACATGATTGCCCGCATACCCTGAATAATCTTATTTTTATGCGGGTAACCCCAGAATAAGCTCAACTCAAAAGTGTAAATTACTGCCCAAACACATTGTACTATTCAAAAAACATCAATGATGTAAAAAAGACCATTGAAGGAAAACAGCACTTAAAAGTCGCTACTTTGGTGTAAAAAGGGATTTCTAGCAAGCAAAGAAGCTTTTAAACAGAAACACAAGCATTCATTGACAAGAGACACAGTAGGTGCTAAATGCTCAGTTTACTAGTTCTCGGTTACAACTTATGGCCGTAAATTATTTTTGGATGACATTACATGTCGGGATTGTAGAGGAACATTTGACTCAAAATGGAGCACAATTTAAGGACTAGACCAAATATAGCACACAATCTTGGATCATCAGTCCTGTCTACAGATCAAGAAAAAGGCCATTATTTCTTCATGTCTCCACCGAAGTCAATGGATACAACCATTGACAAACAATCAGTACGATTTGTCTGAAAGAGCATCCACTGCATTGAAAACATAGTGGGAGAATGGATCAGAAGTTGACAAATCAAGGGCATCCAAGTACATCCGATCACTACGTGTGAATTGCAATTGTGGATCTTGAGAAGCTCTAGTTTCCATTCCTAGCAGCATGTACTGATCAGCAACCCATTCCTTGTTAATCTTCTTACAGAGTCGAAATTTTATTTCCCTTAGAACTTTCGCGTTCAAAATGAAGAACTTGGCAAATTCAACTTCTTTCTCATCACCCTCATAAGTCTCAAGCACTAGTGTTTTGAGATGTGTCTCAAGACATTTCACAGGACGCAGTGGGTCATACTCACGCACATCTTTCTTTGGTATCTTGTAGTATTCCTGCCACTGGAAAAGTAAAGATGAGGAATATGTTAAGATAATTCGTGCCAATTAGACCAGATTATAAGGACAAATAAGCTTTGGTGATAAGATGATATTTAGTGAAAAGATGAATACTTACGATGATATAGAGCGTTTCCAAGCATGGGAAGCACCTTAATACATCTATAACAGCAGTTAAATCTGGGACAGAAAATTTAAGAGCCAAAATCTTCACTGTGCTCATCGTATTATGCAAGCTGGCTGGGGTTAAACCCTGTAAAAATAATAATGAACATATATAAAAAATATTATACATGCATGTAACAATGCTGTATGGAAGAATCATGAGCAAGAGATTGCTGCCTCTACCTGAAAGACAAGGTTTGCAATGATGAATTTGGACATGCGAGGTGAAAGAAGGCCTAACTTTTCCAGTTTAGGCGCCCTAATTACCCATATAGTATCATGGCCAACACCCGGACAAGGTAGTAGCAGCCTTTCAAGAAGAGGGGCACCCTCAATTATGATTTCTCCTTGGATAGAAAAACAATGGCAGAGGCCCACACTCCTAAGAGTTTGTGAGCTGATGCGGAGGCAACCAACATCAGCAATATCCTCTAGAGCTAGTGCCTCCAAGACACGGCAAGCAGAGAGCACACCATGGAAGACAGCCTCAGATATGCGAACGCGAAATAGTTTGAGCTGCTAGAGCAAGCGGAAGCTCACAGAGGGATCTATCTCCTTTGGGAAGTCACATAAGCTGATTTTGGCTACCTCAAGGGTTGATGCGCATTGGAACACAGATGATGGCAGAGCGAAAAGCTTAATGTCAGGCTTATTATACTTCAAGATGTCGAAGCTAATGTCGAGATACTGAAGGCCAACAAGAGCTCGGGAAAGGAACCCTTTCTCGATCTGAGCCGCATCTTCGGCCAACCTTTTCTTGGGCTTATGAAGGGAGACCGAATAGATGAAGCGGCGGACGGGTCCATCGTGGTTGGAGAGGATCTTGGAGACGATGGGGAGGCGCTTGTAATGGTTGCCCCTGAGTTGCTTGGATACGTCGAGGTAGAGAGGCGCAGTGCGCCAGAGGGGACGCCATCTCCTTGCGATGGCCGTCGTGCGGGCGCCGTCCTTGAGGGGGAGGAGGGAGATGATGCAGCGGAGGGCGTCATCGGGGAGTTTGCTGATGAGATCCTCGTCGGTGGTGAGATCGCCGTGGCCGACGAGGTCCCCATCGCGGCTCCGCTTTCTTGGCTTGCGCCGCCCGGTGGTTCCATCGGACGCAGCCGCAGCCGCAGCCGCCGCAGCCTTCTTTTTCTTCATGTCCAACGGGTGGTGGCAAGATGGAGAACGGTGGTGCGAGGTGGGGAATGTTACTGCTCCAGCGACGGGGAGGGCTTTAAAAGGTTAAGGAGGGAGACGCCGTCGCTTTAAGTTTTGAGCCGTGGAGCAATCGAGGCGCTCTGGCATTCAACGCGCCTTGGACGTGCGCGCCGGACGGCCGGTGACGAAGCGTTGGGCGCTTTAGATGGAGAGATGCGTCGCATCGATCGTCTCCGCTGCGACCGAATATGGAGACATGCATGAGCGGTCCCGTTCAAAAAAACAATGTAGCAGCAGCGGCCCTGACCATGAGCGTGGCGTTCATTGTTTTTCTTTCTTTTTGAGGTATAAAGCAGTCGTATTGCCATTCGATTAGGTAGAAGAGTATTTACAGAGCCCCAAAGGGCGAAAAAACGAAAAAGGCCAAAGCCAAAGAAGCTAGCCAGAGCTACAACTACGGCGGTGTGAGGTCTCCAGGATCATTGGAAAAGGCGAGAGCGCGCTGCGCAATCTCAACCCTGATCATACAGACCACCTCTGGCACTTGCAGTGCAATGTTTGTGAAGACTCTCCGGTTCCGTTCCTTCCAAATTCCCCAAATGGTATAGATGATGATGCCACTCGCTTTGCATCTTTTGTCCGCCGGCATGACCGCGATGTAGTCTTCCCACCATGCCTCGAAAGCTGCAGGCCGTGGCGCCTTCTGCGTGGCCACGGGAAAGCCCAGCTCCGTGAAAACCAAGTCCCGGGTCAGCACCGCGAAAGAGCAATCGTGGATCAAGTGTTGGGCCGTCTCGGGGTGGATGTGGCACAGTTTGCAGATGGGGCTATGCGGCCAGCCTCGTGCTGCGAGGATATCAGCTGTGCGGATCGTGCCGTGCGCGACAAGCCAAGCAAAAAATTTGCACTTCGGCTCCGCGTGCGCCTTCCAGATTTTCCGAGAGTCAAACGGTGCTAGAGAGCCAATCAGTTGACATTTGTATGCCGACGCCGCCGTGTATACTCCAGAGGTTGTCCATCGCCACGTGATGGAATCGGGCTATTGTGTAAGATGGACAGTCTGAATAATGTTCCACAACTGAATGAAGCTCGACAACTCCGCCGTCGTCGAGATGTGTTGAAGTGCCCGAATCCAATTCCTGTTTTCTAACTCCTTCTTGACCGATCTGAATTTTCTTGTGGCTATGGAGAATAGGCCAGGGAAGCGTAGCTTGAAGGGGCCGGCTTCATGCCAAGAGTCAAGCCAAAAAGACGCTTTGCCACCGTCTCCAAGGGTGATGTGTGTAGATGCTCGAAAAAGCGCCATGTCGGATGCCGAAACCGGCAGCCGAGCACCCAGCCATGGGCGAGAAGCCTCAGTCCATGCCAACCATGGCCAGCGCAGCCGGAGGGCCCTCCCAAACTTCTCCAAGTCCAGCACACCCAAACCGCCAAGGTTGAGGGGGCGGCACACCGTTGGCCAATTGACCAAGGGGTGGCTGGTCGTGCCCGGGTCTGCACTACCTTTCATCCAAATGAAGTTTCTTCTTAGCTTGTCTATACGCCGGAGGACCCACTTGGGGAGGATGAAGATGGTGAGGTAATATGTGACCATGGAAGAGAGAACCGATCTGGCAATAACCACCCTGCTGGCCCTTGTGAATTGCTTTCCTTTCCATCCAGCTAGGCGAGCACCAATTTTGTCGATGAGGGGCTGGAAATTGGTGGCCTTAAGCCGAGCAAAGTGAAGAGGGAGGCCGAGGTAAGTGCAGGGAACGATCCTCTACGAGCTGGAAAGGCCGCCAAAAGCCAAATCAATCTGAGCATGGTCACAGCCGATGGAGAAGATCTCTGTTTTTCTTTCTTTTCCGGTGGATGTTTAATTTGTTGATTGATTCCGTTTCAAAAAAAATGTTGATTAATCTCGTGTACGACACTGTTAGGATATACTGTATCTGTACTGTCGCTTGTGTGTGTACCGTGTCTGTATCTGGTCAAACACCACGCACCCCACTAACCCACGGTCTAGCAGTTAGAGAGTTAGCTAGTGGAGATCATGGGATCACACGATAGCCATCAGTTGAGGTCCAAGCTGTATATAAACACTACCCCGACTGAATACAAAGTGTGTTGAATCCTCCCCCTGTTCTATCTCTCTACATGGTATCAGACGCATCGCGTTCTGACCACGCTTCCGCACCCATGGATGATGCCTTCATCAACCCCATGGCCGAGCCGGGCTTCACTCTGGCAAGCTCTCCGCCTCGGTCTTCTGCTCCTCCTGCTGTGGTGACGGCGCTCAACACCGCGCCTCCCGTGACGGCGTCTGCCCCGCGCTCCGCCGCGCCCACGGCTCTCCCCGCCACCGTTCTGCAAACGGTGCACATCCGCAGCCACGTGCCCGTCGTCCTCGACCTCGCTGCGGCCAACTACACCCAGTGGCGGCACTTCTTCGACACCGTCACCGGCAAGTTCGGGCTGTGCGACCACGTCAACGCCGCCGTTGCACATCGTCACGACGATCCCGAGTGGGTCATGATAGACCACTGCGTGGTCCACTGGTTGTACACAACCGTCTCCCCCGAGCTTCTTGATGTTGTTATGCAGCCGGAGGACACAGCTCTCGCCGTCTGGACTGCGCTCGAGGAACTCTTCCGCGACAACCAACTCACCCGTGCCGTCTACATCGACGCCGAGTACCACGCGCTTGTCCAAGGCGACCTGACGGTGATGCAGTACAGCGCCAAGCTGAAGAGCTTCACCGACCAGCTCCGCAACCTGGGACAGCCCGTCACCGAGACCCAGCAGGTCTTCAACCTGCTGCGCGGGCTCGGGCGCCAGTTCCACCATGCCATCCCGCACATCACGTCGCGCGTCCCCCTTCCTTCGTTCCTGCAGGTCCGCTCCTTCCTCATGCTCGAGGAGCACCGTGCTGAACAGGCGGCCCGGCAGAACGCGGCTCACGCGCTCTGGGCCGGCCGCGCGCCCGCCCCTCCGGTCGTGTACGGCAACGACGGCGCCTCTACCTCCAGCGGCGCCGCAACCGCGGCAAAGGCAAGAACATGGGAAAAGGCAAGGCTCCTGAAGGCCCACCTCCCTCGCCAGCACCGACGCCGCGTCCTGCCTCCTACCCGGCCCCGGCACCAGGATCCAACTCCTGGACCGGCCTCGTCCAGGCGTGGCATGTCAACTGGCGCGCGCCCGGCGCCGGCATCCTCGGCAACCGCCCCAGCGCACAGCACCAGCAGGCCCTGATGGCCGCGCCGCCGCAGCAGCTCCCGTACCAGTACGGCTACGGCAGCGCCCCGCCACCTGCTCACGGCTACGGCTACGGGTCCCCGGGCGCCAGCTCCAGCACCATGCCGCCCCCGTCGTTCGCGCGCCAGGCGCCAGCACCAGCTCCGCTCCGGCGCCCCCGCAGCAGCCATGGGACATGGGCGCCCTCCAGACTGCTCTGCACGGCACGGCGACGACTGCTTCCCCGTCTGGCGGCACCTCTGACTGGTACCTCGACACCGGGGCATCCTCCCACATGGCTTCAGGCGCCGGTAATCTCCATTCCCTTCGACCCTCGCATTCCTCTTCTCAGATTGTTGTCGGTAACGGTGCTCATCTTCCCATCACGCACACCGGCACTGGCACGATCATCACTTCTATTTCTCCACTCACTCTTCGCAATGTGCTTCTTTCACCTACACTTATTACAAATCTACTGTCCGTTCGTCAACTCTGTCGAGATAACCCTGTTTCTGTCGAATTTGACGCTTTTGGTTTCTCTATTAAGGACCTTCGAACTCGGACAACGATTCTGCGATGTAACTCTGACGGCGATCTGTACCCCGTGGCGTCGGGCTCCCCGGTGCCTCGCTCCCACTTCGCTGGCGTCGCCTCCGTCACCCTCTGGCATCAGCGGCTTGGTCACCCAGGCCACGCAGCACTTCGTAGCACATTGTCTAGCTTTTCCTTTGAGTTTAGCAAAACTGACGCCCACACATGTCATGCCTGTCAGTTAGGCAAAAACGTGCGTCTGCCGTTTCAGTCTTCACAAACTGTTAGCTATTTCCCTTTCCAACTTTTACATTTAGATCTTTGGACATCTCCGGTTGTAAGTATCTCAGGGTTTCAATACTACCTCGTTGTTCTTGATGATTACACTCATTATGTCTGGACATTTCCTTTGCGAAACAAATCCGATGCCTACTCCACCATTGTTGATTTCTTTGCATATGTTCGGACCCAGTTCCAGCGCCCCATTCTCGCCCTCCAGACCGACAACGGGCGCGAGTTCAACAACGCTGCCATGCGATCCCTCCTCGCAGAGCACGGCTCGATCTTTCGCGTGTCCTGCCCTACATGAGCCAACAGAACGGCAAGGCTGAGCGCACCCTCCGTATTCTGAATGAAGGTGTTCGCACCCTCTTGTTTCACGCCTCCATGCCAGCGCGATTCTGGGCAGAGGCCCTGTCCACCTCCACATATCTTCTGAATCGCCGTCCATGTCGCTCCAGCTCGCCTAGCACACCGCATGAACTGCTCCTTGGCGTCGCACCCGATTACAGCCTCCTGCGCGTCTTTGGTTGCCTCTACTACCCCAACACCACATCCACATCGCGGCACAAGTTAGATCATCGCTCTGTAGCCTGCGTCTTTCTCGGTATCCTCCTGATCATCGCGGGTATCGGTGTTTCGATCCTGTTTCCCGCCGCGTGCTCACTTCCCGCCATGTGCGCTTCGACGAGGAAAATTCCCTTCTCCTACCCCACCTGCAAGCTGGCCAGGCCTCGCCAGCCACCGCGCCGCCGCCGGAGCCCATTCACCACTTCACTCCAGTGATGCAGGTTTCTTCAACTGTCGCTGCGCCGTCGCGCGGGAACGAGCCTCGTTCAAACAACGGCTCGCGGGCACCTCTGCCTCGAGCTCCAGTGGCGGCCCATCTTCAACATCTAGGCCGCTGCGTCTCCAATGCCCGCGCGCGCAGTCTGAGAATTCAAATTCTCCCCGCGCCCCGGCCATTCAAGCTCGTCTGTTCGATCGCCATCGGACAGCTCGCCAGCGTCTTCCTCCACGCCATTGGCCTCGGCCTGCTCCTCGCCGCTGATCGTGGCGCCGCAGGTGCGGCGCATGGTGACGCGGGCTCAGCGTGACATCTTCAAGCCAAATCCACGCTACGCCCATGCTGCTTCGACGACGCCGTCCACGGACATCTCTCCGATCCTGTTCTCTGTTCGCGTCGCCGTACGCGATCCGAACTGGCTCGGCGCCATGCGTGAGGAGTATGCCACCCTCGTCGGCAACCGCACGTGGGAGCTCGTCCCGCGTCCGCCGCGCACCCACCTCATCACCGGCAAATGGGTGTTCCGGCACAAAACCCGCGCTGATGGCTCCCTCGAGCGCTACAAGGCGCGGTGGGTCGTGCGCGGGTTCACCCAACGCGCCGGCATCGACTACGGCGAGACACTCCCCCGTCGTCAAGCCGGCCACCATCCGCGCCGTGCTCGCCATTGCTGCCTCGCGCCTGTGGCCCGTGAACCAGCTCGACGTGAAGAATGCGTTCCTCCACGGCACGCTCGATGAAGAAGTGTACTGCCTCCAGCCCGCTGGTTTCGTCGATGAATCCAAACCTGACCATGTCTGTCGCCTGTCCAAGTCGCTCTACGGCTTAAAACAGGCACCCCGCGCATGGTTCCTCAGGTTCTCCGGCTTCGTCAAGACCATTGGCTTCGCACCCACGCGCTCGGACTCGTCGCTGTTCCTCTTCCACCACGGCAACGACATCGCCGACCTGCTGCTCTACGTCGACGACATCGTCCTCACCGCGTCGTCGACAACACTCCTCCGTCGCATCATCACGCAGCTCACGGGTGAGTTCGCCATGAAGGACCTCGGCGCGCTCCACTTCTTCCTCGGCATCCGCGTCACTCGTACACCTGCCGGCTTCTTCCTCACGCAGCAGCAGTACGCGGAGGACATGCTCGAGCGCGCGTCCATGGACAACTGCCACGCCGCTCCCACTCCAGTGGACACCAAGGCCAAGTTGCTCGCTGCTGATGGCCCGCCGGTCGACGATCCTTCCGCATATCGCAGCATCGCCGGGGCGCTCCAGTACCTGACCATCACGCGCCCGCAGATCGCCTACGCCGTCCAGCAGATATGTCTCCACATGCATGATCCCCGTGCGAGCCATGCCGGGTTGATCAAGTGTGCGCTGCGGTACATCCGTGGCTCGGTGGACATGGGGCTGCACATCCGCGCATCCTCTCAGCTGGACCTGCGTGTCTACACCGACGCGGACTGGGCAGGGTGCCCCGACACACGGCGATCGACCTCGGGCTACTGCGTCTACTTGGGGGATGCACTCATCTCCTGGTCCTCGAAGCGCCAGGCGACGGTCTCGCGTTCCAGCGCGGAGGCGGAGTACCGCGGCGTTGCCAATGCCGTCGCGGAGTGTGTATGGCTTCGCCAGCTCCTTCGCGAGCTTCTTCTTCCCATCTCCAAGGCCACGCTCGTCTACTGCGACAACATCTCGGCCGTCTATATGTCTGCGAATCCAGTGCATCATCGGCGCACCAAGCACATCGAGCTTGACATCCACTTCGTTCGCGAACGCGTGGCTCTTGGCGAGTTCCGCGTGCTCCATGTTCCGACACGCCAACAGTTTGCAGATGTCATGACCAAGGGGCTGCCCACGGTCATTTTCAAGGAGTTCCGTTCCAGTCTTTGCGTCTCGACAGCCGACGTCACGACTGCGGGGGGGTGTTAGGATATACCGTATCTGTACTGTCGCTTGTGTGTGTACCATGTCTGTATCTGGTCAAACACCACGCACCCCACTAACCCACGGTCTAGCAGTTAGAGAGTTAGCTAGTGGAGATCATGGGATCACACGATAGCCATCAGTTGAGGTCCAAGCTGTATATAAACACTACCCCGACTGAATTAATACAAAGTGTGTTGAATTCTCCCCTGTTCTATCTCTCTACAGACACGTCCGAACGCGGTCTCATCGTTTGAAACAAAATCCTTCTACATGCATCTTTAGAAAGAAAAAAACTTAACTGGAAACCCTAGCTAGGACCAGGATGCATCTCACTCCATCAGTCCATCATTGATTTGGCCATCAGATGCGCCTTGCCGAATCTCTCAGGCCAACAATCTGGGCAAACTCGGCCATTACAACTCCAGCTATGCATACTGGTACTTCATACTCCCAGTACATAGACTCGTTCAAGCTACAACTAGCACCTTGTGTCCTAAATTCGCCAAGCCATTAGCTGCCAGGACTGCTGATCGACTGATCGTCTAGATGGGGTGCAAACAGAAGAGCATGTCTTGCACTGCAACTTCAGTTCTTCGATCACTTGAGGTCTTGAGCGAGTCGAACTCACCATGTCTTGCTCTGCAACTTCAGCTCTTCGATTCGATGACTTGAGTCGGGTCAAACTCAGTGGAAGTGGGACAAGAGACGCATCTGTCTCAATCTCCAGTTCTATGCCTTTAAGATGCCACCACGGTCCACGTAACAAGAATCAATATCTGCGCAACACCAGTCGAACGAGCAGGACGAATCGTACACCACCTTAACCGCCGTCGAGGGGCCGGCCTCCACCCTGACCGTCGTCGAGGCAGGGGCGGACCCAGGCCAAATTTTGAGAGGTGACTGGGGGCATTTCATGTCTAATTTCAAAATATTTTGAATATTTTCTTCTAAAAAATTAACATATCCTATTGGAGTTTGAAATTTTGAGTGGGGGCCAAGAACCCCATTACCTTAAACTTGGGTCTGCCCCTGCGTCGAGGGACCGGCCTAGTCGGTCTTCTTCACCACCGCCACCGCCGCCTCGCCCAATTGAACTCTAGATCCTCCTGCACATACTATTCTAGATGCTCCTCGCGCAACCTAGCGATGGCCACCTCATCGACGAGCAGCCGCATGGCGAGGTGGTGCTGCCTCTCCTCTTGTGATCGCTACTCGCACTCCGGGGCGAGCCACTCAGTCTCCTGTCGGCTCTCCACGTCCGGAAAGCTGAGCTTCGACCTCGATCGATCAAACCTCCATGCGGCTGCATCGTACTAGCGCGCGGCTAGCTCCAGCGTGTCGAAAGTGCCTAGCCACACCCGATGGCAGCCGCTGGAGATCTCGGCTGCGTAGCGTTCGGACGACCGCTTCCGCACCCCATGGAAGCCGGTGTTACTCGGACGTGGCGACATCTTTCGGCATGGTACGGCGACTGCAGAAATTGAAACCGGGGCGTTGACGGTAGGAATCGGTGGCGGCGCAGTTGATGCAAAGTCTGCGCGGTGGATTTGGCCAGAGACTGTTGGAATCGATGGCGGCGCGGTGCCACTCGGATATGTGGCAGCCCAACCGGTGATGTATATACGGGGCACGAAGGCCACCTTTTTTTTGTCGTGATGTAAAAATTACATCACCAATCGCTTATACATCATCTCTTGGAGCAGTTTTTTTTCCTTCGTGATGCAAAATTATGTATTTCTAGTACACGCCCCATTTTTTCCATCTACTAGAGATGTTCTTAAAGAACTAGAAAAATATCCAGAAGGTACGTATATGCAATAAGCATCGATTTCTGTGGTTGCAATTTTTAACAGTCTACTATATCCGCCCCTTTTCCTGCTTAAACAGAATATGTATATAAATTATTAACCATGTGTTTCATGACTGTAACAATAATCTGAAACAATAGATTATTACTTGAAAGATTATCATCAGCTAGAAGGAAATGCAGCCTACAGAGCACATTTCTCTTCTGGGATCAATAGAGAACTACAGATGGTTTCCTAGTAAGACATGAAGACATAGTCAGTACAAACTTTCGTAGCATGCACCATGACTGAAGCTAGAATAAACTAGATTGCATTCGTAGTATTTTTCAAAAAGACGACAGTACAAACTTTAGGGTACCAGCAGCAGCAAACCAAAGTTGTCAATGGGATTGCCCATTGACAGATCACAGATATGTTTCTATTGAGAGAGCATCTGGCCCATCTACGAAACAGCAGTTGAACGGATCTGCAATTGGTAAGTCATCCGTGTCCACATTCTTCCAACAGGAGCAACCTTTGAATTTCAGTTGAGCATCTCGAGAAGCTCTTGTTTCCACTTCTAGCAGCCTATGTTGGTCAATCATCCATTTCTTGTTTATGTCGATTTCCCTACATACTCCAAATTTGATTTCCTTTACCACTTTTGCATTCAAAACAAAGAACTTGGCAAAGGCGACATCTTCCTCGCCACCTTTGTAATTCTTCAACACCAGTACTTTGAGATGGCTCTCAAGGCATTTGATTGGGTCTAATGGGTCATAGTGACGCACATTTTTCATCTCTGTCTTCAAATTTTTGTCCCACTGTAAAAATACAGAACAAACAAGTGTTGAAGTAATTCCTAACCAAACTTTATTAGATGAGAATCAAATATACATTTTGAGATTACAGAAAAATAAAGATGATTACTCACAATGACATAGAGCTTTTCCAGGCAGGGGAAGCATCTGAGGATGTCAAGAACTCCATTCAAATCAGGGCCAGCAAACTTAAGGGCCAAAACCTTTACACTATGTATTGTGTTTTTCGACCTCAATGGGGTTAAACCCTGAAGAAAATAATGGATATCAAAACAATATCAGCAGTACAGAATACCAAGCAAGAGTGTAGAGTTTGATGCTGCTACCTGGAAGACAACGTTTGCAATCTCAATTTCAGAGATGCAAGGTGACAAAAGGCCCAACATCTCTAGTTTACTTGCACTAATTACCCGGATAATCTCACCGCCCGGAAGCTGCAATAGCAGCCTTTCAAGGCGAGGGGCCTCCTCAATGACCAATTCTCCTTTTCCCTTGAATAAAGAGCAGATGACAATGATCCTAAGAGTAAGCGAGGTGATACGAAGCCGAGCCACATCACGAATTTCTGTCAGGTATAAAGTCTCCAGGACATGACAACTAGAGAGCACCCTGGAGAAGACATCCTCAGAGATGAAAACGCGCCATAGTTCGAGCTTCTTGAGCAAGGGAAAACTCACAGAAGGAGCTATCTCCTTTGGGAAATCACAAAAGCTGATTTCTGCGACCACAAGGGTTGATGCGCAGTGGAACATAGATGGTGGCAGTGGGTAACGCTTTTCAGACTCATGTGTATACTCCAAGAGTTCGAAGCGGATGTCAAGATTCTGAAGGCCGTCAAGGGCTGGGGAGTGGAACCAGCTCTCGATCTGAGCGGCTTCTTCGGCGAATCTTTTTTTTGGCTTTGTGAAGGCGGATGGAGCGGAAGACGAAGCTGCGGGCCGGACCAGGGTGGTCGGAGAGGATCTTGGAGACGATGGAGAAGAGCTTGAAATCGTTGATGCAATCATGCAGAGTCTGTTGTCGGCTCGGAGGTTGAGAGGCGCTGAGCGCCAGAGGGGACGCCACCAGCGGGCGATGGCCTGCGTGCGGGCGCCGTCCTTGGTGGGTAGGAGGGATATGATGGTGCCGAGGATGGCATCGGGGAGGTCGCTGATGAGATCGCCTTCGCCGGCGTTGGCATCATCCCGTGCCCGCTTCCGTGGGCTGCCTCCGCCCGCTCCACTGGACTCGCGCCTCTGGATGCGGGTGCGGCCGCCTTCCCCGCCTTCTTCTTGGCAGCCGCAGGTTCGGCCGCCGTCGCCGCCTTCCTACTGGATTTGAGCCCAGGTTTGACGGCAACGACGGGTGGTGCTGGGGAACTGAAGAGCGGCGGCGGCGGCGGCAGGAATCTGGGGACTGGAGTGGCCGAGTGGAGTGAGGACTGAGGAGCTGCGTTTTGGCCGGGTCAGCTTGCTGGGCACGCTGGGCTGGAATGCGTTTCTCCTTCGGTCCTTCCTCCTCCAAAATTAGGCATTCGAAATTGATGGACTGAAACCTCACCAAATATTTCCAAGAAAGAAATTATTCCGACTATTGGCTTTCTCACGATCACTGGTCATGAGTCCGGACCTTAAGCATCCGGGGATACTGACTCTGCACTTCATGCGGCAATGCACCTCATGTACGACCGAGAGTAGCGAGCCTCCAAAATCAGGCTGCCGAAAAGTCTGAATCAGTAGGTAAATGTCGATCGATCATGATTAATGAGCTGTGCCACTGTCCACTATAGGTTCCAGTAAACTTTCTGCGTTGTGCCCCTCATGTATGAACTTTTTCAAGAACATAAAAAATCCCTCATGTATGAACTTGTATTCATGGAAAGATTTATGTGGAAAAATAGATAGTTGAGTTACGAACACATGCATGGATTGGCGATTGCTGGTTAAAACTGGATACATTTTGTTTTAAACAGTCATGGGTTTCTGATTAAAACTTGATACATTTTCCTTTTAACACGGGCCAGGGTTGCATCCACACTTCATTCCACACTCCCTTGATGTTCCATTATTGGGACCGCTTCAATTTTTCTTTTTATCAAGAACAACAAAAAGACACAGGTCCCCTTCTTTTCAGCTTATTTTTCAGATTCTCCCAGAATCTACCCTCCATCAGCTTCTCCCAGTATCTTGTTTTTTAAATTTGTTTAAACTTCTAAATAAGTATTGGGAAGACAAATTTAGAAGTTTAAACAAATTTAAAAAATGAGATTCTGGAAGAAGCTGATTGAGGGTAGCTTCCGGAAGAATCTGGAAAATAAGCTGAAAAGAAGGGGGCCACAGTGTGCTCAGGAGAAAACTGGAAACGGCAGGACGTCCTGGATGGCTGCTGCTGCTCAATGCTTTCAGACATACTGGTGTAGCTTCAAAAAAATAAAATTGGCTCGATGGGGACTTTCAACATTATTTCCCGACTTGGTTTCAAAACTGCAACTCCTCCAACTTTAAACTGAAAATTTGGTGAATCACCTACATTAGCTTAATAGTAAAATCGCATCAAAACAAAATTGTCGGATCATTTAGATTTGTTTAGTTTCCGTGTAAGAACTACTTGTGAATTTTCATCAAAGGGACGAGAAGACATCGAATCCAGATGGGAATAGTTTGAAACGGTAAGAGCATCTCCAGTCGCAGCGCCCAAATGGCCGCCCAAAGGCCTTCTGGACAGGCCCTTTGGGCGCTGTCCGGAAGGCCTGGCGCATTTGGGCGCCGTCGCTCCCCAGTCGTGCCGCCCAAATATTATTCAAATACGATTTTTTCATACGAAAGATCTTACATTTCATTGAAATTCGTTAAAAACAAACATAATTCATTTAAACTAAAATCTAAACCTACATCTAGCTCGTCGGGTGGCACGCCGGGCACCGGCAGTTGGGGCAGTCGCCGGCCCTTGCGGCGGCGAGCACAGGACCTCGGCGGCAGCCGGAGCAGAGGCAGTAGAGGTAGCCGGAGGTCGGGGCTGGAGGCTGGGCGGTGGCGGTGGTGCCGGTGGAGGTGGCGGTGGCGACGGAGGCTATGTCGGCCTCGATGGCGAGCTGCATGTGGCCGGGATCCCACTCCGGCGTCGACGGCCAGCTGAAGTCGTCGGAGCCGCCATGATCACCCTCAACCTCCTCCGCCTCTTGTTCAGGTTGCGGCGGCGGAGGTTGCACGCGGCGTTGTTCTGCTCTTGCGCGCCGAGCCTGCTCCACCTCCTCGTAGCGAACCCTCTCCCTTTCCATGCTCGCCGCGAAGCTCTCGTCGGAGGTGTTGGTGAGGACGTCGTCGTCGGAGTCGAACCAGTCCGCAGGCGGCTCGGTGGCGAAGAAGGAGGTTCGGCGGTACTGGTACTCGAGCTCGATCTGCTCGTTCCAGTACGCCGAGTTCGGCTCGAACCTGACGTCGTCGTACAGTTCCGGCGGCATGGTCTGCTCGCACATGGCGATGTAGTCGAGGCGCGCCTGGCCGGTCAGCCTCGGTGCAACCGGGACGTGGACAGGGTTCATCTCCCATCCCTCGGGGAGGCGGCTGTTCGCCGGCACCGGCGTGTTGGTGCGGATGAGCTCGCGCGCCTCGGCTTCGGTGAGCAGGTTCGCCGGCGGTGGAGGTGGTGGCGGTGGCGGTGGCGGAGCAGACGACCCCGCATCGCGGTCGTTCCAACGCCTCATCTGCTCGCGCATGCGCGCGCAGTCTCGGCAGCGCCGGCGGGCCGCCGTCTCTTCCTCTGTGGAGCGTCGGGCGGGGGCCATGGCTAGGTTTTCGGTGGGGTGGAGATGCTCTAAACAAATTCTACTTGGCTAAATGCCCAGATGCAAGACACAACAGGAACATGACATGAATTTCGTAGAAAGCTAACAGCATACAAGGCAATTGACATGCTCCAGAACACGAAGAGAGATGCACTGACAATAATACCGCGGCCTCATTATCCTGAAGATTAGTTTCAGACGCCATCCAGTGTTCCATCTAGCAACCGCAGGATTCAGAAAACATTACTGTCGCTGAACCTCTATCAAATTGCTATGTGATGTGGACTGGGAAGACTGTAGAGGTGAGCGAGGACTCTGCAGACCTCCTGGATCCCTGCCTTGTCGGTGTCAAAGAGTGCCCACCACGTCGGATCTTCGGGGACTGGAACTCATGATCTCCTGGCAGCGGCGTATATAACTCCACATGCAAAGCGCCGTGCGCAAGCTGGTAGACAGAATAAAACACAGAAAGGTTAGTACATAAATGGTCTAATCCCCCTTTCCCCTTCCCTCCCGTGGTCGCTCCCGCGAGCGACACGGAGGGAAACCCTAGCCGCCGCCACAAGCCCCTCCCCTTCCCCTTCCCTCCTCCTCGCCGCCGCCGGAGGGCGTCGCCGGGCAAAGCCCCGGAGGCGCTGGCGGCGGCGGGGCGTCTTCTCCCCTCGCGCGGCGGCGGTGGCGCGGCCGCTGCTTCCGGTGGGGTGTTGTGCTGGCGTGGGGCGCAACGGCGTGGTCGCCTAGCGGCGGCGGCGCGGTGGCTGCGCAGGTTTCCGGCGAGCTCATCGCGGCGGCGGCGTCCCCTGGTGCAGCTTCTCGTGGAGGGCTGCGCGAGCTCTGCACGACGGGCAAGGGGAGGAAGATGGGCGTTGGCGTCGGCGCGCTTCGATCGGCGCGGCCGTGGAGGCAAGCGTGGCCAGCGGTGCTGCGGCTCGCTGGCTTGGTTCGGGAGGTTCTCGGAGGAGTGGTGGGCAGCGTGGCCGTGTCCGCCTCGACTCGGGCCGGGCCAGGGGGCCCGGGCCCTCTCGAGCTCATCATCCTCTGCCCTCAGATTTGGTCGCCGGCAGCCATGGGGGCTGAAGGTCGCCGATTTGCGGGAAGAACTCCCCCACCTGCAGGTTCGATGGCTCCTCGCCGTTCCGGGGTACTCGCGGCGGCGGTGCCGCTCGCTCTTCCCAGTGTTTGTCTAGTGTTGAGTTAGGACGCCGGGGCGGCGGCTCTGGATGGTGGGGATTCTGTGGGTTGGCGGGCGAGCCCAAGGTTTCGGTGGTGCTGGCTAGAACCACGGCCGTGAGGACGGGTGGTGCCTAGCGAGCTGTGTTCCGTGGCAGTGGTGTGGTCGTCGTCTTGGCGGCGCCCTTTACCCTGTGTGGGAGGTGGAGAGGTCCGACCGAGGGAAACCCTTGCCCAGGCTTTTGCCCGGGCCGCGGTGGCGGTGTCCATGGACGTCGTACCCTTCTTGAAGGCGTCGTTGTGGTGTTCCTCTCCCCTTCTACGTGCTCCGGGTGAAAACCCAAGATCCTCGCATCGGGCGGTGGCGACGCTTTGCGTCGTGCTCTTCTTGAAGACGCCGCCTTGGAGCTTACGGTGGGCAGCTCTCCGGAGGTTGGTTACCTCCGGCAAAGCTTGTGTCTTGTTCTACACTCCCGGTGTGTCTTGTTGGATGAACCTGGTGTGCCTCAGCGAGCTGGTGATCCCCTGGTGGCTGTTGCGGTTGACGTCTGCGCGTGTCTCGGCGGTGTGCAGTGTGTGTTGGTGAGCCGGCCTTGGCTCTTGGATGAGCTTCGGCCCGACGACTTTGCCCGTGTTGACGGTGTGCAGCGTGTGTCGGTGTGCCGGTCTGTTCTCGAGGGCGAGCTTCGGCCCAACACCTTTGCCCGCCCTGCTAGTTCTCAGTCTCATCGGAGTAGTCCTTAGGTGGTGTCTGCCTCGCCGGAGCTTCTTCGGTTTTCCTGTTTCTTGTGTGGGTGTGTGTAGTTCGTTGGTGTAAGCTGGGTTCAGCACTTTGTATCCATGTCGCCGTTTGGCGTTATTAATTTAACGTTGGGCCTTTTGGCCTTGTATCTAAAAAAAAAAATGGTCTAATGAAGAGGAAATAATTCATGATGAAAAATTGACGATAATAATGGATGATCGTATTGTAGCAGGAAGGATATGGGTAACTACTAAAGAATTGCTTCACGAGCATAATAACAGCACAAAAGTAGCTTCAGAAACAATCATCCACCAATGAATTGCAAGAAATTGGATACTTGGCTTGACAGGCTTATCTGAAAGCTCTATAGCAAGAAACAGAATTGCACAAAAGGATCCGGGGCACAACTACTGGCAGTGTTGAGTGTAGAAAATTGTGTCTTGCAACATTTTATATATTTACTACATTATCCGGAATTAAACTTCAGTGTGGAAGCATCACGGAAATAACATGGAGTTATTGATGTGGAATTATACTTAAGGAAATATACTTAAGGAAGCCGGTACGGCTATACTGGAACACAGTGTATATGAATATGCTGGAAATATACCCGGGAACAGTATAGAGCGGAATACCAGGTTGTCTGTAGGATTGGCTCTATGGATTGTTAAAACCTGCGAGTTTGATTTTATATTCGAACTCGGCGCATGACTCACACATGCGTGTTGGGACCTAATTGCTTAACAGTAATAGGCTCGGTTAATGACTGTTAATGATAGTGGTTGGTTTAACAAGTCACGAGTCCTATCTGGAAACAGATTGAGTTGTGTGGAATTTGGAGTCTATATAAAGGTCCCACCCTCTAGCCTCAATATGCATTGTGAGCGGCACCACCGATAAGGCAGAAGAATAGAGGGTAGGCCGAATTAGCTCCAACCCTAATTTTCTTACATTGGTATCAGAGCCGATGCTTCGTCACCGTCGGGAGCCTCCATCCGCTGTGCAACTCTGCCGTCGCGTTGCCGCTGCGCATGCTTCGCTGGTCCGGCCCATGGCCTGACGTGCTTCTGTGCCGCACGCCCCCTCGCCGGAAGTCGGAATCTGGAACCGATTCAATCTCCGCCTCCGCCCCCGCCCGTTTAGAATCTGACGACATCCGTCGCTTCCGCCACTTCGTTCGATCCCGTGGTCCCGGTGTCAACGTCGGTCGCCGATTTGCTCGTCGTGAGTCGTGACTCACTCAGCGACCTCGCGGAAGTCCCTGCACGTGGATCTAGCAGATACAAGCAGCAGGGCATCGGAAACTTGTTTCGTTTGCTGCGCTTCATAGATTTTGCCTCTTCTCGTCAATCGAGCAACACAACGATTTTAAAAGCTACGCGGGAGAAAGATCGATCAATCGCAGAAGTAGACCTGCGCTGTGATTTCCGCTGTATCAGGTGCGTCTCGCCCGCCTGCATGAAGCAACACTAGATCTGGAAACAGTATTTGATTTTGTGTGCACAGATCGAGGAAATAGTAGTATTAGCTACTTGATGGACAGCGGTTTGTATTTCTTCATACACGGTCTGGAAAGAGGAATCACAGTTCACGCTAGGGGTCAAGGAACACTTTTTTTTTTTTAAATATGCCATCAGTATATCCACGGTAGAAGACAGCAAGGAATTACTTAATTGGTTCACGTCAGTTCATCAACTCTTCACGTTGCCTGTTCTACGGAAGGAAACACTTATTTTCTGCTGAGAATATTGATTATTGGTAATACTTCTTGCTGGAACAATTGCGGAAAGGGCTACTGCTGCAACTGCAATCAGTTTTTGGTCTTCGGTTCATCACGGAAATCACGGAAAAATAGCACGGACACTTCAAGTCCTGATGTGGATTATTATTTCTTCTCTCGGATCATGGTTATGTCATTCATCTGGTAAAACCGGAAATTGCCAAAAGGAAAAGGAAAACTATGAAATTTGGACTAAGGAAAATAGACTAGTCCACATGGTTATATCAATTTTTGATCGTTTAGCATATTAATATGAGAGCGTACAGATTACGGAATATTTTACGTAACCTGGAATTTTATTTATTGTGGACTTCTTTTATTGGACACCACTCGCCTCTAGAGGAAGTTGGAATTCACTCCGAGGAAATTTGTTAAGCTCTTCGTCAGATGGATTTTTTTTTGTTTTGTCACTATGATTGTTTTTAATTGCTACGGGATTGACATTATCACCAGAATATATTGGACTCATTGGATTACTTCGGAATCGATCGGAGTATTTTAATAATTCATCGGAATTCTCTGGCGCAATGATGATGAGGCGACATGCATGAAGCATGTTTATAATGGAAGTGACATTACTTATTATTTTGGAGGAATATGGGAATTACTCCGATGGAAAAGGATATCAACATTTACTCCACGGTATGTCCATTATTTTGCACTAAATATTTGTTTGTAACTACTTTTCCATATAGTTGGATTGTGGACTTTGTCTCTGCATCATAAATTGATGGAATAAAATGCAAATTTAGTGATATGTGAACAATTTTCAAAGGAAATTATATGTGTGTAACTTTGGAATTGGAAATTATGCCATCAAACTCCTTTTGTGGAGGAAAATTATTATTGTTTATACATTCACCTACAATGGGAAGAATTTATAGTTCATTATTGGAATTGGAATTATGTCATTATACTCTTTTGTGGAGGGAAGGTATCATTTTATTTTGTAGGACATGAATATTCACCTACGATGAAAGGAATTTAATTTATACTTCTCTATCGGAATTTGTTGGTTATGTATGCTATGTGGAAAAGGAAGAGTGAAATTATTGCTCAATGAAAATTAGTGCATTATGGAATTTAACACAATGGACTCATTTATCTTGACAATCCATTGGAAGTTGGTGTACAAACTGTACATTTTGTGAAGATCACTCCATATGGAGGAATACTTGAAATAGGAACACATGCTCTGAATTTATTGTTGATGAAATTTACGACTTGGTCATACTCTACAAACATAATTACGCTTGTTAATTATGGAATTATAAACTTTAAGTGGGAGGACTATCAATTATGGATTTCTCTTCAATGTGACATTTGGTTTTACACTCCCATTAGAGGTTCAATTATTTTATCTCATTTACAACTTGGTCACATATCAAGGAACAATTAGTGGATTATTAATTCTGGAATTAGTGGGAGGATTATGATACTTTATCAACACATATTTACGGTATTTTTGGACACTCCTACTTGAGGTGGATATATTTATTTATTTCATGATTCACTTGATATGGTTATTATATCTTTACAATACAAGTCGGAAGGTTTTTGTTGTTTCTCATACTGAAGTGGAAAATCAGTTCATCAAAGGATTACAAGGTTTGAAACTGATTGGTGGGGGAAGTACACTTCAGGAATATTAATTGAAACTAATGTGATGAGCATGGAATTATTCACCGCTGTCTTATGTCATATACTCCATGGTTGAATGGAGGAATACAACTCTTGGTTATTCACTGGATTATGAAAGCATTACATACTACTATTTGTTGAGTAAGTCATTATTTATCACAGTCACTGTTATATTTTGTGAACTGGAAGGAAGTATTCTATTTATATTTTGGTAGTATGGAATTGGAATCATTGTTTACTACATAGCACACCAAGATTTATTTTTAATGTTTATATTCTAGTGGATCAAATGGTATTTCGTTTTTATCTGGAAAAGGGAAAATTGGTGGAAAGTAGGAATATGATATTTTCTCATGAAGGGTGTGTTTATTAATAGTCACACCGAAATATATGTGCTAAACTCAAAGGAAAACACCAAGTTACACTCCCAACACTAACATGCTTAGGAAAAGTGGGAGGAATTAAATTGGGCCATCATATCTTGGCTACTATTGTGTGTTATTTGAGGAAGTTACTCTATATTTTAGAGGAAAGAAAATACTAAACTTGTTGCTAATGTTAACTATGGGTGGAAACATTGCGGGAAGGAATAAACTCAATGATGAATAATAAAAGTTTGGGAACTTGTTATTTTACCAAACAACCGCATGCCTATAGGTTGTTATTGGATTTATTTACAAGGAAGTTTAATGCAACATTCTTAGTGGAAGTTACAATTCTAAGTTTGTTGTTTAATTCTTTACACAAAGGAAATATTTATACTTTGTGGAAACTCTGGAATTTAGAGGAGGTGTTGTTGTTTAATTATTTACACAAAGGAAGTGTTATACTTTGTGGAAACTCTGGAATTTAGAGGAGGTGGGAACAATGACAGTGTTTGCTAATTGAATTGATCAATTCATGTTTTTTGGAACAAGCTTCACATCAATGGAATATCAGGTCATACGGTTTTATTACTGATGGAAGATATTCATATACAAAGGTTAGTGTGAATTGTTTTGTGTTATCATTATATGTGCTAACTATGTTCTTATTGGTTTTAAAATATCACATTGATGGAAGTGAAATCTTGGTTCAGTTCTAACTTTCATATGAAAGGTATGTCTAAAGCTTCCTGCATTTTGGGAGTGGAATTACATAGATAATATTTTGATATATTTTTCTATGGAAAAGTGCAAACCTGTCATGTACCTTTTTTGGATACTCTGCGAGGAATTATATTTAAACTCGTGAGGAAAAAGGAAGAATAATTGTCATCCTCGGTTATTGTGGGACATTATTCGTGCGACCTGATCTTAGCCATGCCGTTGTAATTGTTGCTATTTTGATTAGCACGGAAACGATTTGCTGGAATTATTAGCAAACGGAATATGAATCTTATTGAAATTTTTGGAATCACATAATGGACTTGTCGCGCAATGTCAAGGAAATATGGATTACTCATTATTCATTGATGATCTCAACCTTCAACTACGTGGATATATTGACGCTATTTGTGATCTTGGTGAAAGGTAATCTATTTTATGTTATGTGTTAATATTTACTTTTGTAGGTCTTTATGGTGTACAAAGGAAACATGATTTAGTACTCGTTATTTATGAAATATGAATACTTTGATGCATCAAGCATTGAAGGAAGGTCTATGGCTAAGGAATTTTCTTTGTGAACTTAAGGTCGTGGAAATGTGCATCATAACCTGTTACTTTGTGATAATTTGACTCCAAAAGTCACAAAGGTTTATATACAACGTGAGTGCACTGAAGGAAGGAATTAACGCCTAACCATGTAATAGCATGGGAATTCACTTAGCTGAAATAAAATGTTTTCAGTCAAGTGGGAGATGTAGGAAATTGTGTCTTGCAACATTTTATATATTTACTACATTGTCCGGAATTAAACTTCAGTGTGGAAGCATCACGGAAATAACAGGGAATTAATGATGTGGAATTGTACTTAAGGAAATATACTTAAGGAAGCCGGTACGGCTATACTGGAACACAGTGTATATAATATGCTGGAATATACCCGGGAACAGTATAGAGCGGAATACCAGGTTGTCATAGGATTGGCTCTATGGATTGTTAAAACCTGCGAGTTTGATTTTATATTCGAACTCGGCGCATGACTCACACATGCGTGTTGGGACCTAATTGCTTAACAGTAATAGGCTCGGTTAATGACTGTTAATGATAGTGGTTGGTTTAACAAGTCACGAGTCCTATCTGGAAACAGATTGAGTTATCTGGAATTTGGAGTCTATATAAAGGTCCCACCCTCTAGCCTCAATATGCATTGTGAGCGGCACCACCGATAAGGCAGAAGAATAGAGGGTAGGCCGAATTAGCTCCAACCCTAATTTTCTTACATTGAGAACTCATGATGTATCGCAAGAAACATCATCTCACAAGAGAGCATTACTGAGGTCCCACACTATTTGCATGAGCTCATGCGCCTCGAACATGTTGAGATAGCTGGTGATAAACTTGTGAGGGTGCTCGACATGGCAGACAAACCCCAATTCCTTCAGCACACGTTACTCTAGCCTCAAGAGATCCCTGACCAGTTCGTCCTACAGGACAAACAAACAAGCATTTCCACTTTGTCAGACACTAAACTCCTGCTGAATAACTCAAATTCTACCTACTCACCAAGAACGAGTCGTGCAAATGGTGTATCGGGTAGTCGCCATGACTCCTCATTTCGATCATGCTATGTTTTTTACTCGACGTGAATCCTCAATTCGATCCTCGAAAGTGGGCAAACCAGTAGGTGTTCTGTATACTTGCTGTCAGCACAGTCCTCGCATGGATTACCAACACAGGACATTTGACCAATGCAGTTATAGTAATGCTCTGCAAATAATTATAGAGATTAGACCACGGAAAAGACCAAATTGACAGAATGAAGTGATCACCTTATTTAGTTACTCGAAAAAAAAAAGGTAATCATCTTATTTCTATCAAACCAGCAAGTATGTTTTACAGGATACATTACTCATTTACTCTCAAGGCGGATGCAACTGGGCTATGTAGAACAGCTGCTCTAAAATGAGGCAAGCGAGGGGCCAAATCGAATTATGTTTTCCTTAGAGGCTCCACGAGTTGTAATGAGACACCTACAAGCAACCTCTGTATATGCACAAGTGTTCTGCACACTTGGCTGCAGCATCAAACGGGAATAAATCAAGTCAGTTCTGCAAACCAATGTAACTGAATCAGCAAAGGGGGGAGTCAAAACGTACTTTCCTGTAAAAGATTGATTCTATACCTTCCCAGATGATTGCACATATACCCACAATAATCATAATTGTACTGTAAAAATCACTGTATGTGAAACTAAAATGCGCACTAGCGAGGATTAGTTGAAACTCATACAGCATTGACAGGATCATGAATAGCGAGGCATCAATCCGATGGAACAGAAAAAGTTTACAGTCTACAGGGTATGTCCCTTATATAATCATCAAAAGCATGTTTTTGTTACCAAAGGAGCAAAGAAAATACATATCTTAGGAGTGCCAGGTTGACCTTCGACTAAATGAAAAGTACACACTGATTGAAACAGAAGCAACTTTTCGACACAAGCATTGCATTGCTGATTGTAACTGTAACAACATAGGTAGCATCCATACTTTCTCAGACAAAAGACTCACAGCAGGAATTTGGTGCTTATTTCACTAGTTTGCAGTTACAACTTTTGGCAGTACATAACATAGCCTGCTGGGAGATACATAGGAACATTAGACTAGAAGTGGAGCAGCCATTTCCAATATAAGGATTCAACCAGCTGCAGCACAATCTTTGAGCATCAGTGTTACAGAATAAGCAAAAGACATGAAATTCTTCAGGTGTGAAGTCAATGGGATCAACCAATGACAAATCATGAGGATCCTTCTTCTGAAGACTCTGTTCTAAAGAGCCCTTCTTCTGAACGAGCATCTACTCCATCTACAAATAGTAGGTGAAGGGATTCGCAATTGAGAAATCATGGGCTTCTAATTCCTTGGAATTCCTACGTTTGAATTCCAATTGTGCATCTGGAGAAGCTCTAGTTCCCACTTCTAGCAGCCTGTATTGATCAGTGACCCGTTTTTTGTTGATTTTCACACTGACTCCAATTATGATTTTATTTAGCACTTTTCCGTTCAAAACAAAGAACTTGGTAAAGCTGGCATCTTTCTCATCAGCCACATAATTCTTCAACACCAGTTCTTTTAGATGGGTCTCAAGACATTTGACTGGATCTAGTGAGTCATAAGGCGGAACAATTTTCATTGGTATCCCCAAGTATTTATTCCACTGGAAAATTGTAGACGAAAAATATGTTAAAACTTATCAACATTTCATGCCTACACTAGAAATTATATGTGCAAATAAGGTTTCTGCAAGACTAAAATATCAATTCACAAAAGATGAATACTCACAGTTACATAAAGCTTTTCCAAGCATGGGAAACACCTTAAGACATCAATAACAGCATTCAAATCAGGGAAAGAAAACTCGAGAGCCAAAACCTTCACGGTGCTTATCGTGTTCTTCAAGCCGGCTGGGGTTAAACTCTGAATAAACCATGGACAGATAAAAAGTGTTATGCATTTAACAATGCTGCAAGCAAGGATCAAGAGCAAAAGGCTGCTACTGCTACCTGGAAGATTAGGCCTTCAATCTCGATTTCCTGGATGTGGGGCAACAAAGGGCCCAATATCTTCAAATTAGGCGCCCTAGTTACCCGGATAGTCACATGGCCATTTCCTGAACAATGTGTTAACAACCTTTCCAGGCGAGGGGCATCCTTGATGACCAGTCCGCTTCCATTTGAAAAACAAACGCCGAGGCCAACGCTCCTAAGGGTTGGGAGCTGATTCGCACGCAACCCATATCAGGACGAATTTGATTTAAGTTGAGTGATTCCAAGACATGGCAGGCAGAGAGCACCCCATGTAAGATATCCACAGAGATAGAAACACGTTGTAGGGTGAGCTGCTTCAGGAGGGGAAAACCCAGCGAAGGAGGGATCTCCTTTGGGAAATCGCATCCGCTAATTATGGCCAGTACAAGGGTTGATGCGCAGCGAAGCTCGGACGACGGCAGCTGGAAATATTTGAAAGAGTATTCTCTACCCGTTCTGAGAGCCTGCATACCGAAGCTTATGTCGAGCTCCTCAAGGTTGTCGAGTGCTCTGTCATGATCCCAGATTTATATCTCTGAAGATTTGTAGCAGCGCAACATTTCAGTTATCCTGCGGCTCAGATTCGTCGATACCTCTTGAGTTATGAAGATCGTGTGGCTATTGCTGGTCATGTTTCTGTTAGTTTTAGCCGTTTATTCTCTGTCGCTCGTACTGTCGCGTGTAACGCCGTTGTTTTGTGGCTGCGTACTCCATATAAGCACCACTCGGTCTGGTTGTAAGGTATCATCCAAATTATTAACGAAATTGCTAAAGGCTGAGACCTAGCAGCTCTTTTCTCATCCCATGTTCTTCCGCTTCTCACCCAAATATCTCTGATTTCACATCTCATGCTTGCTATTTCTCACCCCATATTCCAATTATCCAGTTGATTACTCAATTCTTCTAATCCCCAGTTCTTGAGGTTGTGACAAAGTGGTATCAGAGCCTCGCTCTTGGCCTTGATTTCTGAAATTCGGAGTCAAGGGCACTGTGGAAGACCCAAGCGTGGATCTGGTTAGGTTGGGGCTGGATTCGTTACTCCCTTGGTAAAATTCCTCAACCAGATCTGTGACTTGAATCCATGGCGACACGCAGCAAGGAGGTGGAGGAGTATTTTTCTCCTCAGCCGGAGGTGGGCTATGGAGAAGCAAGGTCATGGGTTCGTTCAGCACCCGAGCAGGGCTGCTTCACCACCGTTTCTCCCGCGACAGCAAGCTTCCAAAGCATTGGTGGTCAGGGGTGTGATGTGTGTATCGGAAACACTCCACAACAGCATGCCCACAAGGTGTTCGACGGAAGGTCGCGTGTCAATTTAGGGAAAGGGCCTGGTGACATGACACATGAGGACTGCAACAATGGTGTAGAAACAGAGCAGAGTCTGTATTTACAAAGCAGGTGCACTGATTCAAGTGGTCATCTTGCAACAATGCGACATGCTTGTCAAGTGTTCGACGAAATGTCACATTCTAGCTCTGATACGAGGGTGTTGTCAGTGAAGATTCACATGATGACCTATCCTGTGACTTCTGATTTGCTTTACCAAGTCTTTTCAGCCTATGGAGCAGTAGAGATGATAACTCCCATAGACTCTTCGATTGGAGATCTGGTATTAATTCAGTACCAACATGAGCAAATGGCAGAGAGAGCTCAGAAGCTGCTACACGGAAGGTACATATACCAATCATGTTGTCAACTGGAAATTCGATATGCTCACGAGGCTGAACTGAAAATTCTACATCCATTCAAGTGCACTGCTCAGCCTTCATTGGAGGGTAGAACCACTGGAGCGAAATACTCATTAGTCGAAGGTAGCAGTGCAGTTGACAATCCCAGCCCACAGGCGCTCGAGGCTATGGATGATCTTCATGGGAGAGTGCTTGCTGTGAGGATCCATCACATAACTCGTCCATTGACTTTAGAGGTCGTCTATCAAGTATTCTCAGTCTATGGAATTGTGGAGAACTTGATGCCCAATGCCTCTAGGTCAGGTTGCAAACTATTAATCATGTACCAACAAGATTACATGGCTAGTGAAGCTCGCAGAGAATTGCATGAGAGATGTGTGTACCAGTCATGTTGTGAATTGGATGTTCAGTATGCTAAGGAATATGAGCTTCGGGATCTATATGAAGCCATGGGCTCAGCCAAAATTTCCTCATCTAGGAATACATTTGAGGAGAACAATGCAACTGTTACATGCACTAAAATTGCAGCCGAGAAGATCATGCCACAAGTTCTTGAACAATCACCTTCAACTAGCCGGGACCAGGGGATAAATGTTGAGAACAACAATCAAGTGATCTTGAATGAAATCAGTAACTTTATAGCTGAATGGAGATCAAAAATAGAACAAGAAGAACGCTCTAGAACTGAACAAGCAGAGCTGAAAAGTGAGCTGGAATATTTTCTTTACCATGCTTTTGATATATTTCAAGATGAATCTGAGAGTGAGATAGTTTTGGAAATGGAAAGGAAGAAGAGAAAAACAAAAGAGCAGCTGAGAATTGAACAAGAGGAGCTTGAAACGGAGCTGGATTATTTTCTGTACCAAGCTTTTGACCTGTTTGGAGAAGAGCTTGAAAGCGTGCTGAAAAACAAAATGACAAAATAGCACCAAAACATGGTGTTGGTACTGTTGTTGGCATTAATTGTGGTGCAAATCTGGCAACAAAATGTGAAGTACCTCAAGAGTGCTTAATGTTGTATTCTCAGCCCTTGAGTGATTTTGCTAGCAGAGTGGAAGATAGTCTCAACCATGTTTTTGGAAAACAGCTAGAAAATCAGAAACTAAACCATGTTGAGCCAAGAATGCACTGGGAACCTGGAGACCAAGAGGAAGAAGAAGCTCATGAAACTGACAGTGGAGAGTCAGTTCTTAAAAAGGGAGGAAATACAAGGGATACCTATCTTACTGCTGAACAGAAGTTGTCAAAGTACAAGTTTTCTAGAACTATACTTACAGGAGAAACTCAAAGAAATCTTATGTTGTAACTATATGTCAGGTGGTGGTAAAAGTAAGATTCTAACAGTGCCATGGGACCCAGGAGAACAAGAGAATATATTTATATTTGCAAGGATTGAATACAGTGGGTCTGCCACAACAATTACTGCTCCAGTGAAGAGTTGTGGGGAGGATTTTACAGTGTTAGTGCTCAGAATTATTAACATGAGTGTGTCTCGTAAAAATGGCAGCATACTTATGCAAGCTGGAATTAGCAGCAAACTTATTGTCATTGTATTCTTATGCCAAGAGGATGATTGGGGAACTCATTTCACTCAAGGCCTTTTCCTACAAGAAACAAAAGACGGTCACCATTTAACATGCCAAAAAGTCACACTGGGAGTTGATGGCAGTAACGTGCAAATTCTGGAGCATTTTTTATATGGAGAGGTGATCATACTTGAGTGTGAGCACTCACTGCACGATGTCATCAATATGCTACCAGCTGAGATTATTACATAGCCTGGTGATTTAGATGAGAAGCTAGCTAGTCCTACTGAAAGCATTCGCAAAATCAGGAGACAAATGTGTGTGACCCAGTGTGCAGCTTCAAATTACTTTGGTTTATCATTGCAAAATGACAGTAAATTTCCTTGGGGGTGTTTTTCACTACAACTAAGAACCAATTGGCAGTGGAATCCGGGTACTGTAACCTCCACCTTTGCAGTCCTGAAACAGAGCACTTGGGCTATGAATATTCACCTTGGTTTTATCATGAGTCCGGAAACAGAGTATTTTTGGCAGTTAGTCGCTTTGACTTCTTGTGATCCATCAGTGCAAGTGCACAACGATTTCTGCTGGTGGAAGCTATCAATTGAAATGAAAATTGGATGGCAGTGGGATCCGGGCATAGTAGGCCACTCTGAAGCTGTACTGGAAGAAAATCTTTGGGCAAAGGAGGTTCATTTGGAGACAATCCTAGCGCAAGCAATGAAACCCATGCTTAGGGATTTATATACTGCCCTGGGGAGTTTGTTATTATTGATACCTCGTTGTGGAGAAATGAAAGTGTGGCAGCTGAGCTCAGGCAACTGTATTCAACACTGAAAATGTGTTTTTCATGTCACCAGCATTATCGTGATGCAAGCAATCGAATGAGTCTTCTACTTCTACAACTATTCAAGACTTGCAGCCTGGGAAATGAAATTGAGGTTTGGATCCTATCCTTTTTACCACCATGAGAATTAGTACCACTTCTGAGATTATTCTCATCTTACCCTTGAGGACAAGGGTCTTTAAAGGAGGGAGTATTGTCATGATCCCAGATTTATATCTCTGAAGAATTGTAGCAGCGCAACATTTCAGTTATCCTGCGGCTCAGATTCGTCGATACCTCTTGAGTTATGAAGATCGTGTGGCTATTGCTGGTCATGTTTCTGTTAGTTTTAGCCGTTTATTCTCTGTAGCTCGTACTGTCGCGTGTAACGCCGTTGTTTTGTGGCTGCGTACTCCATATAAGCACCACTCGGTCAGGTTGTAAGGATCATCCAAATTATTAATGAAATTGCTAAAGGCTGAGACCTAGCAGCTCTTTTCTCATCCCATGTTCTTCCGCTTCTCACCCAAATATCTCTGATTCACATCTCATGCTTGCTATTTCTCACCCCATATTCCAATTATCCAGTTGATTACTCAATTCTTCTAATCCCCAGTTCTTGAGGTTGTGACATGCTCGAGAATGGAACCAGCTCTCGATCTGGGCGGCATCCTCGGCGTAACCTTCTGTGGATTCTTGGAGGAAGATGAGGTTATAGGCGAAGCGGCGGGCAGGGCCAGGGTGGTCGGTGACGACGGGGATGAGCAGGTTGTTGTGGATGTAGTTGGCGTGGAGGTTGAGAGGCGCAGCGCGCCAGAGCGGACGCCACCTGCGGGCGAGGACCTGCGTGCGGGCGCCGTCCTTGGTGGAGAGGAGCGAGATGATGGTGCCGAGGATGGCATCGGGAAGGTTGCTGATGAGATCGCCCTCGCCGCCGTTGTCATCCCGTGCCCGCTTCCGTGCCCTGCCTCCGCCCGCTCCACCGGGCTTGCGCCTCTTGGCTGCGGGTGCCGCCGCCCCCGCCGCATACTTCTCGTCGGCCGCAGGTTCCGCCGCCGTCGCGGCCTTCTTCTTCTTCATATCCGGCGACCGGCGGCCGGAGAAACGGGGGTTTGAGGCGGGGATGGTGGATTTGGGTCTTCGATTTGGTAGGATGTCACGGCGGTGAGGCTGGTGGTGAATGGGGCGGGGATGCGGGGAGCCGGGATGGATGGATGGCTGGCTAGGGTTCGACGCGCCGCCGTGACATGGAGAAGCTTTGCCGTGGAATGAGATTGGGAAATGAAGAGCGGCGGCGGTAGCAGTTTGCAAGCGGTGTGCCTAGTTTGTGGGCCGGGCTGCCTTTGCTGGGCTGGGTGTGTTCTTTTGACCTAAATTCAATCTGCTAAAAAAACAAAAGGCTAATTGTTTTGCAGCTCCGTCCAATCTGAACAAATGACGTTGATGTTTACTCTGTTGAATCATGGTATATATGCGTGTGGAGACTTTTGGCACCCAGAGCACCAGTGATCCCTACAATTAAAAAATTCGAAAATCTTGTTGTTTAGGTGTTTCAAAAAATAATCTGAAAAAAAGCATCCGGGTGTAGCCAATAGTATACCCGCGACAAATATCAATTTTAAATATTTTGTATTTTAAACTACACAAAAATTACAAAGTGTGATCGAGATATGTATATTTTGAAATCTCTAAGTTGTATCAGATTTTATTAGTTTTATGTAGCCCATAATAATAATGTATTTCAAATTCTTATGATCCTTTTTTAAGTGGAGGTTGAATCGATACCCAGACTTTTTTAATTATATTATTCATCGAAGACTTATAAAAAAATAAACGGATCAGTCCGAAGCCACTTTTTGACGACAAGTGTAGTGTGACGATGGGGTGAGCATTATCAAGCCAAATGCCCTGACCTCACATCTATGCACATCATTTGAAAACGGAGCACCGGTCGAGCAGACACACTACGCACATTGTATGTGCACGTCTTAGAAGTCACCGCCGCCATCTTCCGTGAACCCATCATCATGAGTATCAACTCCCTGAACTTGCCAGGCCTGTCGTCGACGTCACCATAACGCCAGACAACACCACCGCCCTAGTGTGTCCATCGGGATGCGTCCACGAGAAGACCCGTTGGGCCACGCCACTGAGACTCGTCGTTGTCGACGCGAAAGAAACCGCCGCTCCACCACCACAAGACCCCTCTAGTCGGCCCCACTCCAAAAACGAAACCCCCAGGAGGGATAACGGCACCTCGCGCTGCCATCGTCCGATCTGGGAGACATGGATCAAGGGTTTCCCGGAGCAGCCCAGGCGTGAAGACGAGTGTTGCAACCATGATGCCTTCGACAAAGGTAATGATGCAAATACGCTGCTATCGTCCGCCACGACCAAAGTCGGCGCGACTTTCATTGGCAGCCGCACCTACCCTAACCTGCAACTAGTTAGATGACCACCCACAACAAGGTTTTCATAGTGTCACCATCTCCTGCATCTAACATCGACGATGCTGGAGAAAGCTCCGGCTACCGTGCACCTCCTTTGTAGACATAGGCTCAGGATCCGGTGTTCCGCCTCCCCATGCGCCTCCAGACCAGTCATCCCCGACGGAGGGGACGGCGTCGATGAAATGTCCGGAGCCACAGATCCAAGATCTTTGCGCCGCGGGTGAAACGAAGATCCATGCCAAGGCCACCCTCCACACCCCGCCGCTAGGAGAAGCACCCATAGGATGATGTGTCACCAATCCAATCTGCAGCCAAGCGCAGCCCCTTCAAACCACGCCATGGCCATGAGACGCCAGGGCCCCGCCGTCTCCTTCTTCGGCCAAGCGCGGGATTTTCTGGCGACCACCTCTAGGGACGACGAGGGGAGAGGGAGAGAGGAGGGGGTGGCGGTCCCCCGGTCATCTTGGGGGAGGCAACGCGAGGGAGAGACAAATACCATTTCTCATATCAGTGATCATCACCATCCCTTTTTTTTACTTTATATATGCACGTCTTACACCAAGGCTCTCTCTCTTTTAACTTAACAAACCCACACGACTAAGCTACTGATATTGACTCTGAAATTTGAAACGCAGTTTCAAGTAACAAACCCTTTGAAAACTAACACTGAATGCAGTGAACGCACAGTTTGGAAAAACATAGTAGCTAATAGGAATCACTAGTATGAAGCACATGTCACATCTGACGAATCCTCCAAAGACTACAGATTGGTTTGCTACAGAATCAGATTGGATAGTCTGGCATGTTTTTTATGAAAGTAAAAAATGCCAGTACACTGTTATAAACATCGCCATATCAGATATGATTGGGTCAACACTAACCAGGCTGGAGTTTTTTTTTTACAAGGGATACTACTAAATAACAAGTACCGCGTTAAGCGTCACATACTTTTGCGTGAAAAAAGATGGAGGTACTGAGTACTGACACAAGGATGAATTGTTGAACAAAATTGGCTGACTCTTTTCAACACAAGAAACTAGGTTGCAACCACACTTCAAACATTAGATTAGAAATAGAGCAGTAATATACATTTTAAAGATTAGGCAGACAACAACACAATCTTCAAACATCAAACATGTCTACGTTACTGAAAATCAAGCAACATGGAAGTCTCATCTTCAGATGTCAACCTCTTTTGTGCAAAACAACCAGTCAAAACACTTCCAAAAAACATCAACTGAAACAGCAAAACAACAGTCAAAGGGGTATTTCTTGTTTCCTAGAAAGTCTCACCACCGTAGCCGGTCCGATATTACCAACCTTTCGAGGAGACCGCCCGTCCTTGATGACCATTTCTCATTTCCATGGAAAACATAGGCCGATGCTCATAAGATTTGGTGACAATAGCACTGTGTTCGGTTGCAAGCTTCTTCACTTCGTAATCAACAGTCCTCTTCAGTTGTCATTCTGTTCAACATACAGCTAGCAGCTGCCCGGCTTTTAAGAAAATGGCTTTATTCTACCTATGCAAAGAGAAGTACCACACTACAGCTGCAGTTACTTGAATCAGATAGTCATAAGAATATGGCATTGCTAGTGACTCTGCACATGCACTTCAACATCAGGTCAATTGCCTGAATCAACAGGGACCAATGGTCCAAGCCAAATATTCAGTCAAAGTACTGCAGTAACCTTTGGCAAGCATGACCACAATTGCACCAAAAATTCTACTTTCAGATATAATATATTGATTCAAAATAGCAGACAGACATTTCGGAAGAAATAACTACCATCAACTAAAAAATACATGCTCCTGGGTGAAAAGGAGAAAGATAATACGGTCTTCAACACAAGCATGTACACACTCATCTTTTATAAAGAAGACAATTACAGTTTTCATGTATCAACATCTTCTGCAAAACAAGCGGTCAATGGGATTGCGATTGGCAGTTCACAAATATGCTTCTCCTGAAAGATCAATGACCCCATACATAAAAGAGTAGTTGAAAGGGTTGGTGACTGACAAGTCACTGTTATCCAAACATTTATCGAACAAACAACCATATGTGATTGTTAGTGAATGCACAAAAATTAAGTAAGAGTACTAGGTTAGCCTTTCGCAACCAACAAAAAGTACGTCAAAAACTTTGCTTCACACACATATATTAATTAGGAATACCAGATTTACCTATCTCAAGCACTGACTAATAGTATTAAAAATTCACATAATTATGAATAACGGGATAATCAGTCTTCATCACAATCATGAAGTGCTGATTGAACACACAAGCATGCACCGCTGACTGAAACTACAATAAACTAGATTGCCAATAGCCCTTTTTCATAAGATGACAATAGAATCTTTAGGGTATTAGCATCAGCAAAACAAAGCTGTCAATGTGATTGGCCATTAACAGATCAGAGAAACGCTTCTATTAAGAGGCCATCTACCCCATCTGCAAACCAGCAGCTGAACGGGTCGGCAACTGACAAGTTATCGGTGTCCAAACTACTCCCCAACGACAAGAGCCACCTGGCTCACTTTTGAACAGTACTATGTTAACCTTTCGCAACCAACAGACAGTGGAGTACCACACTAACCTCTCACAAGCATTTATTAACAGTACCACACTAACCTCTCGCAAGCATTTACTAACAGTATAAAAATTCACATACTTATGAATAAATGCTTAATTCAGTCTTCATCACAATTATGAATAGTGCTGACTAAACGCACAAGCATGCACCATGACTGAAACTAGAATAAACTAGATTGCATTCGTAGTATTTTTCAAAAGGACGGCAATACAATCTTTAGGGTACCAGCAGCAGCAAACCAGAGTTGTCAATGGGATTGCCCATTGACAGATCCCAGATTGGTTTCTACGACCCGTCTACGAAACAGCAGTTGAACGGATCTGCAATTGACAAGTCACCCGTATCCACACTCTTCCAACAGGAGCACCCTTTGAATTTCAATTGAGCTTCTTGAGAAGCTCTAGTTTCCACTTCTAGCAGCCTATGTTGGTCAATCATCCATTTCTTGTTGCGGTCGAATTCCTTACAGACTCCAAATTTTATTTCCTTTACCACTTTCGCATTCACAACAAAGAACTTGGCAAAGGCAACATCTTCATTGCGACCTTTGTAATTCTTCAACGCTACTACTTTGAGATGGCTCTCAAGGCATTTAATTGGGTCGAATGGGTCATACTGACGCACATTTTTCATCTCCGCCTCGATATCTTTGCCCCACTGTAAAAAGAGGAATATACATGTGTTGAAGTAATTGCTAACCAAACTTTAACAGATGAGAAAAATATACACTTTGAGATTACAGACAAATAAAAATGAATACTCACGAGGACATAAAGCTTTTCCAGGCAGGGGAAGCATCTGAGGATGTCAAGGACTCCATTCAAATCAGGGCCAGAAAACATAAGTGCCAATACCTTTACACTATGTATTGTGTTTTTCGAGCTCGATGGGGTTAAACCCTGAAAAAAACAATGGACATCAAAACTATATCAACAAGAAAAAATGTCAAGCAAGTGTCTAGAATGTGATGGTGCTACCTGGAAGACAACATTTGCAATCTCAATTTCGGAGATACAAGGTGACAAAAGGCCCAATATCTCTAGTTTAGGTGTCCTAAGTACCCGGATAGTCTCACAGCCTGGGCTATCAAATAGCAACCTTTCAAGGCGAGGGGCCTCCTTAATGACCAATTCCCCTTTGCCCAGATAGCCTATGGCGATGATTCTAAGAGTTGGCGAGCTAACAGTAAGGCGACCCACACAACGCATTTCCTTGAGAGATAAAGTCTCCAGGACATGGCAGCTAGATAGCACTTGACAGAAGACATCCTCAGATATGGAAACACGGTTCAGATCGAGCTGCTTGAGGAGGGGAAAATTAAGCGAGGGTGCAACCTCCTTTGGGAAATCGCACCAACCAATCTTCGCCACATGGAGGCTTGATGCTAAGCGGAGCACAGACGATGGCAACAGGTAGAGTTTCTCAGGTCCAGAATCCAAGTTGAAAGGAAGATCAAAGCTGATATCCAGCTCCTGGAGGCCGTCAAGGGCTCGGGAATGGAACAATCTCTCGAACTGAGCTGCATCCTCCGCGAACCTTTTCTTTGCTTTGTGAAGAGGAAAGGAATCGAAGTGGAAGCGGCGGGCGGGACCATGGTGGCCGGAGAGGATCTTGGAGACGACGCGGAGGCGCTTGAACTCGCAGGCGCGGAGGCTGCAGTCGGCGTCGAGGTTGAGAGGCGCGGTGCGCCAGAGAGGGCGCCACCTGCGGGCGATGGCCTGCGTGCGGGCGCCGTCCTTGGTGGGCAGGAGCGAGATGATGGTGCCGAGGACGGCATCGGGAAGGTCGCTGATGAGATCGCCGTGGCTGGGGACAGCCCCGTCGCCGTTGTCATCCCGTGCCCGCTTCCGCGGCCTGCCTCCGCCCGCTCCACCGGACACGCGCGTCTTGGGTGCCGCCGTCTTCTTTGCAGCCGCCGCCGTGGCCGCCTTCTCCTTCATATCCGGCAGCCGGAGAGACGGGGGCAAGGGATTCAGGGGTTTAGAGGCACGGTGGTGCGGCTGCTCGGGTGTGGAATGGGTATGCCGGGAAGGAGCGGTGGCTAGGGTTGGATACGCCGCCGCGACATGGAGAAGCTTCGTCGCTGCAGCTGGGGAATGAAATGTGAAGCTCGCTGGGCTGAAATCTCTGCCTATTTCTTTTCTTTCTTTTCTTTCGAGTTTCGACCAAAATTAGACTCGGTTCTGAAATCTCTGCCTATTTTTTTTTTATAAATGAAATGCGTGTACTCAAAATTTCGGCAGTCCTCCCTCACACGCCTAATTTTCTTAGTACGGTATGTTTATATATTGGCTAGCTAATTGTTGTGCAGTTGTTTCCGCTGTGAAAAAAAGGAGAGTGATTGACTATGTCTACTAGCTACTCCCTTCGTTCTAAATTAATTGACTCAGATTTAGTACAACTTAATTTAGGACGGAAGGAGTAGGTCTGAACAAACTGTGTGGTTTGTTGATTCATATATTTGCTTGATTTTATCGCTTCCATTTACTTATTCATCCTCACCGATGATTCCAGGAGTACTGTATGAACTTAGATCATGTCAAAGCCGGACTCGCAGGCGATAGTGGCGGGTCTGGTCTCTGGCCTATGGTTATATGTGTCAATCTAGCTGGCCGGCGGGCCTGTATGATAGTGCACGGCGATGCTGAGCGCCCTACAGTCTAGAGCGTTGGTGGAGCAGACCCTGATCCAGTGACGGTTGGTGCCGACGTGTGAACCCTTGGATGTCGTCTATAGCTGCGTGAGACTCCCTTCGTGCAACGATTAACTCTCCATCAAAGTTCTTTGCCCATTCCCTATCTTGCCCTCCAGAACCAGGCAATACCTAGTGGCAAGGGTCGCTGTGGCGCATCCCTTAGACCCGAGTTCGACCCCCGTCGGGAGAAGCATTTCGGGAAGTCTTACCGATGTGTGGATTTCTACTATCAATGCCACCAAGGGGTAGTCCTAGTAGGTTTTCATTTTTTTTCTTATCTTGCCCTCACCTTGATCAGTCGTGGCAGTGTCGGTGGTCCTCAGAAATAGGTGAGCAAAGACATGAATGAAATCCCTACACAGCTACGCCGTGCGGCCACCACACAGTACATCGTTACCGTAACTTGCATATTTCGAAGTACAGTGACCATGGCAAGTTATTGTGACAAGTACAAGAATCGTGAATGCATTTAACTCGGATTCTGGGGTGCAATGTAGGATGGTGTCGGCGTATGTTGGATAAGGCCTTCCCCAATTCCGGCTCGGTCCTAACGTCCATTTGTTACTCTAGGCGCTACAGTGGGGGCATGGTGATCGAGCATCCATGGGTCGTTGTCGTGTTTATGGAGGTTTCCAAGAACCATCATGAAGAGGCCTTCGGGGCAATGTAATCCGCTTCTTTGCCATTCTAGCTGGATGCTACGAAAAGAAAGTCTTGCCTCCTTGCCGTCTGAATTATCAATTATGCGGTAACACTCACCCGGTCGACTATTTGTTGGGTTTGGGTGATCATATTTTTCTTTTCAGTCTCTTTGGCGGCAGGTGCATATTTATTGTATACCTTTGTAAACTTAGTCCTTAATGCTTTCTATATGCTTCCATCTCAAGGAAAATGAACGTGGATTTTGCCCATGCGCTATGGCGCCCATGCGCAATCATGTACCATCGATTTCAGCCATCCAACAGACATGATTCAGCGCTGAAATATGTCAACGCTGAATCCTGTCTGTAGGATGCTGAAATCGACGATCCAAATTACGCATGGGCAAAAGATTATTCGACACTGCGAGTTGACTAGCACACATCCATGTTTCAGAAGGAAAAAAAAGAATATTTTGAGCGACTCTGAAGTTGGTTTTAGTTTAGAGGAAAGTAACCCATGCTTGATGCGCTTTGAAAAATAACACTGAAAGTTGGGGGTGCATATTTTGTAAAGTACAGCTAGGTTAAGTAGTGTTAAATTACCATAGTTTTGCATAGAGTACTAAGAGAACAACAGAAATAATACATAATTAATTGAATAAGCTACAGGCACAAATGAGTGCACTACCTTTTTTACCCAGACTGATATGTTTATAAATTTGGAACTGGCTACTATATTGAAGCTCATTTTCATACGATTAATGATTGAGAATTGTAATGGAAACTGCAGATATGCTCGATGTATTTACTTGCTGAGAAATTGAGATATTTCGTTAATTCTAACGATCAGGCCACACTTGGAATTAGACATGTCCGGAAATCAAGAGTCCGATGCAACTAATCTTGGTCTGGTTCCAGCATATATATGGTGTATGATCTGGCCTCTGTTAGGAAGAAAAGGAGATTTGCACTAACTAAGGAGTATGATTTAACACTACAGCAACCCACCCCCTGTTCCTAGTGTAAGAAATACACAAGAAGAAAGCAGATTTGGAGATTATACAAAAAGAAGCAATTGTTGTTTCTGCAAGGAAAAAGGAGCTACTATACAAAGAGAAGTTGCACGTGTAATTAGTAGTCTTTAAGTTTAAATAGTGTGAGATGGAAAAGAAAATAAAATATAATACTATATGTGATTATTAGTCACTCGACAAGTTTAAGATCTTTTTATCAGAGGACCAAGGAATACACATGTATTAAAAGTACCAGATCATCCTTTCCCAACAAAGAAAAATAGCAGCACTTAACCGTCACATACTCTGGTGTAAGAAAAAGATAATTGAGATTCCAACACAAAGCATGAATTGCTCCTTGAAACAGAAGCAAATTTTCAATGCAAACATTGCAAGCCAGACTGAAACTAGAACAACCTAAGTAGCATCCATACTTTCTCCGATAAAAGACACTGCAATAGAAGTTTGGTGCTCAGTTTAACTGCTTTACATTCCCAGTTACTACCTGTGGCAGAAAACTATTTTTACATGAACATTGCATAGAAATGGAGCAGCCTCAGGCATGTCCAATTTAAGGACTGCACCAAAGACAGTGCAGATTACCATTTCTACATAATAAGGAAAAGACATTAGATTCTTCAGCTGTGAACTCAATGGGATTAGACATTAAAAAATCATCGGCGTGCTACTTAATTCTTAAAGAGACTCTACTCCATAAAATTTAGCAGACGAATGGATCCGCAATTGACAAATTATGCGTATCCAGCCACTTCCATTCACTATATATGAATTCGAACTGTGCGTCTTGAGAAGCTATGGTTCCCACTTCTAGTAGCCTGTATTGATCAGCCACCCACCCCATGCTGATCATCTCATGGACTCCAAATTTTATTTTATTTAGCACTTTTGCGTTCAAAACAAAGAACTTGGCAAACAAAATTTCTTGCTCACTACCGTTGTAATTCTTCAACACTAGTTCTTGTAGATGTGTCTCAAGGCATTTGACTGGGTCTGTTGAGTCATACATACGCACATTTTCAAAGAGATAACTTCGCTGGGAAAGTAAGGAAGAGAAAAATATTAGAGAAATCCCTAACTATACTATGGCGCATGTCAAACAAATCAGATATCAATTTGACATTTAAAGAAAGACGAATACTCACAGTGACATATAGCTTTTCCAAGAACGGGAAACACCTTAAGACATCAACAACATCATACAACTGAAAGATAGAAAACTCGAGTGACAAAATCTTCACGGTGCTTATCGTGTTCTTCAACGTGGCTAGGGTTAAGTTCTGAAGAAAACAATTGACATAAAAAAATATTATGCATAACAATGTGACATGGAAGAATCAAGAGCAAGAGGTTTTGTTGCTACCTTGAAGACTAACTTTCCAATCTCAAGCTCAGAGATGCGAGGTGACAAGTGGCCAAATATTTTCAGCTTAGGTGCCCTAATTACACGAATAGTATCTCTATCTCCACCCGGACAAGGTAGTAGCAGCCTTTCAAGGCAAGGGGCATCCTCGATGATCAATTCTCCTTGGATCGAAAAACAATCGGTGAGGCCCACGCTCCTAAGAGTTGCCGAGCTTGTGCGGAGGCGGCTAACATCCTCAAGCCTCTCCAGATGTAGTGACTCCAAGACATGGCAACTAGAGATCACTTTATGGAAGACATCCTCGGAGATGGAAACACGCCATAGGTCTAGCTGCTTGAGCAAGGGAAAACTCAGCGATGGAGCAATTTCCTGTGGGAAAGTGCATAAGCTGATTCTTGCCACGACAAGGGTTGATGCGCAGAGAAGCAGTGATGGTGGCAGCGGGTAACGCTTATGCCGGAAGCTGATGTCAAGCTCCTGAAGTCTGGAGACGGATAGGGAATTGAACCAGGACTCGATTTTCTTGTCATTGTGCGTGGGGAAATATGGGATAAATTTGTAGACGAAGCGGCGGACAGGTCCATTGTGTTCGGAGAGAATCTTGGTAACAATGGAGGGGCGCTTCGACTCGTTGATGCAAAGGTGGTTGGAAGCTTGGAGGTTGAGGGGCGCTGAGCGCCATAGGGGCGCCACCGGCGGGCGATGGCCTGCGTGCGGGCTCCGTCCTTGGTGGGAAGGAGCGAGATGATGGTGCGGAGGATGTCATCGGGGAGGTTGCTGATGAGATCATGACCGCGTGTCCGTTTCCGCGACCTGTGCCTCTTCTTCTTGGGTGCGGCCGCCGGCTTCTTCTTGGCAGCCGTGGGTCCTGCATCTACCGTTTTCTTCTTGGACGAGGGTACCTCGTTCGCTTTGGCTTGCTTCTTCTCCCTCATATCCGGTCGTGCCAGCGGCTACTGCGGGGTGGATGGGATTGGGAAGTCGGAACGGAGACGGCCAGAGGCACTAGGGTTGCAGGTGATCGAGGAGCGGCGACGGCAGCTTGCGTGCATACGGAAATAAGGAGCACGATGCTGGAGCCTGGGCTCGTGGGGACGAGGCCTAGGTCCATGTATAGGCTGTGTATATCGGTCATTGGGTGGGTCCATAAATAGTCAAAAATCCATCCTCCATATATTACTGAACTGCTAGGCAAATTCATATTGTCCCCAAAAAAAAAGTAATTAACAGTACCAGGTTTCAAAAGTAGCATGAACTGCTCACTGAAACTAGATTAACTTCTGACTACGAACTACAAATAATGCATTGCTGACATAAACGAGAACAAAACATGGTTGTGTCGATACTTTTTTCAAAAATAAGACATGTAAAAGTGGAGTTGGAAGCTGAGTTTACCTATATAAAAAATCACCTTCCAAGGAAGCATTACAATGTGAAAGCAAATTGGAGAGCTAGGTACTAGTAATACAACCAAACTATTTGATTCAAACTTCAAACAACGATCGCCTTATCCTAATGCTACTTCTGACTTTCACCATCAAGTTTCTTAGATTAGATACATTTTGAACATAAATACAAAATAAATAATGAATTCAGTTGCACTCATTTTCCGTCCGTCAAAATAAATATATATCATGTAACTGACATTAATGACAATGGTGTGCCAAATGATAAAGCATAATTGGATTGGATCAAATACAAGTCATTTGCCATATAATTTGAAGACAGTTACAAAAATCTGAAACATTACACTTGCTTACTAATTAACAGACATTGTACGCATCCTGTTTGCAAGAAATGATCGAAAGTGTCTGAGTTACTCAATTTTAACCATGTGAGGTCGACGTATGACGTTGTGCAACCCTCAGATAACTAATGGGCCGGCTGCCGAAGGAAATCAGTACCCACTCTTAGAACAGCAGATGCATCAAACATATTCTGCATTTGCAACATCTTTTCAGCATCATGCGCTCTAGAACTTCTTTATGACTCTATGGAATAAAACAAAATAGTAATGAGTGCATGACACTGAAAATATTGCGATGCATATCCATGATTCCAGTATCTGACTATCTGCAGATGAGGACATTGTATATTATTTACCCTAGACCTTAGTGAATAAGATGATGAAAAAAAAAGATCAAACAGAGCCTATAGCTTGCCGATATTACCTGCTGAAGTGTGGAGCTAAAGATGCATCCCCAAAACCACTTGATTCTCATTTAGGCACATCAAACTCAAAGGAAACAAAACAACAAACGTAATTGCGAGTACCTGGTTGAACTTTTGTTTTGTGAAAAAGGACTACTGAGGTTTCAACACAAGCATGAATTTCAGATTTAGACTGGCGCAACATCTGACCACCATGAATGCATTGCGGACAGAAACATCAATACTACTTTCTCAACCAAAAAAAGATATGTAACAGAGTTTGAGCTAACTAGCTCACGGTTGCAACTTTTGACATTGGACTACTTGCATGGCATACCATGTTGGGAATTACGAAGCAGGTTTAAACAAGAAATGGAGCAGCCATGACAAATCTAAAGTTTGAAATGTAGGCAACAAAATATTAAACTCTAAACCCTAATCGCCTTCGTTACCATAAGAACAAGCAAAGTACAATATGATCTTCACAGGTATCACCCTAGTCTGGAAATAACCGGCCAATGGGATCAGTCACATGAACCTCCTTCTACTTTAAGAGCATCAACAACATCTGCCAAAAGGCCGTTGAAGGGATCAGGAGTTGACAAGTCATGGGTATCCAACTTGGCATGTGAATAAGAAACAAGTACAAATTCGATCTGCGCATCTGGAGAAGCTTTATTTTCCACCCCTAGCAGACTATGCTGATCAAACACCCATTTCTTGTCGATCTTCTCATTGACTCCAAATTTGATTTCATTTAGCACTTCCGCGTTCAAAACAAAGAAGTTGGCAAAGCTAACATCTTGCTCGTCACCTTTGTAATTCTTAAACACTAGTTTTTTGAGATGCGTCTGAAGGCATTTGATTGGATCTCGTGGGTCATACTGACGCACATTTTCCATCTGTGCCGTTAAGTATTCGTTGCTCTGGAAAAGGAAAGAAAACTTAGAAGATACATATGTCAAAAGTAACTTAGAAGTATTACATGCCAATCAATTATTTTTGGAGTACCAATTCTTTACTCTGAGATTTAAAGTAAGCAAAGATGAGCACTCACCATCACATAAAGCTTTTCCAAGCAAGGGAAGAGCCTGAGGATGTCAAGAACTGAATCCAGGTCAGTGCATTTAAATTGGAGAGCCAAAACCTTCACGGTGCATATCGAATGGTTCAAGCTTGTTGGGATCAACCCCTGTAAATAACAATGAACATATAATGCATGTAGGAATGCCGAATGCAAGAGTGGAGAAGGATGCCGCTACCTGAAAGACTAGTTTTCCAATCTGAATACTGGAGTTGTCGGGTGACAAAGGTCCCAATATCTCCAGTTTAGGTGCCCCATTTACCCTCAGAGCCTCACAATGCAAATCCAGACAGAGTAGCCTTTCAAGGTGAGGAGTGTCCTCAATAACCACTACTCCTTGGCGCATATAACAAGCTCTGAAGCCAACGCTCCTAAGAGTTGGGGAGCTAATGTGGAGCGAAGGCATAGCATGAATTTGCTCCAGATGTAGGGTCTCCAACACACTGCAGGCGGAGATGAAGAAATGGAAGACATCCGGGGAGATGGAAAGGCGGCTTACAGCGAGATGCTTGAGGAGGGGGAAGTTCAGTGAAGGAGCTAGCTCATCTGGGAAATCGCAGTGGCTGATTGAGGCCACGACGATGGTTGACGCGAGCCGGAGCAGGGACGATGGCAGTCGGCAATGCTCCACAGAATTATTCGCTCTAATCAAGAATGGGAAGATGACATGCAGCTCCTGAAGGTTGTCAAGGCTCGGGGAGTGGAACCAGCTCTCGATCTTTGCGGCGTCTCTTGCTGTTCTGCTGATGGTGGATATGCGGAAGTCCAGGCGGCAGACGGGAACAGGGTGGTCGGAGAGGATTTTGGAGATGACGGAGTTCACCCGCGGTCGCCCACGGCATGGCGGGAACCTTGAATCGAGGGTGCTGAGTTCGTCGGCGTCGATGCTGAGAGGCGGGCGATGGCCTGCGTGCGGGCGCCGTCCTTGGTGGGGAGACGGGACGATGGTGCAGAGGATGTCGTCGGGAAGTTTGCTGATGAAATCGGCGTCGCAGCTGCCATCCCGTGCTCGTTTCCGTGGCCTGCGCCCGGCGGCTCCATCAGGTGCACGCTTTTTTGCCGCTGCCGGCATCTTCTTGGCAGCTGCGGGTACTGCCGCCGCCGTCATCTTCTTAGCGGCGGCGGACGCCGACGCCGCTGGTTTCCTTTTTCCAGTCGCGGATTCCTTCTCCGGCGGCATCTTCTTTGCAGCTGCGGGTACCGCCGACGCCTGTTTCTTTCTCCCAGTCGCGGATACCACCGCCGCCTCCTTCTTCTCGGCAGCCGCGGGTACGGCTATTCCACCAGATGCGCGTTTCTTTGCCGCCGGCTTCTTCTTGGCCGACGTGGAAACCGCCACCGACTTCTTCTTAGCAGCCGCGGCTACCGGCGCCGCCTCCTTCTTCTTGGCCGGCGTCGGCTTCTTCTTCATGGTTGGTGTCCGTCGAGCTGGTGAATCTTGGCCGAGTGGGGAATTTGGTCGTTCTTCAGCTAGGTAGGGATGGAGTGGAGTGGGAATGGGAAGTGGTCGAGTGGAGTGACGCGCCGCCGAACACAAAGCGGGCTGCTCAGCTTGATGGGCCGGGATATGGCCTCGGAACTTCGATGGACTGAAACCGACCAGTTCTGACGAAATATTCGAATGATGCTCAAACTAGAGTTGAATTCAGATAACAAATGTCAGCCTAAGAGACGATCATCGATCCTTACGTCCAGTTACTCTACCCAACGTAACTGTGTTGTGTGGCTGTTACCAATCTGAACAAAGAACAAGTGTTAGCTAGAGTATCTAATTAGTAGAACATGTGGAAAACAGGGGCTAGCTAGTATGACACGTGGCTCACATGACAATGGCTGCTCCAAAGTTCGAAAGGCTTTTGGTAATTTCTCATCTGAGCGAAAACGTTGGCTTTTGCTCGATTCCTTCCTCTTTAATTAACTCCTCGTGATCATGGTGGGAATCGACGAGTGACCATTCTTATGGAAGCACAACAATTGTCATAAAAAATGTCCTTCAAGTTAAGGCGACACAAGACTCAAACAGTCTTATAGGCATATATGCTAACGTTAATGCGGAGGAGAACCTGGTGGCGCTCGCTCCCCACCTCACAGCCGTCCCGCAATTAGAGATTCGGACAGTACACAAACATATCATCAGTATTTTTTGTGTATCAATGCAAAACAGGTTGTGTATTTCAGTTCCATTTAATGAGGTGGGTCCTAACATGTTGACAAAATTGACCACGACAGTTAATTCTGGCCAGTTTTTGCATCAGCCAATTAGTACAACCGGTCCCTAATTAATGACACGAGTAAATCCATGCAATTTTGTCTCACACGAAAATCAAAACTTAATTTTAACGTTCATATGGATATTCAATTGGTTGCAATATTTCTTCCGAACAGAACTTGAAAAAAATTCGATTATATTTTAAAAATAGACATTCCTCCTATAGTTTTTTAGAGTACATTTCCCCGATAGTTCAAGCACGATGTTTTACTAAATCGAACATTCTAAGACTTCAAACGAGAAATTCTCCATTTTTGTATCCAACATTTTGCATACTATTTTCTTATATTTTCCAGAAGGAATATTCTATTATTTTGGGAACATTTAAGTATTTGATTTTCTTTTTGCTCGTCAAAGAATGTTGGAGTAGATTTAAAATAAACATTCCTCCAACATTCTTTGTGAGAAATGACCCAACATTGAGAAATTAACAGAACAAAAAAATCAAGTTTGGATATTCAAAAGAGTTTGTATTTCAAAATTATCAGCCAGCCAGCCGAAAATTTATGGGGTGCAGACGGAACGGATGCGTAAATGCGCACTGTCACCTTGCCGTATGCGGTCCAAACTCATCAGTTTCACACACGGTACGTAAATCATTCTGTATTGCAAAAGTATTAGTTTTGTATCACAGAAACGAGAATATACTCCTTACTTTAGCAGCGGATCTCAAAGCACGTTCTGGTGGTCAAGATTTAGGTAGCGGGCGCCACCATGTTCATCAAATTCACTCTCTATATGTTAACTATTATTTATTTATCACAAGGTAAAGCAAGAAAGGTTGTGCAAAATGTTCTGTTTACCAGTACACATTACACAAGCATCTGTGTGATATAATTATCTGATGATTAGTGCACATCTACCGCTAAGTTTCCATCTGCGAACAGCGAACGTAATTTACAAAGAGTCAATCATATGGAACCTTTGATTCAATATAATTGCGGCAAAATATATCTAAAAACATAACAGGTCTGTCCTCGTTATTATTTGCAGTAATCCTAGAACATACACCCTCCTTTTTGCTTTCTGAAAATTACAGTGATTTGAACAAACGAAAAATAAATAATTAATTTTGTACACAGCCTTATCTGCATGCATGGACGGATTGACTGCACCTAGCTAGAAGCTAGCTATATATGTAGCGCCTTGCTGCAGCCGTAACAGCCCTCGCAGCTTCCTCGGCCGCCAGCCGCTGATGCACCTTCTCGATGTACTCTGTCGCGGCTGCGTCGATTCCGCCCAGCTGCGCTCCGGCGCCAATCTTCTCCACCCTCTGGACGCAGATCTCTGCCACCAGCGACATGCGTGATTAGTGATTATAGTGTTGAGCTTTTGCTTCGATCTGCCCTGGATTGACTGATTGAGCTAATGATCGTCGAAGCACTCAAGGAGCCGCGGTATTTATAGAGGCTATTGAGCAGATGATGGCACGTGCTTTGGAAGGAATATGCTAGCGGAGAACGAGTCTCATCCGGGGCTCCGGACCTAGGTTGACTTATAAATATGCCACTCGAACGTTGAACACGTAGGCACATACGTATGTATATACTCCATGTGTCACTGGTCAAAGCTCTTTATCATTGTCGTTTCAGAATGAGAATTTACTGCACGCTATTTACGCATAATCTCTCACTTGTATTCAAATGATCATGTACTCATGATTCTATTCAGAGCTAACTAAAGAAAGTACTCATGATCAGAACAGCAATGAAGAGACCATATCGACGCGCGCCCAAGAACATATATCATGTCTGTTTTGCGCGCATGTGTACGTCAGAACAACTGCTGCAGCCTGCATATATCTCGAACCAGAATCAGAATCGGATTCGGTCTTGGATGAAACAGATGATTATATACGCGAAAAGATCGATAAGCAGACTCGCTGGTCGACCGGTCGCACATACCCGCACACGAAATCTGATGTCATGTCCGCGTGATGCATACTGAGGTAGGCTAGATTAGTTTGATCAGTTTTCAGGACCGCGTCCCCGGCCGCCGGCCCGCCAGCCAAACAATTCCGGCGATGATGTGTGGTAGGGCCTCCTTCCATTGTCATTGTGAGCAGAAATTTCAACAATAATCAAGCAACTCGAATCAGCCACCTCTCGAGAAAACCTGCTTTGGTACCACTCGGTTGGACAGAGTGTAGCCGACGCTTATTTCCGTAAACACGCGGGCCATAAACGAACATTTTTTATCGACTAAAATATATACTTAGACTTTCATATGCTAGGCTTTCGTTTATAAACGTAAAACCACAACACAAACATTATGCAACGATTGGGATTGGCATTTTACCAAGGAAGAGCTATTTTTTCCTTTGTTGTTCACCAAAGCCATTTTTATTTTCATGCCTATCTATCCACTATATGGAAGGGGATTTTGTTTGTTTTTCTCATCTTTTTCATCAAAGAGTTGAGCATTTGAGCAATGAAGATATATGGAAAGTATATATGATCCAGCGTTGAAATGATTCATCTGCACATCAACCATGATATATTTCACTATGTAACAAATTCACAGAAGTTCAAATCCATGTACGAGAAGAAGACAACTAAGAATTAGGCATCGACAACCAAATGTTTGTCAATGCTTCAAGTTGATCTGGAAATGCAGTAGTTGCAACTATAACTAACTTTCACACTTTCCAATCATGCGATTGCTTCAACAACTTCATTAGAGAAGCACTGATGCAATTGAGTCGGTAACTTCAGTTGTTGGCTTTGTTGAATTATATATATGTTCAAGTCCTTCCAGGTGGAGATATCTGACTCTCAAGGTCCAGTGATCCATTTCTTTTCAAATATCAAAAATAGATTTAATAGTATTTAAAACATTTAGAAATTTTTGCATATTCTCTATGATGTATCCTGTAAACGTGTAAAATCTCAGTTTGACATACTTTTTATTTAAACTACACAAAAATGATAATGTACGGAGATAAGTTTAGGGAATGATCAATAGTTTCAAATCTACAATCTCTACTATATAATATGCCTAGAGGTGGTGATGGTCATGGTCATGGTACGTTTTTTCAGTTTCCGATTTTGCCCATGCGTTTAGGAGATATTACAGCACTGCCACCGCCAAGTGATTTACCGGTTCGTGATAAGAAAAAAATCACCGATCCTACCTCTCCATTGCCTCGACCCCGAGCTCGTTCCCCTCCGCGCAGGTCGCAGAGCAGTTCCAAGTGCTACCAGAACAGATCAAGGATTCAAACAGTGAGGGGATCTGAGCGCTCACCAGCCAGTAGGGCAGCACGGGCGCGATGCCGGAGACGGCGAGCCAGGTGGCGCCGTAGCCGAGGAATCCGGATGCGGCGTGCCGCTCTGGTCGGCGCCGAGCGCGACCTTGAGCTCGGGCGAGTAGAGCGCGAAGGCAGAGCTGGTGCCCGCCGACGACTGCAGCCAAACCGCCGCCCCAAGACCCAGCCACGACGGCCTGGTCCCGGCCTTCACCTGCCCCATCGCCATCCCGCTTCGCGAAGCTCGCTGCTGTATCAGTGTCACTTTCCGGCCGGTGGAAGAAAGCAGAGAGCGCTATCACAACTAAAGATGATATTCAGTAATCTGCTGTTATAAACTGACAATGCAATATATCACATGTAATGCAACATCGGACAGGACCACATTGCAGGAATCAATGTAAACTTGAGGTTTGTATAGATATTATCACTTCAAAGTCTTATCCTAGCTCTCACGGACAAGAAGATTCATTTGTGGAATCCACAGCCGCATTGCAATAATAGAAGCACGTGATATAAGGAGAGGCGCAAGTACAGGCTGAATGCTTCGCCTGGCATTGGCCGCCAAGACGGATTTCCCAGCACCGAACCTGCATCCGAAATCAAAGCACAAACGCGTCTCCAACTCGAGTATGGCCGTCGCGAGATCCTGGAGCTCAGCTCGTACCCACCAGTTCAAGCGCAAATCAACGGTGAGAGCTTCCTCCACGGCACCATGGCGCGAGTGCGTGGGACAGGCAGTTCCTACTTTACTTGGGATCATCGAGGACGCGGACAAGGAGCAGAACCAATGGGCTACGACTCGGTTGGTGACTGAAGTAGAACTGGAACGAAGATAAATAGAGGTGACGACGTTAACTGAACCTCAAACAGTAAGGTTATGTATCCATCAATCCATGCGTTGTGCAATGCTAGCTATTGAATGCTTTTGCATGGTTAGGCTGGCCTATGTTCCTGAAACAGTTTCTCTGAGGATAGGTCCGACTTCAGAGTTTGGTTTTGTTGAGATGACATACTAAATGAGTCAATGGTAAGCATGACCTCGGCAGTCGGCAGGCAGTGTACACCACTCAGTTCACAGTGAAGCTGCCATGCATTTCAAGTATATACGTCGCTTCAGATGAAAGCAGAACCATGGACCTCACTGTGGTGTTACAGGTAAATCATATATATACATGACAGAAAATCAATCATCAATGCTAAATGTGCTGGCTAGATCAAATAAAAAGATAACAAAAATAAAGACAGAAACTAAAAGTACATCAAATGAAGACATTTTTGAATTGTTAATACTATTTTTATACATTATATGAATTATATTATGTTGTTTGCGTTGATTGTTGTGTATATCTATTTGGTAGCAAAAAAAAAGAAATATAGATCAATGAAATGTAGAGCGTGATCACTACAGAGTCCATCAGAATGTAGCTACGATTCAAAACGCATTTTTTTTACTTCCGTTCGGTTGTAATGAGGAGAGAAGTCATTACTTGTGACCAAATTGTCAACTCTTGCTGCCACAAATCATCCGGAGCGAGCCCGTAGCAACGCATGGGCACATTTGCTAGTATTTATAAGATCTGTTCATTTTAGTGTATCTCACAATATTAAAAAAATCACATTATGATTTTGCATGCTTATAGGATACATCATTGACTACATCCAGAATTTTTTGGATTTATGAATATATTTGTTAATTTTCTAAAAGTAGAGTGACCACTAGAGTTGGGGAGCCAACGTGACTTTTTAAATCCTTACTCTTTATTAACTTCTCATGGTCACACACTGATCATGCGTCCGGACGTGAAGCATCCCGGGGATACTGCATCCACTTCACGCGGCAATGCACATGTAAGACCTGGTCATCGTACCTCCAATTAGGCAGCCGTGAAGTCTGAAAATGTAGCTGCAGTAAACTTTCACGGCAAGATTACGCGTAAGTAAACAGCAAATCGACATGCTGCAGGGAATCGACGGCTTGACAACGCTGCATGCATGAGAGCACAACGTGTGTTTGAAAATACCCTTTTGAGTTAACTCGCCGAAAAAAGTCAAGAAAGGCACATATGTGCTACTTATTTTTTGTCAAGAGGAAAGACGCCGGAAAGATCATTGTCCAAATGTTCCGTTTAGTACACATTACAGAAGCATCTCTCTCATACAATAATTAGCTGATGATCATTGCACATTTACCTCCAGGCTTTGAATGTTTAAAGTAATCCTAGTACATTATTACTCCCTCTGTTTCAAGGCAATGAAATTTGCAGCGACTCGAAGTCTCGAATGAACGAAGAGAAAACAATCAAATTTTGCACGGCCATATATGCATGCATAGATTGCACGGTTGCACCTAGCTAGCTATCGCCTTGATGCAGCAGCAGCAGCCCTCGCAGCTTCCTCCGCCGCCAGCCGCTGATGCATCCTCATGATGTACTCCGCCGCGTCCGCATCAATTCCTCCCAGCTTCGCTCCGGCGCCGGCGCCGGCCCTGCCCATGCTCGCCGTCTTCACCATCTTCCTCTCCGCACCGATCTTCTCCACCCTCTGGACGCAGATCTCTCCGCCGACACGCGACATGTCTGAGGCTTTGAGCTCTTGCGTCTTCTCTAGATTGACTGATTGAGTTAATGGTTGTCGAGGCACTCAAGAAGCTGCGTTATTTATAGAGCTCAGCAGAGACACCGCCACCCAACGGTATGCAAGGAAGAAGGGAAGAACGAGTCTTGTCAGCATACCTAAGTTGACTTCATAGTATCAGGCCCAGCTGGGACGTTCAGAACACACACGTAGCCTATGTACCCCGTGTTATTCCTGTTGGGTATCCCTACCTAGAGGGTTCCCTTTCAGAAGGGAAGCTGACGAGCGTGAGGAGGCCACGTGGCTGATTGGTGGGCGTTGGTGGAAATTAAGTTTGGACGCGTACGAGTACGACCATGCGTTCCGTCTTCCGTGGCAGCGACCCGTGTTGCGTCCATGCGCGTGCGGTCTGATCCGCCTACCTTGTCGCGTGCGTACGGCTGGCGGACCACGAAGCCCCCGCGCCATGTACAACGATCGTTACGAGGTACTGTACGTAGTTAGCATAGAAGTAATATAGTGTGTACACAACAAATAAGTTGTACAACTAAACACATGTTGTACAACTATATAGACACATGTTGTACAGACACAGGTTGTACAACTAGACAGACACAGGTTGTACAGACACAGGTTGTACAACTAGACAGACACATGTTGTACAGACACAGGTTGTACAGACGCAGATTGTACAACTAGACAGACATAGATTGTACAGACACAAGTTGTACAACTAGACAGACACATGTTGTACAGACACAGGTTGTACAGACGCATATTGTACAACTAGACAGACACAGATTGTACAACTACACATACACAGTTTGGGTTATACAACTACAGACACAGGTTGTACAACTATACATAACCGGCTGTACAAAAAAAAAGTTCGTCGAAACATATCAACATGGGATCTAGTTTTGAAGATCTCGACGCGAGGAGCTCAAAAGTGAAAACGGTTCGTAATTTGGATAAACGGTTCTCAAGATATTTCGTTTTTAAAATTCGGATTTGAAAAATAAAAGGCAAAAAGGCAAAACTGTATGCCCACGTACGTGCATGCCCTCCCTTTCTCTCTCATACTCCCCACTTTCAATCTAATTGTGACACATGGCAGACATGCGGACAAACAAAATTGGATCATGTGATGAGAAACCGACACTTGTCACAATTAGAACGATTGTCTGGTTCCCTTTCCAAAGAGAACCCTTTTCTAGTGATTACCATTCCTGTTTGATTTGGTCAAGGCTCATTTTTCATGTCGTTCGAGAATATATGTATATATTCATCTGTCGTTTTAACACGCACGAGCTTGTCACCAAGAAATTCATTGCTAATTTACACAAAAACTGCTGGCGAAACAGGGCAAATGAAATGGATGCAGGCATTTTAATTGAATTCAAATCAGAATAATCGAACAAACTGCGAACACGACCTTGGTCGCAAAAAACGCTCCCGGCCCTCGCGTCGTCCTCCCGAGTGCGACTCGGGGGCGACTAGGGTTCCGGCGCGCCGCCACCTCCCTCCTCTCCTCCCCTCCCTCGTCGCCACCCGAGGAGGACGCCGGGAAAGCCCGCGCGGCCGCCGGTGAAGGTGGCGGCGAGGATCTCGCTGCTCCGCCCTGCGCGCGAAGGGCTCTAGTGTCGGCGACGGCGGTCACGGGTGGTGTTGCGGCGTCGGCCCTGGCGGCGGGGGGCGCTGCTGGTGCTGCTGGTCGCTCTCCTTGGTCGCGCGGGCGGCGAGGGGGCGGTGGAAGAGGCTCGCGGTGGGAGTCTCCCCGTTGATTCCCTGCTCCAGATCTGAAGACGGCGGCCACGTCCAACACGGATCCCGGCCCGTCTCGGGGTTGGCGGGGTTGGGGGCTTTGCCGGGAGAAATCCTTGGCCAGCGGGGCGGCCACGTCGTCGGCGACGTCATTGACGCCGTGCTTCTCCTTGGAGGCGACGATGAGGTACAACCCCCTACCTGCCCTCCTTCTTCTGTGCTCGGGTGAAAACCCTAGGTCCTGGACCGGGCGGCGGCGGCGCTCTGGCGTCGCGTTCTCCTTGGAGGCGCCGTCTTGGGCTGCAGGAAGGTGGTGGCTTTGTGTGTGACTGTGGTCTGCCTGTGGCGGTGTTTCTTGCGGTGCAGTGCTGTCTGGCCGATGCTCCCAGGTTGGTTGTGCTAACCTTTCACAGGTGGTCTGCTCGTCGGTGGGTCGGCGCCCTCGAGCCTGGGCGAGAGGGGAAAGGGTTCCCTCTGCGACGGCAACATCCTGGCGAATGTGTGGAGTCAGCGTCTTGGTTGAGCTCTGTCGTGGCGGTTCTGGCCTTCCTCTGGCCGTGTCTTCTTTCTGCGTGTTCTTGTCCTATAGCTTGCGTCTTGCTGCGTGGTCGTTGCCGGCGGCGGTGTCTGTGGGTTGCCCGCTCGCGTGCGGTGGTGTTCGTGCTGGGTCCTTCTTCTGCTATTCGAAGTGTCTGCGTTCGTGCTCTCGGGTGAGCTGCTCCACCTTCTGACGGTCTGGCGCCCTACGAGCCAGGGCGAGAAGACAGGGGTCTTCTCTGAAGGTGGAGGCGAATGGCATGACGGCGACGACAAGCAAGGGATGATGAAGACGATCTTCCCGGTGGCGTGTCTGGCTTCACGGCGTCCCTCTCCGGTTTGTTGCCTTTTGTCGGCGGACAGTGGTCTCGAAGTTCAAGCTGTGCTTCCTTGTGTAACCTGTGTTTGCTTGTATTTCGTTTCCTGTAAAGCTGTTCTTTCAGCATCTTGTATTTGCCGTTGTAAATTGTGAGCTTTGTTAATTCAAAGCTGGGCATTTGCCTTTTTTCTAAAAAAAAATTCAAATCAGAATCGAGTTAACATACTAGTACAGTATCTATCCGGATAAACTAGATATTGCGGCTGTTCCCCATCTGATTAAAAAAGGAGTGCAAGCTATATCTAGTAGTAGACCGTAGTGTCACCCACCGATGCTGCTAAAAGTCCAAAAGAGTTCGGCAATTCCTCGTGTGTGAATGGCGACCAAAAAGGAGATTGTTCCAAGCTCCAACTGTTGGCATTCTTGAATCATCATATATGCTCGATCACTTGCTCTATAATCATCACTGAAAATGTTGAAATATACTGCATGCACTTCACATGTAAGACCAAGGTAATTGCGCCCCGATCGAATCAGGAGCGGGGTCAAAGATGTCTTGACGCGGGATCTTTCATCATAAGTTCACAACTGCATCCGCTTGCAATTCACGCAGTATACCTTAAAAAATTGTTTTCTCTCCTCTCTCTCACCTGTGTATGTCACTAGTACATGTGGGTCTGAACTTATGCCTAAAGTTCACCTCATACATTGTGGTAGAATAGAATTGCTACAAGTTTGGGCAGTGAGAGAGAAACATTTTTTTACTGCTTATGGTGACCTACAAGTTTAAGGTGCAACTTAGTCTTATGGATATTTTTTTTTCTCCATAATGTATAAAGGATACCACAAGGATTATCAGGTAGCACTTAAAGTGTGTTTGTTTGCACATTGTGGATGCCCTTGTACATACACTGACGTGGCGACGCGTCCGGGCGCGTTCGGACAGCCCCAAACTCTCCCCATATATGGGCTGGGTTTGGGGTGTGCCGGACCGCCCGGACGTTTCGGATGGCTTTGGGGGCCTCCTTTGGGTGGTGGTTTTCAGCCCAAACCGCGTCCGGGCTGTCCGCCCGGACGTTTGGGCGGCCTTTGGGGCTCCGGTTGGAGATGCTCTTACATCCCTATACTCTACACGAATTAATGTCCTCCCCTAAAAAAACAAAATATTTTGTTCGTTTTGTTTGTTTGGGGTGTTCGGACAACTTGTCTGACAAAAATGGGGTGTGTGCTTCGAAACACCCCGAGGCGTGAGACACCGTGGCGAACCGATGTATGGAACAACGCCCACTGTTCAGACGCTCACCGCCTTGGATGTCGACCACATCCGCCTCAGGCCGGAGTGTGCATCCTGCGTGCATCGCCGTTGATTTTCCCCGTCGTGGAGCTCGTCTAGCCATCGGGGATCCTCTTGGACCCGTCTTCCTGGTCAATGGCGTAGGGAGCCATCGATTTTCCCCGGTGTGAAGTATTCGGGCGATGGTGATTTGGATATAGAACGAATCAAAGAGGCTCGGAGTAGGGAGGCTAACGTGTGGTACAGATGTTGTTGTACACTTTATGTTTGTACTTGACCGGACACTGTGCTGACATTAATGTTGGGGGGGGGGGGGGGGGGGGGTGGGGTGCAGACAACCGGTGTCTGAACATTTTTTGGACCGTTCTTACAACTTGGGGGCTTAGTTCGAGCATAATTTTGTGTGAGGACACCCAACAGATGGATGAGTGGAGATTTACCATAGTACCTCTCATTTTCGCCTGCCTCATACTCCCTTCCCCTAATCTACTACGTAGAAATCATGTATTCAGCTTGCATCGCACATTTTGAGGAGGGGTGGGGGGGTGGGGGGTGTGGACTCGTAGAAACTAACTTCAAAACACACATCCCTTTGGCAGCCTTTTGTCGTTGATCTAGCTCTGGGAAACCATGGTGTTCGAGACGTAGCATGTGCCCCACTTCTCCGTAGTTTCCCCTCCTCCCATTATGCCATAGTTGTCTCGCTCTGCTCCCTCCTGTCGTCGGTGTAGCCATAATGATTGGATTCCATCGCGCGAGCGGAGGAGGGGAGAGGAGGGAATTTTGACGATAACAACAAAATGGAGGGCAATGTATAGCGCAGGTTGATTACTGACAATGCCCTTATTGCTCAAGAATGTCTTCACACCATCCGTAGACAAAGAGTGAAGAAACCTTATTTTTCCCTGAAGATCGATATGATGAAGGCATACGACATGGTGGAATGGAGTTATCTTCATGGTTGCCTTCTGAAATTGGGCTTTGCTATCCCTTGGGTTAATGATGTGATGCGTTGTGTTACACAAGTTCGGTATGCAGTCAAAGTTAACGGGGAATTAACTCAGCCGGTCATCCCTTCGAGAGGCATTCGCCAGGGTGACCCAATCAGTCCCTACCTCTTTATCTTATATACGGAAGGGCTTCCTTGCTTACTGAAAGAGAGGGAGGGGTCTGGACAGATGACAGGTATCCGCAACGGACGTCATGGACCTCCTATCTCTCATTTGTTGTTTGTGGATGACAGTATATTCTTTGCGAAGAGTGACCACCGGAGTGTGGAGTCTTTGGTTTCTACTTTGAAGATTTATTGTGATGGAACCGGACAAAAAATAAACCATGACAAGTCCACCATCTTCTTTGGGAACCATTGTGAAACTGCGTTGAAGAATGCGGTCAAGAACCAAATTGGGGTTCATAACGAGGCCTTACAGGATTCGTATCTCGGCAGGCCCACTTTGGTGGGTCGATCCCCTATCGAGTGTTTCCGGTTTCTTGCCGACAGATCTTGGCAAAGGATGAATGCATGCTCGGGCCGTCCTTTATCTAGAGTTGGCAAGGAAGTTTTTCTCAAGTCTGTTATACAAGCTATAGCCACCTTCGTCATGAGCTGCTATCAGTTACCAGTGGGCACTTGCACTTATATGCGACGATCGCTGGCTGACTTTTGGTGGGGAATGGAGGATGGTAAGAAGAAGATGCACTGGAGATCGTGGGAGTGGCTGTCGACTCCTAAGTCTCTAGGGGGAATGGGCTTTCGAGAACTAGTTTTGTTCAGCAAAGCCATGCTCGGCCGACAGTGCTGGAGGCTACTGACGGAACCGAACTCTCTTTGCGCGCGTGTGCTGAAAGGGCGGTACTATCCGCACTGTGATTTCTGGGATGCACCCAAACCACGTTCAGCATCATACACATGGCGCAACATTATGTTTGGCAAGGATCTTGTTCATGATGGTGTAAGATGGGGGATCGGCAACGGCCTTAAAATCAAGGTTTTATCGGATAATTGGATCCCTGGCCTGCGACCGAACAGGATATCTACTCTGATCCCAATGCCCGCCGATGCTACTGTCAGTTGCCTCCTTGATGAAACGACTGGTACGTGGGATTCAGATGTAGTCCGAAGTTTCTTCGACAGTTCTACTGCTTCTAAGATACTTCAGATTCCCTTGAGCCAGCGGGTTGATGAAGATTTTCCAACTTGGCCACACGCTAAGTTCGGAGCGTATACTGTGCGTTCTGTCTACAACATGGCCAGATCGCAACAGGTCTTGGTGGAACGAAGTAAAAACCACCGTGGGCTTCAGTCCAATCCTGATGAAGAAACAAAACTCTGGAAAAAGCTATGGAGTATCAAAGCTCCAGGGAAAATGAAGATCACTCTGTGGAGGCTAGCTCATGATTGCCTACCGAGTGGTTTTCAGCTTAGTCAGCGTAATATACCAGCGTTCTGATGCATGCAACTTATGCAACCGAGTGGAGAGAGTTGAGCACACTATACTATTTTGCCCATATGCTGCAGAAGTTTGGAGAGCAGTCAAGTTGTTTTCCCTGTACATCTCCAAAGGAAGCATTTCAGCACTACCAAGACATGGGTCTTGGACTTCCTATCGAGATCGACTGATCGAGAATCAGTCACCTTTGCTGTTACGGTGTGGCACCTGTGGGAAGCGCGCAATGGCGTTCGCAATGATGAGAAAAGGAAACACCCAAACAGCCTGGCTGAGCAGATTAAGGCGTACATCGAGCTGATCTTGCTGCATCTCTTCAAACCGCCAACAGTCCATAGACGTGAGGCCTCTTCTACTCCAACATAGTGGTCTCCGTTGCCGGACGGCACAGCGGTCGTAAATGCGGATGCCGCATTGTTTGCTCCTTCAAACAGAATGGGGGTTGGTATCGTGATCAGGGGCCACAACGGAAAATTTCTTGTTGCTTGCAGCAAGTTACTTGATCAGGTCACGGTGCCCGAAATCGCAGAAGCACTCACTATCCGGAGTGCAGTTTCCCTTGCTCTGGAAGAAGGTTTGAACAAGATCATCGTGGCGTCGGACTGTCTCTCTGTCATTCAGTGAATCCTGTCTCCGTCCCGGGATAGATCGCTCGTCGGAGTTGTGATCGAGGACATCAAAACCCTCGCCAAATCCGGGTCTTCGATGACCTTCCGTCATGTTAATCGTATCTGTAATAATTCAGCGCATACTATGGCTCGTCGAGCCGAACCTTTTGGTAGCTGCCTCTTTCGTGATGTTGTCCCGGATTGTATCCGAGACAAACTTTGTATTGACTATCTTTGATCAATTCTCAAAAAAAAAAAAGTATAGCGCAGCTCCTAAAATTCAAGGATGCAGACAAAAAGAACCTCTAGCCTCTCGCCTATCACCAATTTTCGGTGCACTTGGACAGCTCTCAAACGGCCGCTCGGGAGCGACGAATCGTGCGCGTGCATGCGAGAATTAGCGTTTGGGTTTATTATTTGCAGGGCTTGGGTTCTATCCATCAATCTTTGACTAATGAATGTTGCAAATTAAAAAAAAACTAATGTATCAGTAGCTCAATTATTGTAGGAGTAGCTGGTGTTATTTATACATGTCCACCGCGAGACAAGCTCGTACAAACCGTGGGCAGTGGGCACTTAGCTGAGCCATAGTGTTCTACACTGCATTACACCATAGCACAACATCATACTGGAATCCAAAAAAAAAACCGAGAAAGAAGCTAGGCTTCCTGAGCGAACTGCTTCTTCTTCCTTGCGATGTAGTCGTCGATCCTCTCCCTGGTGACGGCGAAATCGGCAGCCGGCTTCCTGGTCATTGTCGCCGCCCTCGGGTTGGCGTACACGGACGGCTTGGTGACGGCGTTGTAGACGAACCTGATCCTGTCGACCTTCTCCACCCTCACCTCGCCGTTGGCGGCCTTGGCACCACGAGGCATGGCACGCCCTGTGTTTTTGGAACGAGCTAAGGTAGCAGGATCAGGATGTGTTGTCTTGTGTGTTGTCGTGCTTGCTAGATAGCTGATGTTGGCTCCATTTTATAGGCTCCATGGAGCAATCACACGTATGTATAAGCAGCTACTGATGGATCTCTCGGCGTCCGTTGCCTCTCCAATTATTAGTGTCAGCTGTGGCTCCGAGAACATCGAGAGTTGGACATCCTAGATACTCTGTATTCAGAATAGGAGCTAGCTAGCTTACTGAGATTGTCTTGCCCGTGTATGGCAAAATTTATGCACGTGTACTATATCGGAGGAGACGCTCCGATGACCAGCACGTCAGGTGTAAAAGGTTCATCAACAAAAGCGATCGACGCAGTGCATCACACTGCAGGCAAAATTGCTTTTACGGTTGACAGGCTAACTGAACTGTAAAAAGTTTTATGACAAGGTGACTGACCAATTCGTCGCCCGCAGTCTCCGTCTATCTCCCAAAACACGTTCATCGCAGGTTCGATTACATCTTTCTTTCGTAATGATGATAGGTTCTTAGTGGAGCTCTGAATCTGCCGATCAGTCCCTGCACAGAGCAGCAGTAGTATTGTCAAGCGCAGGAAAAGTTCAGTTTCATGAATAATGCTGATATCGTAGTTGGCATGCAGGTTGTTAGTGAGCAAGAGCGGTTCAGTAAAGATGTTCTAGATGCCTCTAGATGAGCACTCCATGAGGGTAATCCGGACATGCCGGCAAATCAACGAGCGGTCGACATGAAGCAGCTTCTTTTTTTGCGGTCGACATGAAGCACTCCATGAAGCAGCTTCAAAGGTGTAAACGTGGTAAAGTGCTTGATTCCTGCTTGGAAAACATGCAGGTGGCACGTTCATCGCAGGTTCGATTACATCTTTCTTTCCTAATGATGATAGGTTCTTAGTGGAGCTCTGAATCAGTCCCTGCACAGAGCAGCAGTAGTATTGTCAAGCTCAGGAAAAGTTCAGTTTCATGAATAATGCAGATATCGTAGTTGGCATGCGAGAAAACCCTCCCGGGCCGCCAGCGCGAGGGCGGCTCTGGAGGCGCCCCTCACCACCGAAGAGAAGAGCCGCCCGCCCTCTCCCTCCGGCCGCTGCCGCCGGCGCCGGCGCAGGCGGTGGCGGCCACGCCTGTCCTTCAACGCGGCGGGCGGGGTGGCGCGGCCCGTCGTGCTCCCTTCGCGCGGGGGCCGACTCTAGGCAGCGCAGGTGGAGATCAGGCGGCTGGGCGGCGCTTGCCGGCAAGCTGCAGGGAGGCGGAGGCGCGAGGCCAGGGCGGGCGCGGTCCAGGGGCGGCGGCGCGGTTTGCTGCTTCCTGATCGCCGCTCGATCTGGGGGCCTACCATGGCTTGATTTGAGCCGGAGTTGACCCACTCGTTCTGATCGCCAAGAGCCGGCCGGCGGCGTGGGGGCTGTGGGCTCGGAGCAAGGAGAATAAAGCTGGTGGTCCTAGGGTTCCAAATCGCGAGAAGACGAAGATCTGCTTGACGCCGGTACCTTGATCTGGCAAGAGTGTCGAGTTTCGGAAGGTTCCCCGGTGATCTTTCATGGGCTAATTCCTAGTGATTGCTGGAGCGGAGGGATTCGGTCGCGCCGGAGGGAGCGGTGTGAAGCTCTGCTTCTGTGCCATCATGGGCAAATCCATGGTGCAGTCAGATGCGGGGAATGTCATGAAAGCTGAGATTAAAGGACTAGCAAATGTCGATTGAAGGCTCTGCGGCGATGAGGAACTTGCTTGGAGTTGCAGGAGGCGGAGCAGCGGCATGCTAGTGGGGGCAACATCACAGGTGAAATTCAAAGTCCTACCTTTCAGGGTGAAAATCCAAGTCCTAGCCTTAATTGGTTGTGCCTGGCAATGTTCTTGTTGAAGACATTGTTTTGAGAGCGGGGACTATTATCTTCAGGGTGAAAACCCAAGGTCTGGTTTTAATTGGTTGTGTCTGGCACTGTTCTTCTTGAAGATTTTGCTTTTGAAGATTTGGACATCGGGTGGTGTCTTGGGGGTGGTTCTGCGGCTGCTGCAAGGACTGTAACTCTGTAGCGGGACTTTCTTTTTATTTCTTCTTCTTATTGTTTTTCGGCTGTGTGCATCTGTAATGGCTTTGGCTATTGCGTTGTTGCAGAGGCTAGGTGTAAATTTGTATCTCCGCGATATTAATATATATTCTTTATCTAAAAAAATCGTAGTTGGCATGCAGGTTGTTAGTGAGCAAGAGCAGTTCAGTAAAGATGTTCTAGATGCCTCTAGATGAGCACTCCATGAGGATAATCCGGACATGCCGGCAAATCAACGAGCGGTCGACATGAAGCAGCTTCAAAGGTGTAAAAGTGGTAAAGTGCTTGATTCCTGCTTGGAAAACATGCAGGTGGCACGTTCATCGCAGGTTCGATTACATCTTTCTTTCCTAATGATGATAGGTTCTTAGTGGAGCTCTGAATCTGCCGATCAGTCCCTGCACAGAGCAGCAGTAGTATTGTCAAGCGCAGGAAAAGTTCAGTTTCATGAATAATGCTGATATCGTAGTTGGCATGCAGGTTGTTAGTGAGCAAGAGCGGTTCAGTAAAGATGTTCTAGATGCCTCTAGATGAGCACTCCATGAGGATAATCCGGACATGCCGGAAAATCAACGAGCGGTCGACATGAAGCAGCTTCAAAGGTGTAAAAGTGGTAAAGTGCTTGATTCCTGCTTGGAAAACATGCAGGTGCCGCCTGCATGCAGCAAGTGCAGGATTGCCTGAACGCATGCTAACATTCAGTTTAAGTTTAATGTATCCCAGTGAAATTGGAAAAGAAAGAATCATATCACACAGACATGTATGTACAAAAGGCATAGCACTTACTGTTATACTCTGATGTACACATCTGTTCTAGCACACCAAGATCTAGACCCGGTTGGTATCGACGAAAGATACATAGATCATGGCGATCGCTATAGATCTTCGGCCGATTTGTGATCTAACATACGGGTCCATCATACATAGCTCCATCTGTAGACCAAATCGGCCGATTCATGGTTTTTTCCTTGTAAAAGCATCAGGTACGCTCTTTGGAGCTAGAGTGTAGCTAGGACACGAAGTCTTTGGCTCGTTAACGGTAGCAACATTCTTCTTTTTAGGAGCTCAGCAGTTAGCAGGCTATTTGATGAGAGTCTATTGTGTAAGACAACACCTTTCAGTGACACACCTTAAGGGTTATTCAGATTATGCTTCCTTGTCATTTTTTTCTTCTTCCGTTTATTATCCCTCTGCAGCTAGATAATATGCTATTCCATTGTACATTAGCCATGGGATGTGCATAGCCGACTGATTTTATGTTTACCCTGACAAGATTCTGTTGCAATTAATACAGGTACGGAGGTACACACGTGTCGCTTATAGCGCGATAGACACTGAGAGGAAGCCGACGGGTTTGTAGTCCACTACGTCCACAACCCGTACAACGCTGACGACCAGGCTCTCCGCCGGCCCCGACATAGCTGGCGAGGTCGCCTGTTGCGCCAACGGCCTGGAGACGAGGTTGTAGGGCTTGATCCTCTCCACTTTCCTCACCCGCACCACACCGTCGACGGGCAGCTCATTACCCGTGATAGCAACAACCACCGTCTCGCCCCAGCCGGCGCCGACATGGAGCATTCTCGGACTGCACTCTTCTCTGCCTATCTATTTCTCTGGATTTTGGTTGTCGATTTAGTGTGTTTTGATTGAGCTGGGTTTGATCGTCATTTATAGGCTCCATCCTAGCTAGGAGAGGTGTGTTCTTGCGGGCCTCCGCCGGCGGATGCTCAATTCTGCACTGGATTTAGCTAGGACAGCTTGCTCGTGATGTTTGTCCCAAATGTTGGGTCGTTGCTGTGCAAAGTGGCCATCGTCTGGCCGGGCATCTCGGTAGAGCCTCTCCCTGTGGAAACTATATCGTTGCAGGGACGGAGCCAGCATTTAGTATTGGAGGGGGCGGACTCAAGTTGGAGGGGGCAGAGTGGCTTAGTACTGCTAATTATAAGCATGAGTGTAAGGGAGTTATGAAGGAAATCAGCAGGTTGGGGGTGGCTAAGCCCCTGGTCGTCCCCCCCTTCCTCCGTCCCTGTATCGTTGTCCACATCGAATTCGCACGGATGCTCGAAGATCGAAAAAGATCTCGGCCACATCAGGCTAGCTCGTCATCCTATGGCCAAAATGGCTTAGCCAACCTCGCATGCATGTGGCTAGGTTTTTGCCTTCTTAATAATCAGGGAGAAGCATCACCCTGGGGTCCGTAAACCACCGTTAGAGACCATTCCACCCGCTCATTCATCATCATAACCGTAGCTGACAGAGTGTGGGTGGTGACGGAGGCGTTGGAGATGGTGAGGAAGGCGTCAGACACAGCTAGAATAATGCCTCCCCAGGTGCCAATGGCCGGAAGGAAGGCGTAGTTTGCAACGAACTGAGGGCCAAGGGCACGCGCGATGATAGCGTCATTGCAACAGCCAACTTGGTCTCTTGGATGCAGACGATGGTGGCGTGGGCATCACGGACGGAGTCACAGATGGCATCACAGTGGCCTGTGGAGTTCATGCCCCGGGCATTTAGGTTCAGCAGCCGAACATCATGTTGCGCCATATGGATGATACGGTATAAACTCTGAAGAAAAGTCGTTGCCAGCACTGAAACAAACTTTTATTCTAGAACGGAACCACGACCTGAACCACGACCTAGCAAAGGTAGGTGGTTTGCAAAGACAGAGGCAGCGCCACAGCCGGCCGCAGCAGGTACACACGACGAGGGGCACGCAGGCAGCCCAGAACAGAGAACAAGGCGACATGGACCTGGCTTGAGGCGCCAGGTGCGGAACAGGACGCATTGCACGTCTACACATCAGTAACCAGGGGAGACGCAGCGGCAGTGATCTTCTTGAGATGTGCCTTCTTCACCTTCTGGATATTCTTGACAAGCTTCTCAATCGCTGCAATCACAGGAGCAGCAAGGGGGCCCGCGAACATGTCAATGTAAGCAGCTTGGGCCTTGTCGTCGAAGGTGGCATCCTTCTCCATGAGGCCACAGACCTTGGCAAGCAGCTCGCTCACGGCCAGGACAGTGGCATCCGTCGTCTTCGCTTTCTTCTTGGAAGCGGCCTTGCGCGCAGGTTGAGCAGCAGCCGTGGCCAACTTCTTGGCCTTTTTCATGGCGATCCTTGCACTCTGGCGAGGATTTGCAAGGGAGAAGGTGGGCGAAGAACGCGTAGTCTTCGAAGGCACCGGATCTGCTTGCCACCAAGGGTTGGCCTCATGATCCTACGTGTCAGCTTTGTCTCTCCCACCCCGAAACGGCTTCCCACCTCTTCATGGAGTGCCCTTTCACGGTGGCGGTGTGGAATACCATTGATGCTTGGTCCGTGGACAAGCTTGGTCCTTTCTCCGGGTCTCACGACTCCGTAGACACGGCATGGTGTAAGACCATCTCGAGCACCTCCTCCATTAGAGCTCGGGAAAGAAGTGGCAGAATCATCTATGTCATGTGGAATGTCTGGAAGGAGAGAAACCGGCGTATCTTCACCGCGACGCGCCAAACATATCTTGAGGTGGCTTTCCTGGCTTTAGAGGAGTTTCATCAGGTGTTGAGTGTGTTGCACCCTTCGGGGTCGGCATGTGTTTTACTCCGCCGGGAGTAATCCGCATGCGGAGGTTCTTGTAATTGCGTAGGGTTGTAATGTCCTACGTTTCTCTTCTCTATAATGAATAGGCAGAGCTCCTGCCCTTTTTCGCTAAAAAATAATCAGGGAGAAGTTTTCTTTGAAGGAAAAAAAAGGCATCCATTCAAGGCCGGTGATTTTCAAGCATATTTTGTCTTCCCTGAAATGTGCAAGTTGCCATCTTTGTTTTGCTTCAATAAACATGTAATACAGAATTGTAAAGTTGCCATCTTCATGGAACATGTTGCATTAATTGGGCATAGCGGAGATGATTGATTTAGTTGGTCCTCTTTAGCCGGTCATCCTCTGAACCTAGTCTATCTGGACAAATATTTTCAGATATGAAACAAATACAAAACGAAAATACTTTGGTATACGCGCGGTCCAAGATAGAGAATGCTGAATTTCTCCAGTTTTTATAGGAGAAACAACAAACTTACTCTACGACCGCAGACAAAATCTTAAAAACATAGAATTGTAGTTTCCTGTTCGCTAAGCATCTGTTTCATTCATCTATCATCGCAAAACGTTTGTCGGCTGCTACTGATTCAGAACATCTAGCGGACTGCAGGAACTTTTGAAAATCTAATTGTTTTTCCACTCCTCCAAGCAACAAAGTATGCAACGAAGATAATGAAATTACTTAGCACATGAGATTTAGGTAGTTGAAGAGGTGAAAAGTAGTCATGCAATTAAATGCAAACTACTGGTGCGTATTTTTGGGAAAGTGTACTGTCTGTGAAACAAATGAATTGTCAAAAATACTACATGGATATATAGAAAGGAATGATAACAAAGTGACAATATATGTAATTTTCATTTGTGATATTCACCCTAGTTCCATGACTGTTAACACACACATAAAGGTCACGCTCTAAATAAAACTTTTAACACTCATTATGTTCATCCACCAAACTATATGTTAATGCTAGATGAATGGCCTTGATTGAGAGCAACTTATCAGTCGGCGTTCACAAAAAAATTACTTCTGCTGAACAAGAATAAGAGCAATACATTAATTTCTCCAAGGAGTATAACACTGATGTTTTAATACTAACAAGCTGAGACGCTATTTTAATGTAAAACTTATTTGCAAAAGCAAGTACTGTGAAATTCATTCTCTGTGCCTATTTAATACAGCCATGCTAGGATCAACTAACGATGAGGCAGATGTGATCCTTACACAGCCAACCATTATTGCTAGATGGATAGAAAAAAAACAGAGGCTAAATTAAACAGAGCAATGCTCAGTATCAACTTCACACCAAAAAAATTATTCATATATAATGTAATAATAACAGAGTAATAACTCATCTTGATCTCTCTCAGTAAAGGTGGTTGTGAGTTTGATGAAAACTTACTCATGATTGTGATCTAGTATCAGAAGATAAACCGGTTGGCTCAAGGCTTTCCTCATATGGCACTGCAACTCTTCGGGCCATGGTGTGGTGACTGATTACGCCGCCGCCATCGGCGAGGAGGAGGTCCTCCAGATCACCAGTCGTAGGTCTGTATATGCAAAGTTTGTGGGCGTCCGAATTTTCTTTTGGGATATCATGAGGATCCGGTCTAAGCATGATGTGCCTGCCATCGTCAACACTGTCAAGCGGGATGACCTCGGAGGAGCAAATGAACGGCCTGTCAGCCAATAATGACGCCCTGCCCAGATCTATGCGGCGTCGGATACCCCAAGTGCCCGCCCGGTGGTCGTGCAACACCCAAATGTCGAACACTTGATTGTAAGTATCGGTATTGTCGAAGAGGCAGAGGCATTTGTCGAGCTCCGTTATCTGACACGGGTACAGACTACTCCGCAATGACGGCGGCGGCGGCAAGATCCCGAACACCTCGTCGGTGATGGAGAAGGATATGATGATCCTTTCGTAGTTGAATTTCTTGTGCGGCTGGGCACACCAGTAGAGGTGGCCATTAGCGAAGACGCTCTGGTCGGTGCAGTACTCCGTGGCAAAGCCCGGCGGCAGCGCCCTGTCGGCTGCACCGGCAGGCCGCCGCCATTGTCCCCTGGTGGAGTTGAGCACATAGACCTCGCACGCCGGAGGGAGCGCGCCGCGGCAGTAGAGGCGCACCACCTTGTGCTTATGGATGCTTGCGTCGTAGCCAATCCCCAAGCTGTCATGGTTATGCGGCCACACGCCGAACGACTGCTTGCCCTTGGGGAGCGCGGTCATCTGGCCGGTGGACGGATTGCAGACGTAGTGATTCACCACGGGTTTGTAGGACGATTGCGGCCCATAGAACCAGTTGTCGGATATGTGCGGACGCCTTAATGCCTCGAGGACGACGAGGCCGCGGCACTGCGTGGTGACGGCGGCAACACGGCGGAGGCGCTCGTCGTCGCGGCCGACGGCGACGAGGGGGCGGCCGGGCGACCAGGCGAGCGCCGTGGTGTCGGTTACCGAGTCGTAGTCGGGGAGGAAGAAGAGGCTGCGGGAGCGGGAGCCGTCTCAGCGGTTGGCGAGGCGGAGGTGGCGGTCGATGAAACTCCGGGAGGAGAGCGCGGTGGCCCAGGCGCGGGAGAGGCAGCGGCAACGCTGCCCCGAGCTAGCCGGCATCCTCGCGAATATGTCCTCGATCAGCTCGTCCGGGAGGAAGAAGGACGGTTGTTCCGCTGCCTCCTTACATGGAGGAGCCATGGGAGCCGCGCGGCGAGGCAGTAGATGCCGGAGGCCGGAGGCCGGAGACCTGAGCTTGACGACGACGAGGAGGCGAGGTGCGAGGAGGGGACGGCCGACGGGGATGTTGCGCTTTGGCGGCGGCGGGTGCTCCTATTCACCGTCCTTAGGGCTTTTTCGGCTGAAGCAGCTATTAATGGACCTCTTTCGATCCAGCCCATTAACATGTACCTTTTTTCTTGATTTGTTTATTTACTTTGTCTGTAAAAATCTAGAATTTTGCAGTTAATCTTTCTAAATCAATATAACAATAATAGGAATATGTATAAATACTTTTGAACCTGAGAACAATAATAGGAATATGTATAAATCTAGAATTTTGCAGTTACTCACGTTGTTGTTGTTGTTGTTGTTGTTGTTGTTGTTGTTGTTGTTGTTGTTGTTGTTGTTGTTGTTCACAGATGGCCCCGTTCTATCGTATTTGCATTTACTAGGTCACAGATTTGAACCTTGCTGATCAGTTATTTTTGCATGACAACAAAAAAAATTCAGTGGAGTAGCAAAATTTGTATGACATGGTCTTTGGGATCAATTTAACTAAAAGGAGTGATATTGCCTAAAAGATATATTTGTTGCATTTGTGGGCGGGATTCATTAATGGTTAATACGTACGGTGTACTCCAGTTCATAGGCATACATGATCCAGATAGTAACCAGCCTGGCAACCTATCTATAATATCTATAAATTAAAGTTGATCCCGCTATATTCATTTAATTTATTATATTTATAAATATGATTCCCAATATATATTCATTTAATGTTTGCAAGCTAGAATGCAGCATGTCCACGTCAGTACGTTCCTTCCGTCACGCAGTGCTCGCATGGCTTGCCTCCACACAGCTGGCTCGCTCGCTCGGTTCGCTTCAGCAGGCAAAAACAAATTGTTGCCTCTATAACCGATAACTTACAGACGAGAAATAAATTTTTCCATCCTGTTTATTAATCATTCCATATATGCTATATATATTGCTATCTCCCTTCAACATAACCCACACGCGCGTGTACTTGCATGCAGCGGCAGGAGTAGATGCCTTAGTTCTACGCGACGGACACCGAGACGAAGCCATCGTGCTCGCCGTCCACCACGTCGCCAACCCGGACAACGCTGACGGCCAGGCTCTCCACCGGCCCGCCGGCCGCCCCCGCCACCGAGACGGCGTGGTACACCGACGGCCTGGAGACGAGGTTGTAAGCCTGGATCCTGTCCACTTGTCACCCGCACCGCTCCGCCAACGGGCAGCTCAGCGTTGCCCGCACTCCTGCTCACAGGCACCGTTGACGTCTTGCCCCCGCCACCGCCACCGCCGCTATTCCGGCGGAACATTCCCAAGCTCTACCCTTCTACGTGGTCGATCTAACTAGTTGGACTCGGCTCTAGAAGTCCTATATCTTTTTTGTAGCGAGAAGAGGCCGTGGTTTCTTTGAGCTCGCGCGGTTTGGCTGTCATTTATAGGCTCAATAGGTACGCAGGAGAGAGTTTTTTATCGTGGGACTCTGAAGTCTGATTTCTGAAGATGCCTAATTCCACGCCATATGTTGTGATAATAGTCTTCTCAAAGTTGTGTTTTATTGGTTATTTAAAAATATAACAAACACGTACGAATTTTGTTGAGAAAGCAGACGCCATATGTTGCAAAGGCTTGATAACTTTTAGCAAAAAAATTGTTGTTAGGCACTTACTTATGTAGCTCTACTTTTTAAAAATGTTTATGATTATTTTGTTGTAATAGTATATTTTTTCTACACGAGAAAGTGACAAATTTTGTTGCAATACTCTGTGCCATAGCATAAATCACCATAATGGCATACCGGCCATAAATATGAGCAACATTAGGGGCAAAGGGATATACACTTTCGTTTAAGTGGATACACTTTCGTTTAAGTGGACAAACTTGGTACTGCGGGTTGAGTTACCAAAACGTGAGGGGTTTAAGTGCAAAACTGTGCAACAACTGATTCTGTAGTACGTCGGATTTCGATCCAGTGGCTCTGGAAGCGACCGATTTTTGGGCTGTTATCAGCCGACCGACGGCTTTACCCAGTGCTTGTTTTTTTCCTCTTGCTTTCGTGTAAAAGACTCTGTAAACCCTGTGTTGCTTTCTTAAAGCAGGGCGCTATGCCTTTTCACTAAAAAAACAAACACAATTAACGTTTCAGGTTGCGCTGTAATGGGATAACGGATGAAAATGTGCCAACCAAACACGTCCTTAATGTTTGTAAGCTAGACATGCAGCATGTCCATATCAGTATGTTCTTCCGTCAGGCAGTGCTCGCATGGCTTGCGTCCACACAGCTCGCTCGCTCGGTTCGCTTCAGCAGTTGAAAAACAAATAAAACTCTCTAGGCAGGCCCAACTCTGCTTCCACTTTTCAAGCTGCAACCCGACCAGCCCACCTTTGTTTCTTCCTCTCAAGTCGCAACCAAAAGGGAGCTCCTATATTTTAGACTTTAAATTCTTTTAATGTGGTACCCCTAAAACAAAAAATGAAAAGAAACAGCAAAACACATAAAGGAATAAGTAAACAGGAAACGAAATGAAGAAGAAGAAAAAAATAAAAAAAGAGGTACAGATGGGTTGGTCCAGAAGAAAAGGAGCAAAGCCGATAACTTAAAGACGAAAAAGAAAATTTTCCATCCGATTTATTAATCATTCCATATGTATATATATTGCTCTCTCCCTTCAACAGAACCCACACGCGCGTGTACATGCATGCAGCCGCAGGAGTACATACATTTCCCTGCAGATTAAACGTTACACATGCTTGAGAGTTGAGACAGGAGGGCTCGGCCAGTTAGTATTAGTTCTACGCGACGGACACCGAGGCGAAGCCGTCGTGCTCGCCGTCCACCACATCCCCAACCCGGACGACGCTGACGGCCATGCTCTCCGCCGTCGGCCCGCCGGCCGCCGCCGCCGCCACCGAGACGGCGTGGTACACCGACGGCCTGGAGACGAGGTTGTAAGCCTGGATTCTGTCCACTTTCGTCACCCGCACCGCTCCGTCGACGGGCAGCTCATTGTCGCCCGCGCTCCTGCTCACAGGCACCGTCGACGCCTTGCCCCTGCCACCGCCGCCACCACTACTCCGGCGGAACATTCTCAAGCTCTCCCCTTCTACGTGGTCGATCTAACTAGTTGGACGTACTCGGCTTGAGAAGTCCTAGATCTTATTGTAGCGAGAAGAGGCCGTGGTTTCTTTGAGCTCGCGCGGTTTGGCGGTCATTTATCGTGGGACTCTGATTTCTGAAGATGCCTAATTCCACGCTGATGCGAGTACAGTCATTCGATCGATCGTGAGCTGCTTTAGCTTGGAACGGAAGCATGGATGTCGTGCATGCAGGTGATGGTTATCCCAAATGTTGGGTACGTCTGTTCTAGGTGCTGTGCAAAGTGGCGGGCATCTTTGGTAGAGCCCTCAATGTGGAAAGGATACCGTTGCCCTTGCCCCGGTCGAATTCCAATTCGCACCCGATGCTCAACAGTGTGGAGCGAAGATGTCTATATCGAATCAAGCCTCTCTCTTGGCTTGCTACGCATCTGTAGGGCCTAGTCACCTACTCCCTCCTTCATAATATAAAATGTTTTAGACATTTTCTACATTCATATATGTACACATGTATCTAGACATATTTTAATATATATGTTCATTTATTTAGTGTGAATCTGTACAACATGTGTAACATTTAAAACATCTTATATTATGAAACGGAGGAAGTACATGGCTAGTAGAAGGGTGATTGAATTTCACTCGGTCAAATATCTTCGGTAGTTTGGGTGCACTTCGACATGGTAGTATATATGGTACCAGATGAATAGGAGAATCGAAATAATTGAGCAAGTGTGTCACACGTGTAATTAAATGCCACTGGCAAACGATTCGAGAGAGCTTTGCTAAAACTGGAATAGGCATCCTAGATAATTTGGCCAGATTCTCAAGAAGAAATATCTTACGAAGATGCCTCAAATGATAACTCACGTTAGATGGGGGCGGCACGAATAAATGCAAAGGGATGTTGTGGCAGGACAAACTTGCGGTTGACTTTGTTCATTCAAGCCTAGTTTTTTCTTAAAACTAAAGATCAAAACTTGGTGTACGCACGTACTCATATAGCGGCCAATAAAGCCAAGAGCTCAAGAGTTTCAAAATTCATAGTCACCACAAGCCCCTCTATTGGCTAGGGTTTTCTCTGCGCGCGATGGAGGGGAATCTTGGAGGGGATGAATTTAAACCGTTCAGTACCATAGTTAATAAGTCTCACAAGTTCGAAGGGGAATCTCGGGCGCTGCGCCGGCCGGCCACGCGTGGGTGGGACCCGGCGGTCATGTCAATTCAAACACTGCATCGTTCACATTTGAGAAAAAATGTTGCCAAAGCTAGCACATGTACGGCGCAGCCACGCGTGGGTGGGACCCGGCGGTCATGTCAATTCAAACACTGCGTCGTTCACATTTGAGAAAAATGTTGCCAAAGCTAGCACATGTAGTCATGCATGCGAACTCGGACATCTACGTTACAAAAAGTCCGGAGGGTACGAATGTTTAAAAATATGGCAAAGATCAAATTTTGATATATTTTGATATATTTTCAATATACGTGATAAATTTTGATCTATATGTATGCATCCAAATTGTCTATCCTTCGTTATATGATGCAAATATTGTGCGACAACTAGGTACAAATATCCGGAGGATCCGGTTATGCTCCGAATTTTGACTAATCTAATATTCCGGAACTAATATTTTTGCAAACTTTGTACTTTTTAATGAAATATATAAGAAACTCTAGCTAATTGTATTTTCTATAAATATAATATATTGACTTCGTGTATTTCATGAGTTAATATAACATATATTCTTTTCCATGTTAAAATGAAATATGAGCAAATCGCACACGTAAAAATTGTTTTAGATGGATGAATAATTCGTATTATGCTAACTCTATGAGCTCACTATGTGAAACCATATAAATTACTCACATTTTTTGAAAAGTTCTTTCGTATGTTTGAAGTACCGCCGTAAAGAAGAACATCGTTCTAAAATATCATACCTTTCCGTGTGTGCTACAACTTTTCTATTATCTAATAAATTATCTTCGGTATATGAACCTATTTTATCTTCTATAACTTAATATAATATTTATTAGAACGCATAAATCATTTATCTTCCATTTTGTTCGAATATTTTGTATTTTTTTATTATGTAAATCTCGGAGGGAACAAACATATCCGGACGGTCAGGATTGTGAATAACTAGCGGCAAAGTGAAAACTTTCAGGCCCCAAATCGATACGGGAAGGGGGAATTTCTTGCCTTTTGCCGTCACGCCACAAATCGAAATCTCTACCTCCCACCAAACCCTCATCTGCCTCCCTCACTGCCCACCTCCCCCCCCCCCCCCCCCGCCCCCACAGCTCGGCCCCCCGCCGCGGTTCCCCGTTGCTGCGCGGTCTGCGGTCGTTCCCCGTCGCTGCGCCGCTTGATCCGTCGCCGTCCCCCGTCTCTGCGCCTCCCCGCCGCCGCCCCCTCACATGGTGGACAGGATATGTATATGATCATCGAAAGCATGATTCGACTTGTTGATGAACTGTGATACTCCCTCCGTTTTTATTTACTTTATTAAGTTTGACCAAATATTTAGGAAAAACTATCAACATATACAATGTAATATTTATAGCATCATAATCGTTATAAAATATTTTCATATTATATGTATTTGGCATTATGAATATCCATATTTTTTCCCAATTTTTTGCTAACACTTGACAAAATTTGACTTTAACTAAACCCGGAACGCAAAGTACATAAAAACGGAGTGAGTAGTTTCTATTAATGATGAGGCCTCCTTGGAACTGGACATGTCTAAAGAACTACATTATCACGCAACTACTCTTGTTCTGGTTGCAGCCTAGATTGTATGATCTGGCAATCTGCTCTCCTGTTAGCCAATGCACTTTCTGATAAGGGAAATGTAAATATACTGTACAAAGGAGTCACATAATGTTATTGCAAAGTTCAAGTATAACGTTCATGTGAGATGGAAAAGCAAAAAAAAATGACATGACAAATTACAGATTTTTTATCGAAGTACCAAGGCAAATACACAACATGCCAGGTCGACCTTCCACAACAATGGAAAAACAGCTGTTATAAGTCGCATACTTGTGTGTAAAAAAGGTTAACTGAGTTTTCAACAAGCGAAGTACCTTTCATCAACACAAGCATTCATAGACAAGAGAGTACAATAGGCGTTTAATGCTTAGTTCGCTAGTTTTCAGTTACAACTTTCGGCAGCAAATATTTTTGTGTGACATACTGACATAACATGCCGGGATTACAGAGGAATATTTGATTATAAAGGGAACAGTCATTACTCATATCCAATTTGAGGACTAGATCAGATATAGCGCACAATCTTGGATCATCAACCTTGTCTACAGAAAGAGCAAAAAGCCATAAATTCTTCAAGTCTCCACCGAAGCCAATGGAGATGACCATTGACAAACAATCATTATGTACTTTCTGAAAGAGCATCCACTCCATTAGAAACATAGCACGAGAATGGATCAGCAGTTGACAAGTCATGGGCATCCAACCTTTTTGCATCACTACGTACGAATTTCAATTGTGCATCCTGAGAAGCTCTAGTTCCCATTTCTAGAAGCTTGTATTGATCAGCCACCCATTTCTTGTTAATCTTCTTATTGACTTGACATTTTATTTCCCTTAGAACTTTCGCGTTCGAAATAAAGAACTTGGCAAAGCCAACTTCTTGCTCATCACCCTTATAATACGTAAACACTAGTGTTTGGAGATGTGTCACAAGACATTTCACAGAATCCAATGGGTCATACTCACGCCCATATTGCATTAATTGGTATCTTGAAGTAGTCATGCCACTGCAAAATAAAGACGACAAATATGTTAATTCCTAACTAGACTGTATTATTTGTGCAAATAAGCTTTTTGCAAGAGACACTAGTAGAAACAAGCCCATCTATCCCGGGTCCAGAGGGCCTTTGATCCCGGGTTTACAACCGGGATTAAATGGTCGGGACTAGAGGGGGGTGGCTTTTATCCCGGGTGTCCACGACCCGGGATAGATGGGCCTCCACGTGGGCGCGGCTGGGCGCGCAGGGGGGGGAGCTTTGGTCCCGGTTCGTGACACGAACCGGGACCAAAGGGTTTGCATCTTTTGTATTTTATTTGCTTATTTTTTAGGGTTTTCGATTTTTTGTTTTCCATTTAATTATTTCCTATTAATTAAGATCACGTGCGCATACAAAGTCACACACATATATAAAGTTGACACATCGATCGATGTCACGCGTGATGCATACATATAAGTCACACACATACGTTTTGATACATATATAATTAAGTCACACACCGACATCACGTTTCTCACGTCGAGATCACGTCAATTACATTGGAGGCAGAAAATAATTTCTAGGGTGAAAAAATTCTCCGGATTTCTTCAGGACCTCCTTGTTCAAAAATCCTGCCAATTCCTCTTGAATTGCTATAAGGCGCTTCGTTGGTATGAGCTTGTCCTTCTCTCGTTCCATCTAGATCAATAAGAAAATGTGAAATCATCAGAAAATGTGAAAATGGAAATGAACACAAATATGGTAATGAAGTAATTGCCGAGAGTGTATACAGACCTCTGTTGTTCTGAGCTTTCTATCCCGCTGATGAACAAAAGATCGTATGTACTCGCAAACATAATATCCACATAAATTATTCCCTTGTGCCTGCCTCAGACACCACTTTACAAAGAATAGAATTTAATCAAAATAACAATCAAGCATGATAATGGTGCTGAAACTAGAATTTAAAAGTTGCGCGGACATATATATATAGTACTACTACTTACCTTGGTTTCATACCAAAACAGGTGCGGTTTCCAAGTCCCACGAACCTCGGTAATGAACTTTTCCCAAACCCTGGCCGGCAAAAGAAAAAATCAAAGGACTTGAACGAACGAAAGAGATCGATATATAGAGCGATAATGACTGAAGTTACCTCTGAAACATTGCTTGCAAGTTGATATAATCGTCCATATCTTTCCTTAACGAGTCCAGGACTTGAACGCATGCTTGTTCAGGTCTAATGTCTACCAGAATCCAATGGTTCCTTCACACATTTATATGTCCATGAGTTACACTAAACATCGAGTAAGCAAAGTAGAATGTGTAGAAGGTACGGTAACACTCACCTGAAGTTGTAAGGAAGAAGTATATCTTCACATGTATGGTGTTTCACTAGATATTGGAGCATGTAATGCTCGGTGTCCTCGGGATGGTTCCTTACGGTTACTTCATGAATCCAATATGGGTCCATGAACCCTAAACTATAGATTCCGTTGTCTCTGCATTCGACGATCTTCATTCTGCATATATAATAGCGTACAAAAGAATAAAGTTAGATAATTGGCAACGAACGAGCTGAGATAGAGACTTAATTAAATTGCATAAAATAAATCACTTACAAACAATAGCAGCTGATGATGGCTTTGTCGAGGGAGTCTTGATTGAATAACTGAAATATTTCGTCAAACGGCACATACATCGCGTTATCCTCTAAATAATGGTCTTTCTTATATGAAACGTGGAAATACTCATGGTGCCTTTACGGCTCCCTCGTACCACTCATGCAAACGTCGCAATTGTGTCGGCAGAGATTTGACCATCTCAGGTCTGACCAAGGGCTTCCCGTAGGCATATGTCCATGCATACATATACTCTTTGGGGTTTTCTATGCGAATTGTGTCTTGCTGTATTTCCTTATCGGACACCACTTTGAACGCGGGGACCGACTGGTTTGCCTGTTCTCCGAGCTGGGCCACTTGTTTCCCGGATTTCTTATTAGCTTCCCTCTTTTGGCGAAATGCAGCCTCCTTCTCCTGCTGGGCCTTTTTAGCTGCCATCTGCTGCTGCTCCCTCTTTTGGCGACATGCCTCATTCTCCTGCAAATTCCGTTCTCTAATTAACTTTTCAATGGTACGATCATAGTCGTCTCGCAGAATAGGCGGCCGTGCCGGCCCAGTCGATAGATTTTTCAGAAATTGTGCCACTTTTCCCGGTGCTATTACCTCCTTTCGCATGTGCCGTTTCGGTGCCAATTGTTTTTTCACATCAGCTCGCACCGACTCCTCGAGTTCCTCTGGAGTCAAGTCGTAGGATCTCTTTGGAAGAGGCTTTCGCAACTCACGTTCCTCTCGAGTTTCTGGCGGGAAGTTTAAAGCGCACCTCTCTGTATATTTCGACGGGATCTTTAGTTTCCGCGAAACAGAGCGCACTCTCTCTTGAGGTGGTGGGGATGGACTCGGGCTGGGCTCCCGACAGTCGTCACGAGGTGGCGAGGATGCATCTTGAGGTGGGGGGGATGGATCTTGAGGTGGTGGTGCAGGGGATGGATCATGACGTGGGGAGGGAGGATCTTGAGGTGGGGGGGATGGATCATGACGTGGGGAGGGTGGATCTTGAGGTGGGGGGTTGCTACTTGGAGGAGTCGGTGGCCTTGGCGGCGGCAATTTGGAAACAAGATGTATTTCTTTGGCCACAGAATGATGGACTTCTTGGCATCTCCTAGTGTCCTCTCGCCGTCACCTCCAGGAATGTCAAGATTTAGATTAGCATATAACGGCACAATGTCATCCACCCCGACAATAGCATAGCCAGCTGGAATCCCGCCGAGATGGTACCTTGGTCCAGGTTCATTCAGTAAAGCATAGCCGACCGCCACCTTGAAGGACAAGTTGCCCATTGCCATATGTAGCTCGCATTCTGTCTTCTCCGTGATATCATCCACGGGGTATCGAGTCGGCGGCGCTTCAAGTTCAGAATGTTCCATCTGCGTGGAACCCACGCTGCTTTTTTGCTGATTAGATGGGCGGCTTCGACTTCTGGACTTTCTAGCTGCACACGAGATTCCCTTTGCTGACTTTGCCAGCTGATGCACCTTGCGTTCCAATGCCGATAACCGGTCGCTCTCCTCCTTTTTCTTTCTCTGACGGCTTCTATAAGTGTGAGCGTCTGCCGGAAAACCTTGTGCCCAAGTAACTCCGTATCCATAACCTCGTACTCGTCCAACTTTTTCAGGATTCCCGAGTGCGAGTGACAGCTCGTCTTTCTCTCTGTCGACCTTGTAGGTTCCATTTCGAACTTGCTCTATTGCTTTCTCAAGTTCTGTGGTTATAAACCTAATCTTTGCCTCCCATTTTCCCTGAGCAACAATCTTCCCTGTGTCAGGGTCCAACCCAGCGCCATGCGCGAACAACCAAAATTTGGACCTATCGGGCCAGCCCGCTGTCTGTGGAATCTTCCCCTCATCAAGCAGTTTTGCTTCAAATGCTTCCCACTTAGGCACGGCAGCCTTGTAGCCACCTGCCCCCAAAGTGTGGTGATATTCCTTCTTCGCAGCATTTAACTTGTTTCTTTCCGATCGGGCCACAGCGGCCTCCGATTCTCTTTGCTCTTTAAATAAGGGCCACTGGTCGTTTAGCTTCACTTGTGCTCCGGTGAATACTGGAGTGTATTCAGGATCTTTTTCCTTCTCTTCACAATAATCTTTCCATATAGTTTTCTTGTGGGTTCGGAACTGTTCGGCAGCCTTGCCAAGAGTCCACTCCTTGACTTTCTCCATCCACTTCTCGTTTTCTGTCACTTCTGGAGGCAGGGTGACCTTTGTCAAGAGCTTCTCCCAAAACAAATCTTTTGTTTGGTCGTCGACATAAGTCCAAGTCTTGCTCCCGTCCTTCCGCGGATGCCATTCTTGACATGTGATCGGTACCATGTCCCTAACTAAAACTCCGCATTGGTTTATAAATTTGCGGCGGCACTCTAAGGGTTGCATTGGTTGGCCAGTAGCATCAACTATGTCGATCACTACCCTTTGACCCTCCTTCATCGGCTTCGACGGGCCTCGAGGCTTCATGGCTTTCGACCCTTTCGACCCTTTCGACACTCTAGATGCAGATGATTTGCTTGTTCCAGAGGGCTAAAAGAAAAAAAAGATTCGTTAATAACCGCAGGATCAAATAATTAAGCTATGTCATCGATCAACAGAGGCTTAATTAATATATACCTCGCCTGAGTTTGTTACTACCACTTCCTTCTCTACACAAATTTCTGCTCCCTCACCGGAGTCATTGAGAAATTGGGAGCTGAATTCCTCTAAATTTGCCACATCGTCTTCTTCACCGACAGGCGCGGCTGCACGTCCTGCTATAATCATACACATTCGCTCTTCACGATCCTCGTCTCTAACGCCGAGGCCCGAAAAAGTGGATCCAATGGCTCTCCACGCTCCTCGTCTATGCCGAAGTCGTCCGGACAATTTGGATCCATGGCTCAATTAATGTGCCTGCAATCAATTTTGTAACAAGAATATGAATATCCATATGTAAAATTAAATGACACTCAAATCCATGGCTCAATTACATCTAAAATTTGCAAAAGAAGAAAGCCTACAATTGATTTACAAGATGAACAAGATGGCAATTTTAACTATATAATTCATTTTGGTTATAGTTACAAAATGAACTTAATTCATAGCAAAATTCATATCAATTTTACAAGATGGCAAATTTACAAGATGGCAAATTGATTTACAAGATGAACAAGATGGCAAATTTTACTATAACTTAGATCAATGATTTGGATCCAAAATTCATAGCAAAATTCATATCAATTTTAATCTCCACATGAACTTAATTAGAACAAAATGGCATAAAATTTTAATCTAAACATCACTAAAATTTTAACTTAATCTAAACATCACTTAATTAGAACAAAATGGAATTCAAATTCATAGCAAAAAATTCATAAACATGAACATAATTCAAATTCTGCCTCTGCCTCTGCCTCATCACTAAAAATCATCAAATTCAAATTTAGATTTAATTATTTTTGACATGAACAAAAAAAAAGGCCTCTGCCTCCTCTGCCTAGCCACCACGACGTCGACGGCGTCACGGCGGGCGCCGTGCCCCTCCAGCAGCAGCGCGCGGCACGGCGACCTGCGCGGCATGGCGACCTACGGCGGCGCCCCAGCCCATCCCGCCTCCACCCGCCCCGTGGCCGCCCCTCCAGCAGCAGCGCGCGGCGCGGTAGGGTTTCGGCCGGCGGCGGGGAAGAGAAACAACGGGGAGGGGAGAGGATCGAACTGACCTCGGCGTGGTGCGGGTCGAGACGGCGGTGTCGGGGCGCGGGGAGCAGCACGCCGGCGTGGGTGTCGGGCGCACGGCGTCGGAATTGGGGAAGACACCCGCGCGCGGCGACGTCGGGCGCACGGCGTCGGCGCCGGAATCGGAGAGGCCGGGGCGCGGATGCGGCAGCCGTGCGGCGTACGGGGAGGGGCGGCGCGGCATCGGAGAGGCCGGCCGGGGCGCGGAGCGGCAGCCTTGCGGCATCGAGGAGGGGCGTCGGCGTCGGGAGGAAGAGGCGTCAATTTGGACACTTGGTGAAAAAACGGGGTGGAAACCACCCAAATCCCGCGGAAATCGACCTTTCATCCCGGTTCGTGGCTGGAACCGGGATGGATGACCCTTTCATCCCGGTTGGTACACTAGTAGGGAAACCCTATATAGGTAGGTTGGCAGTCTGTGGCGCACCCTTAATTGGTGCGCCACAGAATTATTTTTTGTGGCGCATGTGGTTTAGTGCGCCACAGAAAGTCACATTTCTGTGGCGCACTAAACCACATGCGCCACAGAAATTAGACATTATGTGGCGCACCAAGCCTGGTGCGTCACAGAAAGTCACATTTCTGTGGCGCACATGGCCAGGTGCGCCACAGAAAGTTATCTGGGGGCGGGTTAAAATTTGAAAAATCAATTCTGTGGCGCACCTGGCACGTGCGCCATAGAAAGTTGACATTCTGTGGCGCACCATTTTTCAAATCCCACCCCCCCCCCCCCCCCCCCCCGTGGATCGCCTTTTTGTCTTGCAGGAATTAAAGGAAAATGGTAAAAAATTCAATAAATAAAATCATTTGACATGTAGTTACGTATGAGTGTCTAGTAGGTATAGAAATTTTGAAATATGAATTTTGACCTTTTCTGCAACAAACAGGAAAAAAACTTGTAACGGGCATAACTTTTGCATACGACGTCGAAATAACGCAAATAATATGTCAAAAAAATCTTGAGAAAAATCCAAAAGAAAGAAAAAAAAAAGTTATTTCAAACAGACGATTTTTCGCAGCAAAATCAAAAAGAAAGAAAAAAGAAAAAAAATTAAAAAATTAAAAAAGTCCAAAAAAGACACAGAAATGTATAACAAAGAAGATTGTTGAATTTTTTGGATTTTTTTGAAGTGTTTTGACTTTTTTGAATTTTTTGAAATTTTTTGATTTTTGAAATTTTTGAATTTTTTTTGGATCTTTCGAAACTTTTGAATCTCCTTTTGAAACTTTAGAAGTTTTTGAAAAATCTGATATTTAAAAACACACATTTATAACACATACCACATATTCACATACAAGACTTAAGAGGGTTCATATCATATATATATCAATAAGAACTTGAGTAGCACAAGGGTAGGTGAACTGGGTGGAACTTAGAAGTTAAGCATGTTAGGGTTGGAGCAGTTTGAGGATGGGTGACCTAGCGGGAAGGTATTAGTTCAAAAAATTCAAAAAATATGAAAATAATTCCAATAATTAGGATTTTTCATATTATTTCATATTCTGATTTTTCTGGATTTTTTTTGAAACTTTTTATATTTTTTTGCATTTTTTGAATTTTTTGAGAATTCTGTGGCGCACCAGGCCAGGTGCGCCACAGAAATGTGAGATTTCTGTGGCGCACCAAGCCTGGTGCGCCACAGAAATAATTTTTGTGGCGAGAATTCTGTGGCGCACCCAGCATTTCTGGGGGTGCGCCACAGAATACCAAATTGGTGCGCCACTAATAGCCTTTTCTGTACTAGTGGTAACACCAACCGGGACCAAAGGTCTGTCTGGGCCGCGAAAAATTGCGCGCGAAGCCCAGCAGGCCTTTGGTCCCGGTTGGTGTTACCAACCGGGATGAATGGTGTTTTTCTTTTTTTTCTTGTTTCCTTTTCTTATTTCTATTTCTGTTTTCTTTTTCTTTTACATCTATTAATTTAATTGCTTTTGTAGTTTTGTTTTTCTTTTACATGTTTTTGAATTGTTATTTTAGTTTCTTTTTAAAATTTAACTTAAATGGTCCAATATATATGAAAGGCCTTTTTTTCTTGTTTCTATTTGTGTTTTCTTTTTCTTTTATATCTATTGATTTAATTGCTTTCGTGATAAATTTGATTTTTGACTGAGATAAGGTTTATCTTTCCTCCTTATATAAAGGCCAGGGGCCGGGATAAGGTGGGGTTGGTGGGGGCTGGGATAAGGTTTATCTTTCCTCCTTATATAAAGGCCAGGGGCCGGGAGACCTGAGAGCCTGCCCCTGCTCTCTCCCCTACTCCGCGCCGCCGCCGCCCTTGTCTGCGCCGCTCGACGCCCTCCTCCGCGCCCGTGGCCTCCGCCGGCGCCGCGCTATATCCTCCACACCACCGTGGACCTCCCCTCCGTCCCCATGCCAAGGTGCTGCCCTCTCCCTCCCCTACCTAGGTTGCACGCACCTTAGTTGTTTGATCAAATTCCCCACTCATTTTTTCAGATCTCGGCGGGAATCGATGACGACCACCCATTTGTTGGAACCGGGCAGTGTCCGGGACTGGGCTCCGCCGGGCTGGCACTGGGAGGTGTCTTCCGGGACGCGTAGTTTGGTGAGGAATCCGGGTGACGTCGTCGACCCGGATCTTGTTTGGTGGCCGTCGCGTGGGCCAGCCTCGGTGCAGAGGCCGCCGGCCCCCGAGGTGGAGGTGCGTCACCGTATCAGAGAGGAGGACGAGCACGTCCGTCGTTACCTCGTTAGGTTGGATACGCAAGCGGTGCATGACGATATGTGGTATACACTTCATAGGGATCCTCCTCATGTGAGTATTGCCCCAGTGATGGTTCCTTATCTTTGGGTGCAAGCCGTCGGCCGCTCAGCACCTCGCGGCTTAGGACCCGGCAAAAGTTAGTTATATTATTCGTGATGTATTATGGATTAAATAAAGATGTATGCGTGATACTTTTGAATATTTGATCAATGATGTTTTTGTAAAGTGAGGACAATAATGTTCCCTGCTTTGAATTATTCTGCAATCCCCTTTTATAAAGCGACGGTTACCGCTGGCGGACACGTGTGACTGACACGAGTTGTGACCGCGAAGCCCGCCTTTAGTCCCTGTTGGTGTTACCAGCCGGGACTAAAGAAGCACACGGATCGTGTGTTTCTTTCAAGCGCTTGTGAGCCGTTGGATCAGGGGTGTGTTTCTTTTGAGGGCTTGTGAGCTGTTGGATCAGCACTCCCCATCACCACCACCACTCCCACCTCATCCACAGGTACACTTTCTAATCGCCTATAAATAGCGGCGTCCCTGCAGCGAACGGCACACAACGAGCATCTACCTTCGCCACCGAATCCAATGGCTGGATTTAGCCTACCTGCTGGCATGTTCCTTGGCATTATTGTGTTCGTCCTTGTTCACCGGCCAGCCATTGGAGCCACCTCCTGTAGGTCGGTGAACAATGACAACACAACGACGCTGTTGGAAACACAAGCCCTCAGGTAGGTTGAATCCAGCCACTGGATTAGGGTGACGCAATGATGAATTGCCGAGGAGGTGGGAGTGGTGGTGGTGGTGGTGGAAGTGGTAGCCATGCCCCTCGGTCCGATCCAAGCAGCGGCAAGGCGCTCTGATGATCTGCGACATTCCCAACACTTTTTGGGACGGTCGTAGATCATCAAAGACGTCTTGCCGCTGTGGATCGAAGGTCGATTTGCTGCTCACGACGACTTTAATGCTTTAATACATTACTACACATCACATAAAGGTTTAACAATGGAGCATCTTCACATATAAAACCTGTATGATGGTGCTCTGGCCAACAAGTATAGCTGTTCTTCAACAGTGTTGTCATTAAAGGCCTTTTTTTTCTTGTTTCTATTTGTGTTTTCTTTTTCTTTTATATCTATTGATTTAATTGCTTTCGTAGTTTTGTTTATCTTTCGGGGACGTCGCTTAAACGAAACACACGATCTCAAAGAGTAGGAACCATCACAGGGGTGTGTTACCAACCGGGACTGAAGAAGCATACGGATCGTTTCACTCACACAGTTACATTATTACACATCACTCACACTTTTCATAAAACGGACTGTAAGGAGGCTTCAATGGCCTCCTGCATCTGTGGCCCGCCGACCTCTTCTCCATGGTCGCTCCAGTTGAAGTCATCGTCGTCGTCATCCTCCTCATTACACAATCTTCTTCTACTTTCTACCCGTCACTTTCTTCTGATTGCGCCGTAGCCATGGACAAGCTTCTCCATTTAACGCGAGACTTGGGTCAATTTTCACTGCGAAGGGCCGGATTTCTTCAAAATTGTTGTAATCTTCTAACATGTCTGTCTTGTCTTCCACTCCCACGATAGTTCTTTTCCCTGAAAGAACTATGTGACGCTTTGGCTCATCATATGATGCATCAAAGCGGACACCACTGTTTTGGTTGGTGCTCTTTTTATCTTGGTCGGCCGTGTAAAATGTATTCCCATTTATCTCGTACCCTTGAAAAGCCAATATAGTCGAAGATGGTCCTCTGGCCAACAAGTTTAGCTGTTCTTCGACAGTGTTGTCATTAATGAGACGTGTGTGCAACCACCCGCAGAAAGTCTTCAAGTGTTCTTTTTCAATGCATTCCTCAGCCATTAATGAGCGTAAAGTATTCTTGTGTTCCTCGATATACGGAGCCACCAAGCTCGAATTATGTAGAACTGTGTAGTGTGCTCGATTGAAAGAATCCCAGTCAGAAAATATTTGTTTCTTTCCTAGTGTTCCTTTTCCACGCAATCTCCCTCATGGCGCGATTGAGGAACACCGACCGGGTTAACGTCAGGAATAAAGTCAACACAAAACTCAATGACCTCCTCTGTTCCATAACCCTTGGAGATGCTTCCTTCAGTCCTTGCACGGTTATGAACGTATTTCTTTAAGACTCCCATGAACCTCTCGAAGGGGAACATGTTGTGTAGAAATACAGGACCGAGAACTTGAATCTCTTCGACTAGGTGAACTATGAGGTGCGTCATAATATTGAAGAAGGATGGTGGGAACACCAACTCGAAGCTGACAAGACACTGAACAACATCCTTCTGTAAAGTTCCTAGAGTCAATGGATTGATCACCTTCTGAGAAATTGCATTGAGGAATGAACATAGCTTCACAATGGGTAGTCGAACATTTTCCGGTAGAAGCCCCCTCAATGCAACCGGTAGTAATTGTGTCATAATCACATGGCAGTCATGAGACTTCAGGTTTTGGAACTTTTTCTCTGCCATGTTAATTATTCCCTTCACATTCGACGAGAAGCCAGACGGGACCTTGATACTGTTCAGGACTTCAAAAAAGATCTCCTTCTCTTCTCTGGTAAGAGCGTAGCTGGCAGGACCTTGATACTTCTCTGGATTAAGGTGGTCGTCTTTCGTCTTCTCGTGCATATGTTGATGGTTCAGTCGTGCATCCGGTGTATCTTTCGTCTTCCCATACACACCCAAGAAGCTTAGCAGGTTCACGCAAAGATTTTTCGTCACGTGCATCACGTCGATTGCAGAGCGAACCTCTAGGATTTTCCAATAGGGTAACTCCCAAAATATGGATTTCTTTTTCCACAAGGGTACGCGCTTGTTGGCGTCTTTCGGAACAGATAGACTGCCAGGACCCTTTCCAAAGATTACTTCTAAATCCTTGACCATCTCATATATAGCATCACCATCAGGGCAGGTAGACTTCGTCCGGTTATCAACCTCACATTTGAAATGCTTGCCTTCCTTTCTTACGGGATGCTCAGGTGGAAGAAATCGACGATGACCTGGGTACACATTCTTGTTGCCTACATATATACTTTCAGTCTTATCTAGACAGTGCGTGCAAGCATTGTATCCCTTGTTTGACTGTCCTGAAATGTTACAACCAACGAGGAAGGTTATACATACATAGAGTAACAGGCCAGGTGCTATGACTGGAGCTTTGTTCCCCGAAAGGATTAAAGCCATCTGTACTTGGACCAAATCTTATGTTCCCAGCGTCATCTGCAAACGTCTTGAAGGTCCTGTCGATTTTTCGCCACTGCGACCCATCAGCGGGGTGTCTCAGCATCATGTCTTTCTTACGGTCTTCTTTGTGCCATCGTAACAACTTTGCATGCTCTTTGTTTTGGAACAAACATTTCAACCATGGTATTATAGGAGCATACCACATCACCTTGGCAGGAACCCTCTTCATGGGGCACGGATCGCCGTCAACATCAGCAGGGTCATCTTGCCTTATCTTGTACCGCAACACACCGCATATCGGGCACGCATTCAAATGCTCGTACTTCTCACCGCGATAAAGGATGCAATCATTGATGCATGCATGTATCTTCTGCACCTCTAATCCTAGAGGGCACACAATCTTCTTTGCTTCGTACGTACTGGGGGGCAGTACGTTATCCCTTGTAAGCATCTTCTTTATTATTTTCAGCAAATTCTCAAATCCTCTGTCAGTTGTACCATTCTCTGCCTTCCATTGCAGCAATTCCAGCGTGATACCAAGCTTCTTCTGGCCATCTTCGCAATTTTGGTACAACAATTTTTTGTGATCCTCTAACATGCTATCCAAATTCGACCTCTCGTTTTCACTTCCGCTGTTTATCCGTGCATCAAGAATGGCCCGGCCAAAATCATCATTGGGCTCATCATCATTGGGCTCTTCTTCAGCTTCGTCTTCCCCCATTGGAGTATCACCGTCTGCAGTGAACGTATGATAGGTGTCATTATCCTCTTCTTCTTCATTTTCTTCCATCATAACCCCTCTTTCTCCGTGCTTGGTCCAACAATAATAACCATCCATGAAACCCTCCTCCAACAGGTGGACGTGAATGGTTCTTGACGTAGAGTAATCCCGCTTATTCTTGCAGACTCTACATGGACAAAGAATATAACCACTCGACGGCTTGTTATCATTAGCCACACGGAGAAAACTATGCATGCCATTGATAAAGTCGAGACCGCGTCGGTCACTGTACATCCATTGCCGGCTCATCTGCATTATATAAATATATCAAAAACCATTACCCTACATCATAAATATATAGTACTGACCAAATTAATTAATACAAGTTCATCACATTAAAACCAAAGTAGAGTAGTGGCCAAATGTAATACATTGTTCTAATGAAACATACATTAATTGAACCTAACATACAACTATCTAAAGAATTTAAATCCAACAACAAATGCGATCAAAATCGCAACTAAGGTAACTATTGAACCAACAGCATAATGATACCAAGCCTCTCGACTAATGGCATATTTTCTAATCTTTTTAAACTTCAAGCGCATTGGCTCCATCTTCATCTCGTGAGCAGCGACGACGACCCCGTAAGCATCATCGATGTCGGCAATCTTCAAGTCCAATACACTCTTCTCTTCTAGGTATTGGAGACAAAGATCTTCACTTATCTTCAATTTTGCTTTCAAATCGTCGTTTTCCTTTTTAAAATACTCGACAATAGGGTCGACTGGAATTTCCGGTTCAACTACCTCCTAAATAAAAATATCTCTACGTCAAGTTGGTCGGGCATGAGTGTGATAAACACGAAACGAAACAAATAGTTATGAAAATATACCACATCCGTATCATAGATCGGACGAGGGCCGACGGGGACGGATATCAAAACCATGACACTATACATATAAAAAACATAAGAAATTAATTATACAAGAAATAAATATGCATTTAAATCATACAAGTATATATATGTTTTAAAAATAAAAGATAAAAAAGAGTCTCACCGAAGTGGTGCCGGTGACGGGACGACGCGGGCTATCGACGGCAGTGAAGACGTTGACAACACTAAAATCCACAAATAATAAATTAATTTGAGCTCAAAATGCAAATGCACTTTCTAGCTTGGGCATTTCATCAAACACCTTGCTAGCATTACAAAATTAAAATGAGCTAAACTAGCAACGAAATTAGCTAAAGTTGTAACGCCGGAGGAAAGAACGATGTTGCTAACCTTTGAATAGATGGGGTGCCTTCAATCCTCTCAAATGGTGCAAAAAAATGGGGATTAATTTGAGTGGGAGAGAGGAAAATGGAGGAGAAATGGTGATGAACTCGAGCTAGCTCGGGGTGGAAGAAGATGATATAGCAGGGAGACCCTTTGATCCCGGTTTGTAACACGAACCGGGACCAAAGGTCCCCTGCCAGAGGGGCCCAGCGCTGCGACGCATGTGCGCGCATGTGAAGACCCTTTGATCCCGGTTCGTGTCACGAACCGGGACCAAAGGTCCCAACCGACCCGGGATCAATGCCCACGGGCGCCACGACGGCTCGACCCGGGATCAATGGTGCATCTATCCCGGGTTATAATTTGGCCGGGATAGATGGCCCAAACGGATGGCCCCTTTTCTACTAGTGAGAATCAGATATTCAATTTGACATTTAATAAAAGACGAATACTCACAATGACATAGAGTGTTTCCAAGCATGGGAAGCACCTTAAGACATCGATAACACCGTATAGATCAGGGACAGAAGACTCAAGAGCCAACACTTTCACGGTGCTTATCGTGTTCTTCAAGCTGGCTGGGGTTTAAAACTGAAAAAACAATGGACACATGAAAATTTTATGCATGTAACAATGCTGCATGCAAGAATTGAGAGCAAGAGGTTGCTGCTGCTACGTACCTTGAACAGTAGGCTTGCAATCTCTATTTCCCAGAAGCGGGGTGACAAAAAACCCAATATTTCCAGTTTAGGTGCACTAATTATCCGGATAGTGTCACCGTCATCACCAGGATTTGGTAGTAGCAGCCTTTCAAGACGAGGGGCATCCTCAATGACCAACTCTCCTTTGACTGTAAAACAACTACAGAGGCGAACACTCCTAACTCCTAAGAGATGGCGAGCTAATGCGGAAGCAACCCACATCAGCAATGTGCTCCAGACTTAATGACTCCAAGACATGGCAACAAGAGAGTAGTCCTTGGAGGATATCCTGGGAGATGGAAACAGCCCATAGATTGAGCAGCTTGAGGGAGGGAAAACTCAGTGAAGGGGCGATCTCCTTTGGGAAACCACATAAGCTGATTTTGGCTGTGATAAGTGTTGATGCCCAGCGAAACACGGCTGGTGGCAGCGGGTAACGGCTTTCAGACCCATGTGCATAACCCAACATGTTGAAACTGATGTCGAGATCCTGAAGGCCGTCAAGAGCTCGGGAGTGGAACAAGCTCTCGATTTGAGCGGCTACCTGGGCGATGGGGATGCGGTCGAATGATAAGCGTCGGGCAGGACCAGGGTGGTCGGAGAGGATTTCTGAGACGAGGAAGAAGCGCCTGAACTCGTTGGTATAGAGGCTGTAGGAGGCGTCGAGGTTGAGAGGCGCCGTGCGCCAGAGGGGTCGCCACCGGCGGGAGAGGGCCTGCGTGCGAGCGCCGTCCTTGGTTGGGAGGAGCGAGACAATGGTGCCGAGGATGTCGTCGGAGACTGTGCTGATTAGATCGCGGTGGCTAATGTGATCGCCATCATGGCTATCATCCCTTGCCCGTTTCAATGGCCTGCACCCAGCGCCTCCGCGCCTCTGGGCTACGGGTGCCTCCATCTCGGCATAGGCCGCGGCTGCCGTTTTCCTTGTAGCGGGCACCCCCGCCGATGTCGCCGACTCATTCATCTCCGGCGGCCTCGCTTCCATTAATTGCTAGAACGCGCAGCCGCGCCGGGAGTTTAGATTATGGTATAGTCGACGTGTGATTGAGTTTGAGACGAATCCAGGATATCTGGTTTCGTTCATGAAAGCGTAACTCGAATCCCAAAGCGTAAATCTTTGTCGTACGCGCGCGTGCCACCTCGTGTGGCATGCCCCAGACTACAAAGAGGTTCTTGAGAAGGCGTGGTCAGATGGGCGTACTGGTTCAAATTCGTTACAGGCGACATGGGCCAACCTGAATCGGGTGGCTGGCTCGTTGAAGGATTGGAGCCGAGCCACCTTTGGCTCGGTTCGAAAACGAATTCGACAGTTGGAAGGCAAGCTTCGCGATATTCGTGAGCTTGGGCTTACGGAGGAAAGTGTGGAGGAGGAAAAGAAAGTCGAAGGTGAGCTCTGTGAATTATTTGAGCGCGAAGAGATTATGGCCCGTCAACGCTCACGAGTTGAATGGCTTAAAGAGGGGGACCGGAACACTTCTTTCTTCCATGCCAGGGCTTCGGCGCGCCGGAAGACAAATAAAATTGACATGCTGTTGCGCCCGGATGGTTCTAAATGTGAAGCACAAGGGGAGATTAAAGGTATGGTTCAAGGTTTTTATGAGGATCTTTTTTCTTCTGAAACTTGTGCTTGGGTGAATGCAGTCCTAGATGCTATTCCCTCTAAGGTGACGGCTGAGATGAATGAGGAGCTGTGTAAACCGTACACTGATGAGGAAATTAGGGCTGATCTATTCCAAATGGGCCCAACGAAGGCACCAGGATCGGATGGATTCCCGGCGCTGTTTTATCAAACCCATTGGGAGTTTTTCCATGTGGAAATTTGCCATGCAGTGAGATCGTTTATTTTGGGAGGAGAGGTACCGGATGGATTCTGTGATTCGGTCATCGTTCTCATTCCAAAGATTGCCAAACCGAGAGAATTAAAGAACTTTCGACCGATCAGCTTGTGCAATGTGATCTATAAAATTGCCTCCAAGGTTTTGGCGAACAGGTTGAAAGTGATATTGCCCCTTGTCATTTCCGAACAGCAAAGTGCCTTTGTTCCCGGTAGGCTTATCACTGACAATGCTCTTATTGCCTTTGAGTGCTTGCATACCATTAGACATCAAGATAACAAGCGGCCATTCTTTGCACTGAAAATTGATATGATGAAGGCCTATGACAGAGTTGAATGGGATTATCTTCATGGATGTCTGTGTAAGCTGGGTTTTGCGCCTGCCTGGATCCAATCGGTCATGAGATGTGTTACGTTTGTTTGTTATGCTGTCCGTGTTAACGGTGAACTCACGGATCCAGTGGTTCCATCGAGGGGTATTCGCCAAGGGGACCCAATTAGCCCCTACTTATTTCTTCTATGCACGGAAGGTATGTCATGTCTATTGCAAAAAACGGAGGATCGTGGTGAGCTCTATGGTATAAAAAATGGTACACTCTACCCCCCCTATATCTCATTTACTGTTTGCAGATGACAGCATTTTCTTTGCTAGAAGTGATAGTAGGAGTGTGGATGCCCTAAAGGAGACGCTAAAGATTTATTGTAAGGGTTCGGGTCAAAAGATTAATCTTGAGAAATCCTCAGTGTTCTTTGGTCGTCATTGCAATGATCTAGTTAAAGGAAGAGTGAAAGACATCCTAGGTGTGCAAAGTGAGATTCTAAATGATTTTTATTTAGGAATGCCTACTTCGGTTGGTCGGTCTTCAAAGACTTTCAACTTTCTGTATGGCATGATCTGGAAACATATCAATGGAGTAACGGATAGGCCAATGTCCCGAGCTGGCCAGGAAACTTTTTTGAAAGCGGTTATTCAGGCCATCCCTACTCATGTGATGAGTTGTTTCCAAATCCCCGTAACAAATTGTGATAAGATGAGAGCTATCATTTCCAACAATTGGTGGGGGGTTGAAGACGGAAAGAAGAAGATGCACTGGAGGTCTTGGGAGTGGCTTTCTTCTCCCAAGGCCTTAGGTGGGATGGGTTTCAGAGATTTGTCACTTTTCAATCAGGCCATGTTAGGGCGACAGGGGTGGAGGTTGCTCACGGAACCGACATCTCTTTGTGCCCGGGTGCTAAAAGGGAGATATTTCCCTTACACTGATTTTTGGCATGCTCCGAAACCAAGATCATCATCAATACACGTGGAGAAGTATTTTATTTGGTAGAGATTTGCTGCTCCGAGGAGTTCAGTGGGGCATTGGGGATGGAAAATCAACTAAGATCACATCTGATCATTGGATTCCGGATCGTCCTCCCTATGTGCTTTGTCCGCTGAAACCAATTCCTGCTGAAGCCACGGTTAGCTGCTTGCTTGATGATCAGACCAAGGAATGGATTCCCGAGACCGTCAATGCATTTTTTGATCAAGAAACGGCGAACAAAATCATGCAAGTCCAGATTAGCCGACATGGTGGCGAGGATTTTGTCTGCTGGCCACATACCAAGCACGGTATTTATACTGTACGGTCAGCATATAATTTGGCAAGGTCGTCGAGCTTCTTTCTGTCACGCAGTTGTCGAGGAAGAGGTTTATCGTCACGCTATGGTGAAGAAGAGAAGGCGTGGAAGGCGATTTGGAAGATTAATGCTCCGAACAAAATGAAAATTCATCTTTGGAGATTCGCGCATGATTGCCTGCCAAGTGGAACACAATTGGTTCGGCGCCAGATTCCGACGAGAGATACTTGCGTATTCTGTGGAAGGGAGGAGAGCAGCGAGCACACCCTTCTTCTCTGTCACCATGCTCATGAGGTATGGCGACTAATCAAGGGTTCCTTCAGTATTCAGTTGAAGAAGCATGATTTCATGTCGACTAAGTCTTGGTTGTTCGACTTCCTTGCTGCGTGACTGAACTTGAGGCTACGGTGCTTGCTGTTACAATGTGGCATATTTGGGAAGCCCGTAATGATGTTCGGAATAATGAAGCTACACCAGATCCTAAACGTACTGCAGCAAGATGTATAGCTTATGTTGATATGATTTTGCAGCATTGTATAAAGCCCAAATCGGATCACAGGCGGGAGACTACAGCACCTCGGAGATGGTCTCCGCAGCCGCCGGATTGGGTCCTTGTCAATACTGATGCTGCGCTGTTCGACAGTGTCCAACGTATGGCAGCTGGTGTGGTCGTTCGTGACAATTCTGGACACTGTTTATTGGCCGTCAGTGAGCCTCTGCCGGGTTTTACATCGCCAGAATTAGCAGAAGCTTTGGCTCTCCGGCGTGCTGTCTCGTTGGCTTGTGAGAAAGGCTACGCCAATGTTATCTTTGCCTCTGATTGCCTGTCTTTGATTCAAAAAATTAATTCAAATTCTGAGGACAGATCTTCAGTAGGTAGTGTTGTGGCAGATACTAAAACTTCAGGCTGCCCGTCTGTCGTCTACTGCCTTCCACAACATGTCCATCGCTCCCTCAATGGTGCGGCACACATTTTGGCTAGAACGTGTGATGTATCTAGCTCAGGTTTCATCATAGATTATGCTCCGGATTGTATCCAGGAGACTTTGTATTTTGATATTAATTAATCAGTAAAGTGTTGTTTACCCTAAAAAAAAACTGGAATTATTTCTTTTATTTTAGAGTAAACTGAACTCTGATTTGTGCTTGGGAGCTTTACGCGAGGAAGAAACCTTTGGTGAAACCCGTATGAAAGATCAGGCAATAACTTTGTGAAAAGGCACTTTTACTGACGTAAACACATTGGTGCTTGAAACTCTTTGAACTTCCTCAGTCATATGGCTAGCATTCAACAAAACAACAGGCGAGGAAAATACGCAAAGCAGCCAAAACATGGATTTTATACGAAGTATATCAGTCATTGGATTACCCAACGTTCAAAATAGTCAAAAATTCATCCTCCATGTATATTGAACTGCTAGCCAAATTCATATCGCCAAAAGAAAGGAAAAAAAATATGTTTTCTATGGCCACCGAGGACCTTCATAGACCATGACACATTATTTTTCAATTTGGCAACAACTATTGCTGTGATCCTGAACTAAAACGAAAATTAATAAATTATTATACATGTCAGGTGTGTGGAGTAAGAACAGCTCATGCAAACTTCAGCCTGGGCATGCATGGTAGGTGTGTGGAGTAAATTACAGCTCTGAAGACAATATTTATTCACTACTGCACACTTCCTATCATTTCTGCCGAATAAGATGCATAAGATATCTGCCTTCTTGTTGTACTAGGAAACCATCTATATTTCTCTATTGATCCCAGAAAAGAAATGTGCTCTATAGGCTGCATGCTAATATGGTAATGTGAAGGAGAAATCTACATCGAAGAAGAAACTGAACGGGACAGAAATTGATGAACATGACATGCCAGCCAAGAATTGTGTCAATCCTTCTTTTCAAGGACAAATGCAGCAATTCTCTCACACAATGCTCAGTTCACGTTGCTAGATCTGGCTTGGTTTGCCAGCTGTGTGCAAGGTTTGCTAACGGTGGGAGCACTTATTTTGCTACAGGTGCTGATTTGGACACCATCACTTTTTAGTGTATTTCGAGCCGCAGGTGACAGAAACTTGGAGGATGAGGTGTCGAGTGAGATTACAAATAAGCCAGGTGTGGAGGAATTTGGCAACCACTATTACTGTGGTCCTGAACTAAAAGGAAAATTATACATGGCAGGTGTGTCCATACTACTTCTCAAACAGAAGACATGTAAGAGCAGAGCTTGAAGCTGAGTTTACCTCACAGTGACAAGCATAACATACCCCTTTAGAAAGTACATAAGCACTTTGCCCAAGAAATAGAGCAGCCATATATAACAGAAGTATTGGATCGTAGAAAACACAATCTTCAAGCATCAACCCCTTCAAACAAACAAGTAGAGGACAAAACAATTATACAATCTACAAGTATACTTTTCTGAAAAAAACAGCTAGTCAACAAGATTGCTCAAATCATTGACATGTTTAACCTGAAAGATCATCATTGACAAGCTAGGCGAGAGCCAGGGATTCAGAAATGAAGCGAGCTGGTAGTCTGCTGCTCAGCTTCTTGGGGGCATAATGGAGTTTATTTAACAAAGGATCAACAAAAATATTACTCCCAGGTTAAACTTCACAAAATTTTGAGTGAAGGAAAAGGATAGGTGACTGACTAACATAAGCATGAATAGTTGATTAAAACTGGAGACTCCTTTCAAAACAGACACACTTTAATTTCAGACAAAAGGCATTAGCCTGGATTGCTGCATAAGCCATAATAATACAGGGCATGTAGTTTGATACTGGGTTCACTGTCTTCCAGATGCAACTCTTTTGGCAATAAACTAATTTCAGTACCAGGTCGACTTGACATATTTCAGTTTTTTATTACAAAGACCAAGGCAAATACGTATAGTAGAAGTAATGAAAAGAAAACTTAAATGTCACATACTTGTGCCAAAAGGGAGTAAACGAGTTTTCAACATAAAGCATAACTCACTGGCTGAAACAAAAGCAACTTTGCAACATAAGCATTGCCTTCTGAGTTCTGACTGAAACTGGAACAACCTAGGTAGCATCCATACTTTCTCAGACAAAAGACTGTGCAACACGAGATCAATGCTCGATCTGTGTAGTAGTTTCTGGTTACAATTTTTGGCAACAAACTATTTTTTATCACATAGCCCTTTGGAAATTACAAAGGAACATCAAACTAGAATGGGAGCAGCCATATGTCTTAAGAATTATACCAAAGGCAGCGCCCAATCTTCGAGCATCATCCCTTCCTACTGAATAAGCCAAAGACGATAAATTCTTCAGGTCTAGACCAAAGTCCATGGAGTCGACCATTGACAAACAATCAGTACAATTCTTCTGAAAGAGCATCTACTTCATTTAAAACATAGCAGGCGAAGGGATCCGCCATTGACAGATCATGAGCATTCAAGAACTTCGAATTGGTACGTATGAATTTCATTTTCGCGTCTGGGGAAGCTCTAGTTTCCAGTTCTAGCAGACTATATTGATCAGCCACCCATTCCTTCTTGATCTTCACACTGACTCGAAATTTGATTTCCTTTAGCACTTTCGCGTTCAACACAAAGAACTTAGCAAAGGCAACATCTTGCTCACCGCCCTCATAATCAGTCAGTAATAGTTTTTTTAGATGCGTCTCAAGGCATTTCACAGGATCCAGCGTGTCATAAACACGCCCATCTTTCATTGGTATCTTCAGGTATTTCAGCCACTGGAAAAGTAAAGCAGATAAATATGTTTACATAATTCTTACCTAGACTATATTATATTGCAAATATGCTTTTGCGCAAGAACTAGATATTTATTTTGACACTACCAGAAAAGATGAGCACTCACAATGACATAGAGTGTTTCCAAGCACGGGAAACACCGTAAGACATCAAAAACAGCATTCAAATCGGGGACAGAAAAACCAAGAGCCAAAATTTTCACCGTGCGCAGGGTATTCTTCATGTTGGCTTGGGTTAAACTCTGAAGAAAATAATTCACATAGAAAAAAAATTATGAATGCAAGAAAGTTGAATGCGAAAGTGAAGAGACTGCGGGGGGCTACCTGGAGAACTAGGTTTGCAATCTGGATTTCAGAGATGCAGGGTGACAAAGGACCCAATATTTCCAATTTAGGTGCCCTAATTACCCGAATAGTCTCACGTCCTTTGCCGGAACAGCTTAGTAGCAGCCTTTCAAGGCAAGGGGCATCATCGATGATCAATTCTCCTTGGATTGAAAAACAATTGCTGAGGCCCACGCTCCTAAGAGTTGGTGAGCTAATGTGGAAACAACCCACATCACCAATTCTCTCTAGATGTAGTGACTCCAAGACATGACAACCAGATAGAAGCGTATGGAAGACACCCTCTGGGATGGTAAGACGCCCTAGACTGAGCTGCTTGAGCGAGGGAAAACTCAATGAAGGAGCGATGGCGTTTGGGAAATACATAAGGAGATTCTCGCAACGACAAGGGTTGACGCGCAGAGAAGAACCGATGGTGGCAGCGGCCGAAGCTTCTCATATGTATTGTCCAAAGGCTGGAAGCCGATGTCGAGCTCCTGAAGGTTGGCGAGGGATAGGGAACGGAACCAGGAATCGATTTTCTTGGCATTGTGGATGGGGATGCGTCCGTAGACGAAGCAGTGGGCGGGGCCATTGTGGTCGGAGATGATCTTGGAGACGACGGAGGGGCGCTCGTACTCGCCGTGGCAGAGGTGGTAGGAGGCGTCGAGGTTGAGCGGGGCTGAGCGCCAGAGCGGTCGCCACCGGCGGGAGATGGCCTGCATGCGGGCGCCGTCCTTGGTGGGAAGGAGCGAGATGATGGTGCAGATGATGTCATCGGGGAGGTTGCTGATGAGATCGTCGCCGTGGCCACCATCGCGTGCCTGTTTCGGCGACCTGCACGCAGCGTCTCCATCGGATGCGCGCCTCTTGGGTGCGGCCGCATGTCTCCAATCCACCGGCTGCTGCGGCATAGAATGGAGCGCTAGAGACGGCCGGATGCGCCGCCGCGACAGCGAGTTTGCTAGGGTTGCAGGCTGATCGGAAACGACGCACGGCGACGGCGGCATACGGAGCTAGTGTTCTGCTCAGCTTGGTGGGCCACGATGTGGCTGCGGCTTTGCCTGGGCTCATGGGCTGGGATGATGCTGGCTGCCATTTGAATTTGATTACACACATTAGGCTGGATATTTAGCTAAAAAAAAGAAATTAGGCTGGATATTATTGACAAGATTAGGAGATATTTCAACTCCGTGATAGCAATGGAGAATATTTGGGATCATCAGCAGTGGTTTTTGAAGGTATATCTGAACCTGCGTGCTTGGAAGCTCTCGCCTGCAGAGAAGCACTTGCACTTGCCGATGATCTTGGTTTATCAGAAGTGTTGGTGGCTTCAGACTGCAAGACCGTTGTCCTGGAGATAGCTGAGGGGAGCAAAGGAAGATATGGCGCGATTATAGCTGAAATCAGAGCAAGGGCCGATCGTTTTGCGGACTGTAGCTTTGTGTATGAGAGTAGAGCTTCTAATTTGGAACCCCACAACCTTGCTAAGCATGCTATTTTGTTGGGAGTTGGCTGTCACTTGTGGCTGGGAACTCCTTATTCTGGTGCTAAGCATGCTATATTTCAACTTGCTCGTGCAATTAGCCTGGTGTTGAGAGTTGCAGCTCCCAAGAGCCTCTTTCTAGTCTAACTGAAACCTCATCCTCCAAATACAGAGGTGATCGATCGTGTCCAAATCCAGCGGCAAAACAAGACCTCCCACCGGCAGTAATGCAGTTCAACGATCTCAGGCCCTTCTCATTCCAGTGAGAGAACTGTCGAGCTGCATTTGTCCTTGTCCATAAGGATTGACAAAATTGCTTCCTCTGGCATGGAACAAATATTTCGTACTGACTGCTGCGACATGTCTTATTTTCTTCTTCGATGAAGACTTCCCCTTCACATTACCATATTAGCATGTGCAAGCGATTTTGGATACTCTGACCAACAGGTGCACCATACAATTTTTCATACTACAAATTCAAAGTGCGTTCATAATATGCATGTGCGTGTTTAGGAAATTCGTTCTAAATACATCAGGTTTAACCTTCACCTTCCAAGTAAGTTATTCATGCTAATGGCCGGTAACCCCCACAACAACCTGAAAGTAAAATTTGACAACTGGGCTACCAAAGTATCTATTGTGGTACTAGTAATACAGCCATACTACTTGGTGTATGAAGCAACACCTGGCAAGTAGATAGACACGTATATACTTTAAAGAGAGTGTTCAAAACTTCATGCAAGAATGGACATTTTCTAATAGTACTTTCTGGCTTTCACAATGAACTGGTGTGCTTGCTAATTTTGAACTGGCTACTACATCTGCGCCTTTTCTTGCTTATTAAAATAAAAACATGTATATCATGATAAAGAAAGAAATGAAAATGGCACGCGTAATGATAATGGATAGCTGCATTGGTTCAAATATAAAATACTAACCATATAATTTAAAGACTATTACAATAATCTGAAACAATGGGTTACTGCTTAAAACATAGTTGTCAGGTAGAAAGAAATGCAGCCTACATAGAACATTTCTCTGTTGGGATCAACAGAGCACTCGAGATGGTTTCCTAGTACAATAATTCTTATGCACCTTATTCGGCTGAAATGATTGTGCAACCCTGAGATCAATAATGGGCTGCCTGCAGCAGCATACCAATTACACAGAATATGTTTGGTAGAAGAAAATGTACCAACTCATAGAACAGCAGACTCAGAGTCACCAAAAACATTCTACATTATGTGCTCTGGAACTTTCACTGTCAATACAGAAAAAATAAAATAACATTGACAGCATGATACCGAGCAGACTGCTATGTACATCCATGATTCTTTTATCTTGAAATGAGGCATTTGCATACTACTGTCACTAAAGCTTAGTGAATAAGATGAAAAGGGGAAAAGTTCACATGGAGCATGATGCATCCTATTATTATCTGTCAAAGTATGGAATAAATTTGCAGCCTTGCAGTCACTTGATTATTGTTTCTTATTTAGGCAAACTGAAAGAAAAACAAAATTACCAAAAGAACTAGGTTGGACTATCGTTTGCATGAAATTAAGGTTTCAACGAACAACAACAACAAAGCCTTTTATTCCCAAACAAGTTGGGGTAGGCAAAATTAAGGTTTCAACAATAGCATGAATTGCTCCCTCAAACTGGAGTAACTTCTGACTACCAGGTAGAACTTCATTTCCAGATAAACATATTGGAAATACATGATAGGCATTGCTCTGGCTCGTTCACCTCGATGTGAGTGGCAGCTAATTTGCTTCCACGGTCCCTTCTAAAACGCTGTGGTACCCTTGAAAATAAGGCAATTCAGTTTTCCAACACATGCATGTCCATACTCTTCTTTTAGAAGGAAGACAATAAAATTTTCATGTATCAGCATCATCATGTAGTCTCTGTGATTGGCAATTTACAGTTCATGAATATGATTCTCCTGAAAGAGTATCAACCCCGTCCACAAAACAGCAGTTGAAAGGGTTGGCGTTTGACAAACCACGTGTATCCAAAAGGCTATCGAACAAGCAAGAATATATGATTGTTAGTGAATGCACAAATATTAAGTAACAGTACTAGGTTAACCTTTCGCAACCAAGTGTGTCAAAAACTCTATTTCACACAAACATACAAATTAGGATTTAGGAGTACCACACTAACGTCTCACAAGCATTTACTAACGGCATTTACTAACAGTACAAAATTTCACATACATTTACTAACGGCATTTACTAACAGTACAAAATTTCACATACTTATGAATAAAGGGATAATTCAGTCTTCATCACAATCATGAATAGTGCTGACTGAACACACAAGCATGCACCGTGACTGAAGCTAGAATAAACTAGATTGCATTCATAGTATTTTTCAAAAAGACGACAATACAATCTTTAGGGTACCAGCAGCAGCAAACCAAAGTTGTCAATGGGATTGCCCATTGACAGATCACAGATATGCTTCTATTGAGAGAGCATCTGGCCCATCTACGAAACAGCAGTTGAACGGATCTGCAATTGGTAAGTCACCGGTATCCACATTCTTCCAACAGGAGCAACCTTTGAATTTCAGTTGAGCATCTCGAGAAGCTCTAGTTTCCACTTCTAGCAGCCTATGTTGGTCAATCATCCATTTCTTGTTTATGTCGATTTCCCCGCAGACTCCAAATTTGATTTCCTTTACCACTTTCGCATTCAAAACAAAGAACTTGGCAAAGGCAACATCTTCCTCGCCACCTTTGTAATTCTTCAACACCAGTACTTTGAGATGGCTCTCAAGGCATTTGATTGGATCTAATGGGTCATACTGACGCACATTTTTTATCTCTGTCTTTGTATATTCGTCCCACTGAAAAAAGATAGAACATACATTAGTTAAGTAATTGCTAACAAAACTTTATTAGATGAGAATCAAATATACATTTTGAGATTACACACAAATAAAGATGAATACTCACAATGACATAGAGCTTTTCCAGGCAGGGGAAGCATCTGAGGATGTGAAGAACTCCATTCAAATCAGGGCCAGAAAACTCAAGTGCCAAAACCTTTACACTATGTATCGTGTTTTTCGAGCTGGATGGGGTTAAACCCTGAAGAAAACAATGGACATCAAAACAATATCAACAAGAAAGAATGCCAAGCAAGAGTCTAAAATGCGATGCTACTACCTGGAAGACAACGTTTGCAATCTCAATTTCAGAGATGCAAGGTGACAAAAGGCCCAACATCTCTAGTTTACATGTCCTAATTACCCGGATAATCTCACCGCCTAAGCCCGGATACGTTAATAGCAGCCTTTCAAGGCGAGGGGCCTCCTCAATGACCAATTCCCCTTTTCCCTCAAATAAACAGCTGATGACAATGATCCTAAGAGTAAGCGAGCTGATACGAAGTCGACCCACATCACGAATTTCAGAGAGAGATAAAGTCTCCAGGACATGACAACTAGAGAGCACCCTAGAGAAGACATTATCGGAGATGAAAACGCGGCACAGTTCGAGCTTCTTGAGGAGGGGAAGATTCAGGGAAGGTGTGATCTCCTTTGGGAAATCGCACGAAGCAATACTGCCCACTAGGAGGGTTGACGCTAAGCGGAGCACTGACAGTGGCAGCGGGTAGCGTTTCTCAGGTTCTGATTTCAAGTGCCAGAAGCTGATTTCGAGTTCTTGAATGCCGTCAAGGGCTCGGGAATGGAACCAGCTCTCTATCTGAGCGGATTCTTCGGCAAACCTTTTCTTGGCCTTATGGAGGCGGATCCAGCGGAAATCGAAGCGGCGGGCCGGGCCATGGTGGTGGGAGAGGATCTTGGATACGATGGCTAAGCGCTTGAATTCATTGGAGCAAAGCCGGTAGGAGGCGTCGAGGTTGAGAGGCGCGGAGCGCCAGAGAGGACGCCACCTACGGGCGATGGCCTGCGTGCGGGCGCCGTCCTTGGTGGGTAGGAGCGAGATGATGGTGCCGAGGATGGCATCGGGGAGGTTGCTGATGAGATCGCCGTCGCCGTTGTCATCTCGTGCCCGCTTCCGTGCGCTGCCTCCGCCCGCTCCACCGGACTTGCGCCTCTTGGCTGCACTTGCCGCCGCGCCCGCCTTCTTCGCACCAGACGCAGGTTCCTCCGCCGTCACGGCCTTCTTCTCCTTCATATCCGGCGACCGGCGGGCGGCGAGACGGCGATTTGCGCTGGGGATGGCGGATTAGGGGGTTTAGCTTCGCCCTGACTTGGGGCTTTGATGTGCTACGATGTCACGGTGGTGAGGCTGCTGGCGAATGGAACGGGGATGCTGGAAGCCGGGATGGAGGGCTGGCTAGGGTTGACGCGCCGGCGTGACATGGAGAAGCTTGGTGTGGTGGCGAATGAGATTGGGAAATGAAGAGCGGCGACGGCAGCAGTTTGCAAGCGGTGTGCTAGTTTGTGGGCCTGGCTGGGCTGGGTGTATTCTTTTGACCTGAATTCAGCTATAGCTAATTGTTTTGCATCTGCTAAAAAAACAAAAGGCTAATTGTTTTGCAGCTCCGTCCAATCTGAACAAAAGAAATTGATGTTTACTCTGTTGAATCATGGCATATATGCGTGTGGAGACTTTTGACTCCCAGAGCTCCAGTGCTCCCTACAACTAAAAAATTCGAAAATCTTATTTACGTGTTTCAAAAAAATCTGAAAAAAAGCATCCGGGTGTAGCCAATAGTATATCCCACGAACGAGCCAAATATTAATTTTAAATAATTTGTATTTTAAAATACACAAAAATAACAAAGTGTGGATCCAAATATGCATGTTTTCAAATCTCCAAGTTGTATCAAATTTTGTTAGTTTGATGTAGCCCATAATAATAAACTATTTCAAATTTTGACTACATCCGAAAAAATTCAGATTTTTTTTCAAACTAACAAAAATATTTTAATTTTTTTAAAAGTGGAAGGAGCCCTGGAGATTGGGAGCAAAACACTTTCCCATATATATGCTCGCTTACTTACTCTTTAATTAAATTCTCATGATCGCTTTTTCCCGAAATGGAGGTTGAATCGATACACACAAACTTTTTTATTATATTATACATCAAAGACTTACAACAAAAATAAACGGATCAGTCTGAAGCCACTTTCGGTGACAAGTGTCGCTACACCGACGTGATGATGGGGGTGGGCATTATCAAAGCCGTATGTCCTGACCTCACACCTAGGCACATCATTTGAAACCGGAGCACCAGTCGAGCAGACCCACAACACACATTGTATGTGGATGTCCCAGAAGTCGCCGCCGCCATCTTCCGCGAATCCATCATTAGAAAGATCAATGCATTGAACTTGCCAGGCCTTCTGTCGACACCACCATAAAGCCAGACAGCACCACCGCCCTAGCTAGTTTGTCCATCAGGATGTGTCCACCAACAAGACCCGATGTGCCGTTCCACCGAGACTCGTCAATGTCGACCACGCCGCTCCACCACAAGACCCCTCTAGCCAGCTCTACTCCAAAAACGGTGCCCCTAGGAGGGATAACGTCGCCTCGCGCCGCCATCGTCCGATCTGGGAGACCCGGATCAAGGGCTTCCCCCGGAGCAGCCCGGGCGAGAAGACGAGTGTTGCAACCACGATGCCTTCGACAAAGGTAACGATGCAAATACGCCGCCATCGTCCGCCACGAGCGAATTCGGCACGATTTTCACTGGCAGCCACACCTACCCGAACCCGCAACTAGCTAGATCGCCACCAACAGCAAGGTTTGTGACGCCACCATCTCTTGCCTCCAGCGACGACGATGCTGGAGAAAGCTCCTGCCACCGTGCACCTCCTTCGACAAACATAGGCTCAGGATCCGGTGATCCGTCACCCCAGGCGCCTCCAGACTAGTCATCCCTGACGGAGGGGACGCCATTAACGTCATGTCCGAAGCCGCAGCTCGGAGATCTTTCCGCCGCGGGTCAGACAAAGCTCCCTGCCGGCCCGCCACGCCGTGCCACCAGGAGAAGCACCCATAGGATGATGTGCCGCCAATCCAATCTGCAGCCAAGCGCAGCCCCTCCAAACCGCGCCATGGCCATGAGACGCCAGGGCCCACCGTCTCTTTATCGGTGAAACGAGGGATTTTCCAGCGGCCACCTCTAGGGACGACGAGGGGAGAGGGAGATAAGGTGGGGTTGCGGCGCGGTGGCTAGGGTTTCTCCTGGGTCGCCTTGGGGGAGGCAACGCAGAGGATGAGACAAATACCATTTCACATGATCACTGATCATCAGTCATCACCATCCCTTTTTTTTACTTTATATATTTTTTATTTTATATATGCACGCCTTTCACCAAGGGTCCTCTCTCCTTGAACTTAACAAACCCACAAGTCTAAGCTTAACTGATATCGACTCCTCTCGCAGTATCAAGGAAAGTTACTGAAGCTTCAGACCCTTGAAAATTAACACTGAAAGCAGTGAACGCATAGTTTGGAAGAACATAGTATAGCTAATAGGAATGACTGGTGTCAGCACATGTCACATCTGACGAATCTTCCAAAGACTACTGATTTGGTTGGTACAGAAACAGATTGGATAGTCTTTCTTTTCTTTTATGAAAGTAAGAAATGCCAGTACACTGTTATAAACATCGCCGTGTCAGATATAGAGCTCTTGGTCTCACTTTACATACATGCACACGTTATTTAGGAGGCAATGGATCAATGCATTCTTGGGTCAACAGGCTGGAGTTTTTTTTTTAACAAGGGATACTACTAAATAAGAAGTACCGGGTTAAATTTCACATACTTCTGAGTGAAAAAGGGATGGAGGTACTGACACAAGGACAAATTGTTGAACCAAACTGGCCAAATCTTTTCAACACAGCTGGAGCAACCTAAAAAGGATGGAGGTACTGACACAAGGACAAATTGTTGAACAAAAATGGCCAAATCTTTTCAACACAGCTGGAGCAAACTAGGTTGCAACCACACTTTTATCTCCGATATTACCAACCTTTCGAGAAGACCGCACATCCTTGATGACCATTTCTCCTTTCCGTGGAAAACATGCACATAGGCTGATGCTCATAAGAGTTGGTGACAATATCACTTTGTTCGGTAAGTCCCTCCGTTCGGCTGCTGCTGTCCCAGGTCGATGGAAAATAAGATCCCATCTTGCCAGCTTCTTCAACTCGGAATCAGCAATCATCTTTCAGTTGTCATTCTGTTCAACATACCGCTAGCACCTGCCAGGTGTTAAAGAAAATGGCTTTATTCTACCTATGCAAAGAGAAGTAGCACACAGCCGCTGCAGTTACTTTAATGAGACTTTCATAAGAATATGGCATTGCTAGTGAGTTTGCACATGTACTTCAACACTAGGTCAATTGGCTTGGTCAACAGGGACCAATGGTCCAAGGCAGATATTAAGACAAAGTAGTGCAGTAACCTTTGGCAAGCATGACCATAATTGCATCAAAAATTCTATTTTCAGATATAATAAATTGATTCAAAATACAAGACAGACATGTCCGAAGCAATAACTAACATCAACTAAAAATTGCATGCTTCTGGGTGAAAAAGAAAGAGATAATTCAGTCTTCAATGCAAGCATGTACATACTCTTCTTTTATAAGGAAGACAATTACAGTTTTCATGTATCAATGTCGACTGCAGAACAAGCAGTCTATGGGATTGGCAATTGGCAGTTCACACATAGGCTTCTCCTGAAAGAGCATCGACCCCATCCATAAAAGAGCAGTTGAAAGGGTTGGTAACTGACAAGTCACGGTTATCCAAACATTTATCGAACAAACAAGAATATGTGATTGTTAATGAATGCACACATATTAAGTAACAGTGCTAGGTTAGCCTTTCGCAAGCAACAAAAAATAAATAAATAAACTCTGTTTCGCACACATTTATTAATTTGGAATACCAGATTTTACCTATCTCAAGCACTGACGTACTAAAAATTCACATACTTACAGATAATAACGGGATATTTCAGTCTTCATCACAATCATGAAGTGCTGATTGAACACACAAGCATGCACCGCTGACTGAAACTACAATAAACTAGATTGCCAATAGTCGTTTTTCAAAAGACGATAATAGAATCTTTAGCATCAAAAAAACAAAGCTGATTGACAGATCATAGATATGCTTCTATTGAGAGAGCATCTACCCCATCTAAAAAACAGCAACGGATTATCATGGACTGCATATTTTCTTAAGGTGTTAACTCTATCGCTTTACATGTAAAATTATTTATAAACTGCATTATATGATGAAAAATGAATATTACATTAGTACTTATAAGACCAGTGAGTGAACAGGTGAATCGACAGCTTGGGTGCTTCGGTCACTGGTCCATTTTTTAAAGTGTAGTACAAATAAACTAACTTTAAACTTGAAACATCTATGAAACGGCCAACATTGCAAACACACATGCATGTGAGCATCTAGGATTTATCACCTTTAGGAACATGCTCTCAGCATAATACTCGCATCGATTACCAAGTACCAACACAAGACATTTAACCAATATAGCTTTGTCAATGCTCTGCAAAAAAAATAGAGATTGGAACGGAAAAACCAAATTGACAGAATGAAGTGGTCACCTTATTATTTTACTCAAAAAAATAAGGTAATAACATTATTTCTTCAGACCAGCATATGTTTTACAGTATACATTGCTCATTTACTCCGAAGGCTGATGAAGTTGGGCTGCGTAGACCAACTGCTCTAAAATGATGCAAGTGAGATGCTAAATCGAAAGTAGAACCACTCCAACCTGATTGACCATAGAGAATGATGTTTTCCTCAGAGGTTTCCACAAATTGCAATGAGACAAGCATAAGAAGCCTCTTGCATCTGCACAAGTGTTCTTCTCACTGGCTGGAGAATCAAATGAGAATAAATCAAGTCAGTTAGGCAAATCAGTTGAACTGAATCTCATGAAATAGAAAGCAAAGTAATAATAACTTCTCAGATGATTTCTCATACGCAGAGTAATAATAATTGTACACTGTATGTGAAACTATAGAATGGGCACTAGGAGTAACTTGAAACTAATACGTCATTGACATGATCATGAGGTATGAAGTATGGACTAGTGTCACATGGAAAGCACATACATATCATAAACACAAATGCAGAGCTTACAAAGAAGAGGCCAGTGTATTCAAATTTTGACCCTGAAAAAGGTGGCCAAAATGGGATACTATACAATTTCTGAACAGCTTAATTCAGGAAGCGGTTCTGTTAACCAGTAGAAAGCCATCATTCTCAGACTGAAAACACATCAGGGATCATCATAACTAATCAGCGCACCAAATTCAACTGACTGATGGGAGATTTGCCCTAGACATAGATCTTTAACATTCTGGGAGGACAACCAATTTTTCTCCCATTCAGATTCACATGAACTGATGAAGAGAAACCTATCCCGCATCCCAGAAACTGCTGTTTCTCTTTCCAAGAATATTGTACATACTGGGTGATGAAGATTGGCAGCCCATGACATAGCAGATGAAATAGTAAGAAATACACCGTAAGTAAGCCAATTTTGAAATATTAAGAAATAAAGCTCTTGCTTCCTTTCAAAGGTAAATGAGCTTTTACTGTACTATACAAAGATGAAGTTGCAATCAGAAAAGGAAATAAAATAAGACATGATTATTAGTGTTTGACATATTCTAAGTTTTTTTATCAACGGACCAAGGCAAATAGCATATGAACAGTGTCAGGTCTACCTAACACAGCAATGGAAAAGGTAGTACTTAAATTCAACACACTTTTATGTAATAAAGAGAAGCAGCTTTTCAACACAAGCACTGGATTGATGACTGAAACTGAACAATCTAGGTAGCATTCATACTTTTTCAGACAAATGACAGTACAAACAAGAGTTCAGTGCCCACTATTCTACTTCCCAGTTACAACTACAGGGGAACATTATTAGACTAGAAGTAGAGCAGCCATATACAATTTAAGGTTTGGACCAAATCCAACGCAATCTTAGAGCATGTTTTGACCGAATAAGCAAAATACAATCAATTCTTGAGGTCTAGACCGAAGTCAATGGAGACAACCATTGACAAACCATCAGTTTGATTCTTCTGAAAGAGCGCCCACTCCATTTAAAAAACAGCACATGAAGGGATCAGCATTTGACAAATCATGGGCATCCAAAGAGTTCTCATTACTACGTATGAATTCCAATTGTGTGTCTGGAGAAGCTCCATTTTCCACCTCCAGCAGCCTGTACTGATCAGCCACCCATTCCTTGTTGACCTTATTGTCGACACCAAACTTGATTTGCTTTAGCAATTTCGCGTTCAAAACAAAGAACCTGGCAAAGTTAACATCTTGCTCGCTGCCCTCGTAATTCTTCAACACCAGTTCTTTTAGATGGGTCTCAAGGCATTCGACTGAATCTAGTGAGCCATAGTGCACCGCATTTTTAATTGGTATCCCCAAGTCTTTCTCCCACTGGAAAAGCAAAGAAGCGAAATATGTTAAATGTAGTTCCTACCAAGAGTCCTAAACTAGACTTAATGTGTAAATAAGGAATTCCACAAGGCTTGAATATCAATTTTGACATTACAATAGATGAATACTCACAATTACATAGAGCCTTTCCAAGCATGGGAAGCACCTTAAGACATTAATAACAGCATTCAAATCAGGGACAGAAAACTCGAGAGCCAAAACTTTCACGGTGCTTATCGTGTTCTTCAAGCTGGCTGGGGTTAAACTCTGTAAATAAACAACGGACATATAAAAATATTAGGCATGTAAGAATGCTTCGTGCAAGAATCAAGAGCAAGAGGTTGCTGCTACCTTGAAGACTAGGTCTGCAATCTCAAGTTTTGAGATGCAAGGTGACAAAAGGCCCAATATTTCCAATTTAGGTGTTCCAATGACACGGATAGTATCACCACCTTCGCTGGGACAAGGTAGTAGCAGCCTTTCAAGGCAAGGGGTATCCTCAATGACCAACTCTCCTTTGACAGAAAAACAAGCGTTGAGGCCAACACTTCTAAGAGTTGTCGAGTTAATGCGAAAGCAACCCACATCACCAATGCTCTCTAGGCCTAGGGACTCCAGAACATGGCAGGCAGAAAGCACCCCATGGAAGGCATTCTCAGCGATCGAAACGTGCCATAGGTTGAGCTTCTTGAGCAAGGAAAACTCACCGAAGGAGCTACCTCTTTTGGGAAATCACAGAAGCTGATTCTGGCCACGACAAGAGTTGAGGCGCAGAGAAGCACCGATGGTGGCAGCGGGTAAGGCTTCTCAGGCTCATGTGTATCATCCAAGAACTCGAAGCTGATGTGGATCTCTTGAAGGCCGTCTAGGGCTGGGGAGTGGAACCAGCTCTCGATCTGAGCGGCATCTTCGGCAAACCTTTTTTTGGATTTGTGTAGGCGGATGAAGTTGAAGACGAAGCGGCGGGTCGGGCCAGGATGGTGGGAGATTATCTTGGAGACGATGGAGAGGCACTTGAACTTATTGGAGCTGAGGTCGTAGGCGTTGAGGTTGAGAGGCGCGGAGCGCCAGAGGGGACGCCACCGACGGGCGATGGCCTGCGCGCGGGCGCCGTCCTTGGTGGGGAGGAGCGAAATGATGGTGCCGAGGATGGCATCGGGAAGGTTGCTGATGAGATCGCGTCACCGTTGACATCATGCGCCCGCTTCTGTGACCTGCTTCCACCCTCTCCATCGGAAATGCGTCCATTGCGTGCGGGTGCCGCCGCCGCCGCCGCCTTCTTCTCCTTCATATCCGGCGGCCGGAGAGACCCGGATTTGAGCTGGGGATGGTGGATTTGGGGGTTTAGCGTCGCGCTAACTTGGGGCTTTGATGTGCTAAGATGGAACGGAGGTGCGGCTGCTCGGGAATGGGATGGGGAGCCGGCCGGGACGGAGGTCTGGCTAGGGTTGGACGCGCCGCCGTGGCATGTAGAAGATTGCTGGGGAATGCTCACTTGGAAAAAATTCACAACGAACTGCAATTGCAACAGAGCAACGATCTAGGTTACCGGCTTGAGGAGAAGAATATTGCCGCGGCCGTTCCCCCTCCTGCCGGCGTTCTGCTCCTGCCCGTACATCTAGGTTAGGTCGAAGGCCAGGAAGAGCGGGCGTGGAGGAGGAGAGCCATGGAGGTCGCGGGCCAGGAAAGAGGACGACGGTGGAGTGGTACCTTCGCCGGCGCCAGTTTCGTTTCTCGCGATTCTCGTGTTCACACCCGAACACTGGAGTTCGGGCTTCCGAATACCAGATGCCCAATACCAAGGTCCAATTCATACATCCAAGCACGGCCTAATTGTTTTGCAGCTGGTTCCAATCTGAACAAAATAAATTTATGTTTACTTTGTTGAATCATGGTAGTATATATATGCTCGATTTCTTACTCTTTAATTACTAACTGCTAATGAAGTATCATCCCCTTTTTAATGTATATGTATGCACGTCATTTCAACAATGATCTGTTTGGTTGCACAGAATTCACCTCTGAATTGAATTGGCAATGGAATACCAAATCAACGAATTCAATAGAATACCATTTTGGCTGTTTGGATGCGCGTGGTATTCACCAGTAGAATCAAGGTTACAATGGAATTCTAAATCCTGTTTGGGTGTACAATGTGTGGAATTGAAAGTTTTTTTTGACTTTGAACAATATAAACTGTGTAATATGAATGAAAATAAACATGTATATATCAGAATGTTTCAATATTATTTTTCACATAATAACATGTTAATAATCCAGAAAAATAGAACAAATTGTAGGAAAATATGTCTCACATAGATAATAAATATGTCTCACATGACACAACATATGGATAATAAATATGTCTCACATAGCACAAAGTAGGTAGTTTATGTCTTACAAATAGCACAAATTGGGTAGACTATGTCTTACAAATAGCACAACAAGCATGACCAAAGTGATTCATAAACGTGCATAAGAACAAAGTTCATCAAGGCAAGGTCAAGAGCCATGGCTTCCTCATCTCCATGGGTAGTGCCATGAGTGATTCAAACGTGCGCTCGTTGGCTGAGAGCTTCCCATAAGCTATCAGCAGATCAGTACCCTCCAAAGTTGGTATCTTCTTGAGTTCAGCAAGGATTTCAGATGGAGGAGTCGCCTTTGGTGGTGGTAGTGCCACGGTTGAGGTCAAAGCATCCTCAAACGAGCATCTCAGCTCTCCCACCATGCTCATGATAGCATCAGCAGTGCGTTTCCTCTTCTTAGGCGCCTCAGGAGTATCTTCATCATCCTCCACAACCTGAGGAACTGATGAGGATCCAACCTGAGCACACTCACCTCCTGTCCTTGCACCTGCACCTATGGCATGGTCTTTTGAATATATAGTAGAGATAGCTTGCCAATTCTTCACTTCCTTGTGCCTGTATGGACCTGCATCCTTGTTTGCCTCCACATATCGAGCCCACACTTCATCACTTTCAACACTCACCATGTTATTATCCCAATCCCATCCAAAGCCACTCTGAGCAAGCATCTTGTTGATGATATCATAATGCTTGTCAAATGTCTTAATTCGTGCTGCTATTTTGTCTTTGTTGATGACAACGTCACATGTCTCCTTCACATGCTTTATGCAAGCATTGTACACATGTGGCTTCCAACCATTTTGTGCATGGTCACCCTTGTTGTGATGCTCAACAAGAATGGCCAATAATGCAGTGTCCATCTCATTACTCCACGGGAGGTAAGTCCTGGCCTTCTTTTTTTTGATTCAGCCATGCTTCTACAAGTGACATACATAATACAAGTAAGGAGAAAGAGCAAGTTGTAGATAGTTAAAACATATATATTCAGCATAAGGTTACATATATATCTAGCTAGATTTCTACTCGACCACTACTCCATTGCTAGTTCTTCATGTGTCAGAAGGTACTCAGCAAACATCTCATCAGCTAAATCCTGCCTAAAGGTGTTCCATGCATCGCTTTGTTGGACACTTCTAATTACTGCGGCATCATCTGCAGGTTCAGGGGCCATAGCTGCTAGTTCAACGTCGATCTCCTGCAGCAATAGATCATCTCTCATATGTAGTCTATCCCTTGCATAGTTGTGTAACACACAACAAGCATTAATAATTCGAATCTGCAATTATTTATTTCATAGTTAGCATTTGTTCTTCAACATATCTAGCCATCTAAACACCATATCGACATGTATTACCTGGTCCTCTATGGCAAAGAAAGAACAAGATCGTAGGATGGCCCATTTTTTTCTTCAACAGCCCAAAACATCTCTCCACTACATTTCTAGCACGAGAATGCCGCAAGTTGTACAACTCCTTTTCAGTTTGGGGCCGTAGTGCACTAGCAGCCCACTCTTTCAAGTGGTACCTAGTGGATCGAAATGGAGATAGAAATCCAGGTCCATTTGTATAGCCCGCATCAACAAGGTAGTACTTTCCTATATGTCAAGTGCATAAGTTAGTTATGAATTAAACATGAGAAAAAGAAAGCCAAGAACAAAGAGAGGTACCCTGTGGTACAACAAATGCATCTTGGCGGTCAATTGTCATGGCATCCTTCAACACTCTCGAGTCCGATACCGAGCCCTCCCAACCAGGTAGAACATAGAGAAACTTCATGTTCCAATCAACCACACCCAACATGTTAGTGCTGATGTCTTTTTTTCTGTCCCTATACCTCCCTTTGTCAGCCGCCCTAACGAACACATCAATATGACACCCATCTAGAGCTCCAAGTGCATTGGGAAACCACTTCCATTTGTAATCATCGGGAGGGGTGACAGAAGGCTCAGGAAGCTTGATGAACTCCCCGGTTAGAGATAAGATTGCAGCTAGCACATTTTCGAAGTGCCTACTGGTGGTCTCTAAAGACCGCTCATAGCCGATCATTCTCATTTTAGTTCCATGGCCAACAACTTGTAAGAACATAGCAACATTTTCTTCTACTGTGACATAGGTTGTATCTTTGAGACCACACTTTTCACGCAGCATAGCACAAAGATTATGGAAATTTCTTTTGGTTAAACGCAGCTCATCGTAGCATCGTGTCTCCGTCCCATTGTATGTTCTTCGCAATACATACTTTCTATATGCAACCTTCTTCTCAAAGTCATCGAAGGCACCTAGGTCCCTCGGTGACCTCTGAGTACTAGCATTTGCTAATGCAACCATAGACACCTCAAAATACAACTTTGTGAGCATTATCCTTTTTCTTTTTCTTCTTTTGTTCTCTTCACAAATGTAATGAACCAATTCTTGGTGAGACATGATGATTCTACAATGCACAAACAAAGTTTGAAATTTAACCAATATGCATAGCCCAAATTCATATTAACATGGAAGCATTAACATTATGAACAACAAGTATGCATAGCCCAAAAATTCATATTAACAGGGAGAAGGAGCCGTCGCCGCCGCCGTTCCTCCTACCGCCGCCCTTCCTCCTACCGCCGCCGCCGTTCGAACCAGCAGCCATCGCCGTTCGACCCTACTCCCGCCGCCGCCTAGGGTTAGGTTTCCGCTTCGGGCGACGCGGGGAGGGGCGGCCAGGGGTAGGGGCGAGATGGGGAGAAGGAGGCGGCCACGAGAAGGAGGCCGGGGAAGAGGAGGGAGCGCTGGAGGCGTACCTGCTTGGGCCGCCGGCGACGAGCTCCCGTCGTCGCTCCCGTCGTCGCCCCTTTCTTCGCGCGAGGATAAGGTGGGTGGACGCGAGCGAACAGGTTTCCGAGCGTTTCCGAGGTCTGGAGCTCGGAAACTCGTCGCGTGTTGTTTGCTCGCTCAGTACCCCCGCGCGGAATTGGTCAACCAATTCCAGGGTTCAATTCTTAGCACATCCAAACAGAAGAATTATGCCCTGAATTCTAGATTCTCCAATTCTATGCTCAATTCTGTGCAACCAAACAGGGCACAAGGGTCCTTTCTCTTTGAACTTTACATAGATCATATATTGCACATTAGTGTCAAATCAAATCATGATAAGAGAAAAAAGTATGTAATGAACCTACAAGTCTAAACTTAACTGACATTCACTATGAACCTGTTTTCAGTTTCAAGGAGAAGCACCCATGCTATGACCCAGTGAAAACTAAGACTGAATGCCCTGAATACATAGTTTGTGATAAGATAGTACGGCTACTAGGAACCAGTAGTTTTAGGACATGTCACATATGATCAGTCAACAAAAAACTAAAGATTTGGTTGGTGCAGAAACAAATCCGATAGTGTTTTTTTATGAAAGTAAGAAACGTCACTACACTGGTATGCACATCATCATCTCAGTTTACATACACACGTATTCAACGGACAGTTCATAGTTGGCTACTGTTAAATTTTTTAACAAGGTACCAAGACAAATACTGTTAATTTTTTTTTGCGGGGGACAAATACTGTTTATTAACTAGCACCAGGTTACACTTCACATACTTTTGAGTGAAAACAGGAAGAGTTGAGTTTACTAACACAAGCATGAATTGCTGATTAATCATATTGGAGACTCTTTATCCTGAAGAACATGCTCCAGAACATGAAGAGTGATGTACTGACAATAATATCCTGGCCTCATTATCCTGAAGATTAGTTTCAGACACTGATCTAAATCCAGACGCCATCCAGTGTTCCATCTAGCAGACCCAGGACTCAGGAAAACCTTACTGTCGCTGAACAACTCTATCAAACTGCTATGTGCTGTGAACTGGGAAGGCTGAAGAGGTGAGCGAGGTCTCTGCAGACCTCCTAGATCCCTGCCTTGTCGACGTCAAAGAGTGCCCAGCACGGCGGGTCTTCGGGGACTGGAACTCCTGATCTCCTGGCAGCGGCGTATATAACTTCACACGCAAAGCGCCGTGCGCAAGCTGGTAGACAGAATAAAACACAGAAAGGTTAGTACATAAATGGTCTAATGAAGAGGAAATAATTCATGATGAAAAATTGACGATAATAATGGATGATCGTATTGTAGCAGGAAGGATATGTGTAACTACTGAAGAATTGCTTCACGAGCATAACAGCACAAAAGTAGCTTCAAAAACAATCATCCACCAATGAATTGCAAGAAATTGGATACTTGGATTGACAGGCTTATCTGAAATCTCTATAGCAAGAAACAGAATTGCACAAAAGGATCCGGGGCACAACTTACTGGCAGTGTCAAGAACTCATGATGTATGAATTCGAGTTTCACGAGCAAAAGAACAGCACAATCATAGCTTCAGAAGAAAATATCATCACACAATTTCATCAAAGAATGGTACTAAGTATCTGGCTACTCGGTACATTTTAACTGAATTTTATCGCAAGGAACATCATCTCACAAGAGAGCATTACCTGTCACTAGTGAGGTCCCACATTATTTGCATGAGCTCATGCGCCTCGAACACGTTGAGATATATGGTGATAAACTTGTTAGGGTGCTCGACATGGCAGACAAACCCAACTCCTTCAGCACACGTCACTCTAGCCTCAAGAGATCCCTGACCAGTTCGTCCTACAGGAGAAACAAACAAGCATTTCCACTTTGTCAGCCACTAAACTCCTGCTGAATAACTCAAATTCTACCTACTCACCAAGAACGAGTCGTGCAAATGGTGTATCGGGTAGTCGCCGTGACTCCTCAATTCGATCATGCGATGTTTTTTACTCGACGTGAATCCTCAATTCGATCCTCGAAAGTGGGCAAACCAGTCGGTGTTCTGTATACTTGTTGTCAGCAGAGTCCTCACATGGATTACCAACACAGGACATTTGACCAATGTAGTTATAGTAATGCTCTGCAAATAAATATAGAGATAAGACCACGGAAAAGACCAAATTGACAGAATGAAGTGATCACCTTATTTAGTTACTCGAAAAAAAAGGTAATCATCTTATTTCTATCAAACTAGCAAGTATGTTTTACAGGATACATTACTCATTTACTCTCAAGGCAGATGCAATTGGGCTGTGTAGAACAGCTGCTCTAAAATGAGGCAAGCGAGGGGCCAAATCGAATTATGTTTTCCTTAGAGGCTCCACAAGTTGTAATGAGACACCTATAAACAACCTCTCTATATGCACAAGTGTTCTGCTTACTTGGCTGCAGCATCAAATGGGAATAAATCAAGTCAGTTCTGCAAACCAATGTAGCTGAATCAGCAAAGGGGGGACTGAAAACGTACTTTCTTGCAAAAGATTGATTCTATACCTTCCTAGATGATTGCACATATATCCAGAATAATCATAATTGTACTGTATAAATTACTCTATGTGAAACTAAAATGCGCACTAGCGAGGATTAGTTGAAACTCATACAGCATTGACAGGATCGTGAATAGCGAGGCATTAATCCGATGGAACAGAAAAAGTTTACAGTCGACAGGGTATGTCCCTTATATAATCATCAAAAGCATGTTTTTGTTACCAAAGGACCAAAGAAAATACATATCTTAGGAGTACCAGGTTGACCTTCGGCTAGAATGAAAAGTACACACTGATTGAAACAGAAGCAACTTTTCAACACAAGCATTGCATTGCTGATTGTAACTGTAACAACATAGGTAGCATCCATACTTTCTCAGACAAAAGACTCACAGCAGGAATTTGGTGCTCATTTCACTAGTTCGCAGTTACAACTTTTGGCAGTACATAACATAGCCTGCTGGGAGATACATAGGAACATTAGACTAGAAGTGGAGCAGCCATATCCAATATAAGGATTCGACCAGCTGCAGCACAATCTTTGAGCATCAACCTTGTGTTACAGAATAAGCAAAAGACATGAAATTCTTCAGGTGTGAAGTCAATGGGATCAACCAATGACAAATCATGAGGATCCTTCTTCTGAAGACTCTGTTCTAAAGAGCCTTCTTCTGAAAGAGCATCTACTCCATCTACAAATAGTAGGTGAAGGGATTCGCAATTGAGAAATCATGGGCATCTAATTCCTTGGAATTCCTACGTTTGAATTCCAATTGTGCATCTGGAGAAGCTCTAGTTCCCACTTCTAGCAGCCTGTATTGATCAGTGACCCATTTTTTGTTGATCTTCACACTGACTCCAAATTTGATTTTCTTTAGCACTTTTCCGTTCAAAACAAAGAACTTGGCAAAGCTGACATCTTTCTCATCAGCCAAATAATTCTTCAACACCAGTTCTTTTACATGGGTCTCAAGACATTTGACTGGATCTAGTGAGTCATAAGGCGGAGCATTTTTCATTGGTATCCCCAAGTATTTATTCCACTGGAAAATTGTAGACGAAAAATGTGTTAAAACTTATCAAAGATAATATGTGCAAATAAGGTTTTCTGCAAGACTAAAATATCAATTAACGAAAGATGAATACTCACAATTACATAAATCTTTTCCAAGCATGGGAAACACCTTAAGACATCAATAACAGCATTCAAATCAGGGAAAGAAAACTTGAGAGCCAAAACCTTCACGGTGCTTATCGTGTTCTTCAAGCCGGCTGGGGTTAAACTCTGAATAAACCATGGACAGATAAAAAGTATTATGCATGTAACAATGCTGCAAGCAACGATCAAGAGCAAAAGGCTGCTACTGCTACCTGGAAGATTAGGCCTTCAATCTCGATTTCCGGGATGTGGGGCGACAAAGGGCCCAATATCTTCAAATTAGGCGCCCTAGTTACCCGGATAGTCACATGGCCATTTCCTGGACAATGTGTCAACAGCCTTTCCAGGGCGAGGGGCATCCTTGATGACCAGTTCGCTTTTATTTGAAAAACAAACGCTGAGGCCAACGCTCCTAAGGGTTGATGAGCTGATTCGCAGGCAACCCATATCAGGACGAATTTGATCTAAGTTGAGTGATTCCAAGACATGGCATTCAGAGAACACCCCATGAAAGATATCCACAGAGATTGAAACGCGTTGTAGGGCGAGCTGCTTCAGGAGGGGAAAACACAGCGAAGTAGGGATCTCCTTGGGGAAACCACATGAGCTAATTGTGGCCACTACAAGGGTTGATGCGCACCGAAGCACGGACGACGGCAGCAGGAAACTTTCCAAATAGTGGTTTTTACCCATCAAGGGACTGAAGGTTATATGGAGCTCCTGAAGGTTGGCGAGGGCTCGAGAAGGGAACCAGCTATCGATCTGAGTGACATCCTTGGCGAAACCTTTTGTGGCTGTGTGGAGGGTAATGCGGTTGAAGGCGAAGCGGCGGGCAGTGCCAGGGTGGTCGGAGAGAATCTTGGAGATGATAGAGAAGCGCTTGAACAGGTTCTTGGAAATGTTGTGGCCGTCGAGGTTGAGAGGTGCGGAGCGCCAGAGGGGGCACCACCTGCGGGCGAGGACCTGCGTGCGAGCGCCATCTTTGGTGGGGAGGAGCGAGATGATGGTCCCGAGGATGGCATCAGGAAGGTTACTGATGAGATCGCCGTGGTCGTCGCCGCTGTCGTCCCGTGTCCGCTTCCGTAGCCTGCCTCCGTCCGCTCCACTGGTCACACGCCTCTTAGCTACGGGTGCCGCCGTCTTCTTCTTGGCAGCCGTCGCCGCCATATTCTCCTTCATATCCGGCGTCCGGCGGCCGGAGAGACGGGGATTTGGGCCGGAGGTGAGGGATTTGGGGGTGTAGCTTCGCGCCGATTTGGGGCTTCGATTGTTACGACGGCACGGTTGTGAGGCTGCTGGGGAGCCGGGATAGAGCGCAAGCTAGGGTTGAACACGCCGCCGTGACATGGAGAAGCGACGGCGACGGTTTCGCAAATGAGAGCGGCGACGGCAGCAGCAGCATACAAGCCCGTGAGGTCTCTGCTGCTCGTCCTGCTGGGCCGGGCTGGGATATGGTGGCCTGGGTCCCGTTGTTTTCTTTTGTCTTTTTTTTCTCAAAACAAAAAAAACTGTAAACTTGCATTTGTTTCACTTTCTTCTTTCTTCATAATCATCAAAGTTCGATGTTCCTTTCCTGCTGCATCACTAGGACATGGCCTGTTAATTTAATCCCTCCAACCCATTTTACCTTGTCACAGGAATTCAAACACTCTTCACAAATTTGAATTTACAAAAAAAACTCAGCAATTCAAATCATTTCAAACTTCTCGCTAGAAGTTCAAATCAATTCCGTCTCCGCCTAGGCGCCGCACCTCCTCTTGCTCCGGCCTTCGGCACGTCGTCCCTCCTACTGCTTCAGCCGCTAGCGCCCCTGCCTCTCCTCTATCTCCACCTGGCGGCTTGTCGTCCCTCATCCATCTTCGCGTCGCTAGCTCGTTGTCCCTCCTGCCCCGGCTAGGGGCGGACCCAAGTACAAGCTTGTGGGTGCCTTGGCCCCCACTCAAAAATTGCAACTTCAATAGTATTTGTTCAAATTTTAAAAAAAAATTTCAAATTTTGTGAAGTTAAACAAGAAATGCCCCAGTCACATCGTGTGCCCCCTCTCAGTTTCTTGGCTGGGTCCGCCCCTGGCTCCGGCCGCCAGCCCCTAGAATGTGCATGGATCCCTCTCGGCCTTGACCTAGTGAGGCGTGCTGGCGCTGAGCCCGTCGCTCTTTGTTTGCCTCAATCGACCCACCTCACGGGGCTTGATGTTGCACCTCTCTGGTCACATCCAATTTAGATGATTGAGACGGATGCCTCACTTGCAACCTAAGAGCATCTCTAACCGGGATTACCAAATATGGCACCTAGCTGTCCGTGGACATCGTGCGCGACAAGACCCGAAAACCCCCAGATGTGTGCTTCTACCCCTCAAAACCATATTATACATGCAACGTACATCATCACAAAAAGATAGATAGATCCATACTCACTAGTACATCTTCTACTACATAGATAGCAATCGAAGCTATGGGCCGGTGCCGGAGCCGCAAGCTTCGTTCTAGTCCTTGAGATAACAACTATGCCACAAACTCGGCCTCCTCCTCCTCCTCCGCGATCTGCCGCTCTGCGACAAACTGCGCCTCGACAAGGACGGGGTCGGCGAAAAACTGAGCTACCAAAGCATGGTCCGCTGCTTCGTCCACGAGCTATCGCTCCACCGCGATGTGCTCTGCCTCCAACTAGGAGAGGTGTTCCAGGACAGAGGCAAACCCAACATTATTCAACGACACCAGGTAGACTTCCTCTTGCCTAACACAGATTGCTTGTTAGAACAGAAGCATTTTTGAACACAAGCATTGCATTGCTCACTGGAACGGGAACTATACCCAAACTCATTCTCAAAAAGTGCAGCACATGTTCATCTTCCTGTTGTTTGGTCCGAGTGGAGCACTCCGTTACCTACAATGTATGTAAGAATGTCTTCTTCGTTCTAGCCTTATAGTACCTGCGCTTAATCTGCATTATTATTTTTTTTAGAAACTAGTGGGGCAAAAGATTTGCCCCATTATGATTAATTAAGAGAGAATGTTTAGACTTGGAAAGTCCAAAGTTACAACAACAACACCACGAAGAAACAAAAGGCCACTACTCTCCCGGTATTAAAACACCCAAACGCCTTGCACCCGCGAGCACCCAAAGGTTGGCTTCGAACTTGATCTTGGCAAAGATGGTAGGCGGCGACGCATGCTTGTTGCGCTCATTCCAAATCTCCCAAGAAACGAGTAGCGTGATAGAAGCCAAGGCCTTGCGATTGAGCACTCCTCCCATAGTCATTTGGGGCGAATAGCTCCTGTGCGACGTCGTTGAGGGCAATTGTCCAGCATGCGACGACGTTGGCTGAAATAGCCCTGGTGCGACGTCTTTTAGCGTGGGAATAGCTCAGACAGGACTAACTGATAAAACGGCTGTCTGGCTCTTAACGGAGGCTGACATTAGGTTAGGACTTGGCTGGTTATGTGCTCCGACTGGTGGGATCCACTCAGTTGCCACGACACCGCACGGACCAACCCCACTCCCGCTCGATCCCCCTTGCTCGACGGCGGCGCCCCCTTGTCCGGCGGCAACGATTTCTTCTCGCCAGCTGTGGAGCGCCTTCTCGGCGGCGGCGCAGCTTTCTCTGGTGAGTAATTTCGCAGCCCTAGTCTCGTTCCCCTCAATTTTGGATGCGTCTGTGGCCTATATCTGTTTCCCGGCGTTTCCCGGCCGATTTGAAATCAGAGAAGCGTGGAGAGGTGCGCGTGGATTGAATGAGATGGAGCCCGGAGAGAGTTCAAATCGGTAATGCGCACCCTCTTCTAGCTTATTTGAAATTGATTTGGTTTTCGTCCCCAGCACCCCTAGCTGACTGCCGCTTCCCGCCCGCCATTGACAGGGGAGATTCTGCGCCTAGCTTCGAATTTACAGTTGAATTCTTTCCTTCTAAGGCCAAGCTAGGTGATGGTAGCGTTCTAAACATTGAGAGAGACACGAGGATTATTTGGGAGGTCAAATGTACAGATATTGATCCCCAAGAATTTCAGAGCATGGAGGAGAAGGCAGTGAAGAATTTGGTGGAGAGAATTGGGGAGAGCATTATTTGGGGTCCAGAACAAGAGGTATCACTGCTACGGTATGATGATTGCAAGAACGCTTATGTCCGAATTGAGGATGGAGAAGATATGGTTGATGAAATTGATCGACAAGAAGGTTGGACAAGCAAAAAAGCAACCTTTTGGGCAGAGCTCATTGATTTGAACCAAGATTCCAGGGTTGGTTATGTGCCATCAAAGATGGCTTCACAGATGGCAGATGCTGAGTGGGCTGCAGAGAAGCAGATGTTGTTGCCAATGCTCCCTGAACTGACAGTGATATGTGAAGACACGAGGGCTGATGCAGATGCAGAACAGGGGGGTACCCCAGAACAGGGATGCCATGATGCTAGGAAGGTTGTTGTTGATTGGAATGAAGTAGAATTAGCTGAACGCACAGATTTGGTCATTGAACCAATAGCTGACACTAAGATGGCCGAAATGTTTGGAATTCCAGTTGATGACAGAGATAAGGAGAAGGATGACTGTACTTTGCCTGCTGATGGTAACACAAATTCAGGCGGCAATGAAGAAGTGGATGGAGAGTTGATGTTAGATGCTGCAGATGATGTAGATGATGGACATGCTGATGAGCTGGTGCATGTGTATGACAGAGAGAACCCTGTCATTGAGGTGGGGAAGATGTGGCCAAACATGGATGAGTTTAGGATGTGTTTCAAGACCTATGCAGTGAGACATGAGTTTGAGGCCAAGACTCTGTGGACTGATCGAAAGAAATTTTATGCTAGGTGCCAAGGTTTTGATGGAGGTGCCAAACCTTGCAAGTGGTACATATCTGCTAGACGACAACCTGATGGCCATACAATCAGGGTAAATCAAATTCCACATGAGCATACATGTATGAGCAGTTCACAGCAAGTTTAAGGATGACATCACAGCTCTGGATTACACAAAAGATTACTCCTATTTTAGCCAAGACACCAAACACTACAGCAAAGAGACTTCAAGTTGACCTGGAAAAGATGTATCCATTGTGCTGAAATATACCACAGTGTGGAAGGCAAAACAAAGGGCAATGAAAGCATTATATGGTGATTGGGCAAATACATTTAGGATGTTGTATAGTTTTAAAGAAGAGGTGGAGAAGAGGTCACCTGGCAGTGGTGGAGATAGATACTGAGGTCAAAGAGGATGGCAAGGTTTATTTCAGCAAAATTTTTATGTGTTTAAAGCCTTGCATAGATGGATTTAAAGCAGGGCGTCGTCCATATTTGAGCATCGACTCATCTTTTTTGACTGGAAAATGGAATGGTCAGTTGGCAGCATGCAATGCTCTTGATGGACACAACTGGATGTTTCCTGTTGCCATTGGAATGTTTCAGTCAGAGACAGAGGCATCATGGACATGGTTCATGATGCAGTTGAAAAGATGCATAGGGCCAGTATCACCTTTGGCCATCCACACAGATGCATGTAAAGGGCTAGAAAATGCAGTGAAGATTGTTTTCCCTCATGCTGAGCAGAGGGAGTGCTTTGGCCATATGTGGATGAATCTGATAAAAAAATTCAGAGGAGAAGAATTTGGGCGCATGTGGCCGGCATCAAGAGCCTACACCTCACAGACACATTCCTATCACCTTGGTAAGATAATGGCAGCATGTAGTGAGAATGATTTTGCTTCATGGTTGAGCACCTATCATTCTCTGTTATGGTATAGGTCAGGTTTTAATACTGCAATCAAGTGCGATCATATCAACAACAACTTGGCAGAAAGTTTCAACAACAGGGTGAAGGAGTTGAAAGACTTGCCTGTGCATGACATGGTGGACCAAATCAGGATCATGATCATGCGCATGTGGGAATTGAGAAGAAGAATTGGTGAGATTTTGGAAGGGGATAAGCTTCCGGCAGTGGTGCAACAAGTGGTCAACAGGAGCAGAAAGCTTTCACATCTATCTGTTGAGAAATCTTCATTGTGGGGTGCTGAAGTTAGAGATACAAAGACTGGCAAGAGGCATGTTGTTGACACTGATTTGCATGAATGCACCTGCCTAGAGTGGCAACACACTGGGAAACCATGTGAGCATGCCATAATTTTTTTGGCATCTAAACCCAAGTTAAATATGCACCCATATTTGCATGATTATTACTCGGTGCAAAGATTCAAGGCTGCATATGCAACTCCAATTCCAGCACTGACAGACCAATCGCAGTGGCCTGAGGTGGAATTTGAATTTTCTATGTGTCCACCCCTCACTAAAAGGAAGGCTGGGAGGCCCAAACAGAGCAGATTCAAAGCTTGGTTTGAGAAAGGTGGGAGTAGTAAGAAAAAGAAAAAAGATAAAGATGAACAGCCAAAAAGGCCTAAAAAAGGTAACAAAAACAGATGCAAGTTGTGTGAGGAACTTGGGCATAGAATTGGTTCCCCACAATGCCGTTACACTCCGGAAAGGCCAAAGTATGTTAATTTTGTTGTTTGTGTGTTGTTTTTTATTTTGCTGCTTTTTTCAGTCTAACCAAGTGATATGATTTATTTTTCAGAAGGAAGCGTGCAGAAAAAGGCCCACCTCTTGTTGTTGAACAATGCTGGCCACAGAAAAAAGCAAGACTCAGTGGCAGTAGAAAGAAGAGAAGTTTCAGTTTCAGTGCACTCCTGGACCTTGCTGTGCAAGCTGAACCTGTCCTGGACCTGGCTGTGCAAGATGAACCTGTCCTGGACCTTGCTGTGGTGCAAACTGAACCAGATTTGCTGATGTTGTCCAAAATGAACCTCTTGGCCGTGCTGTGGGTAGGCCTAGTGGTTTTGGTAAGAAAAGAAGGAGTATCAACAAGTTGCTTGCTGTACAAGTTGAGAAGGAGAAGAAACCGAGTGGTGCCGTGGTAAGAAGAGGCAAAATAAATAGAATGATGTTGTACTAAACTTGATTTGTTGTATTTGTTGTAATAACTATGAATAGTGTTGTTGTAATAATTTGCCACTTGGTCATTTGAATTCAAATTTGAACCAAAATTCGAACTTTTATGCCACTTGTGTTATGCTAAGCTTGGATGTTGCAATGATTTCAAACTATTATGCACTTTGTTTGATCTAAATGGTCATCAATCCGAGGCCTTTTGCTAACTCCTGAAAAATGTGTTTCAAATGAGCTCCAAAGGTAGGGTAAACGGCCCCATTTCTAAGCAAGTTTTTTTTCCACCTTGTCTAAATGAGCCAAATAAATTTCCTAGACATCTATTCTACCTATAAAGTGTCACTCCCAAGCTTGGATTTTCAATTTCATGTTTCAAACTTGTTTAAATGTTGGTCAAACTTGGGTTTGACCGAATTTGAAATAAGCATAAAATATTCACAAAAAACCAGTGCACATGTTCTTAGTTTGTCATGTACTACCAACTCCAATTGATAAACAAGGTCTAGATATAATTAAACAAAATATGCTTCAATGTGGTGTGAAATCTCAAATCTCAAACTATGAACTCTCATGTGTGAAATCCATACTACTCTGTACAACATTTCACATTTGAGTGAAGACATTTTCGTGCAAATGTATGTACACCATCTTTATATTTTTTTCTCGTTACTATATGACATAAGAAGACTATGTGCGCAGGTTTCTTAATTTTTTGATTTTTTTGAATTAATTATGCTCATTTGAAAGTGTTCGAGGTCTCTCACTTGATTTTAGGATTTTTCGTAAAAATGCATATAAACCATATTTATATTTTTTTCTAGTTACTATAGTACATTACAAAACCATGTGCGCAGGTTTCTTAATTTTTTGATTTTTTTTGAATTAGTTATGCTTAACCCTAGTTTAGTCAACCCTCACAAAACCCCGTTGACCGAGGCGAAACCCCGCATAACCCCGCTAACCCTAGCTCCTATTTTTGGCCGTTGGATAAGCCCTACGTTGGCCGTCCGATCAAGCCTTCTAGAAGGAAACCCGCAGACTCCCGCGTTTTGGCCGTTGGCCGTTGGATCGACGCCTTCTAGAAGGAATCTAGCACAGACGGTTGCGATCGGCTGAGCCATGGCGATCCACGAGACTCGCGTTCTGCACTCTGATTGGCTGGCCTATTTTCTAATGTTTTCTTTTTTCCAACACGCATAGGGTTCGGGGGTGGGCAGTTGGGCACTATGTGAGCACGAATTTGAGTCACTGGCTCGTGGTGCCCACCGTGTATTGGGTCCACATGTCATTCGCACAGTCTAGCCTTTCCATGCATGGTGGGCCGTCTTGGTGTGCGTTGTGCTACGCGCCCGTCTAGCCTCTCCATGCATGCGTGACCTAGTGCAGCGATTCAGATGCATGCCTCCTTCCACGTCGCACCGCAGCAATTTCGGCCGCCGATTCAGACGCACGCCTCGCTGCCACTGAGCCGTCGCACCGCAGCAATTAAACGCGTCAGACTTTTGATTCAGACTCAAAAACCAGCTCTCTTCAGACTTTGACCCGTCGCACCGCAGCAATTATACACGGGAGAGTAATCGCACGACGATACACATGCCAACCCTCTTCTCTCTATATACATCTCTCTTCCTCTCCCCTCTCCACACAAGCCACAGCCAGATCCATCTCCTCTCTTCTTCCTCTCCTCTCTCGAAGCACAAAGCCACACAAGCCAGCTGATGGAGTTCACCGGAGTCACGTACTGGCCGCCGCGCACGTACCCGGAGGAACTCTACCCCCCCGGCGTGTTCGTGGAGAACAGACTCCGCGTGTGGGTGATCTCGAGGTGGAGGTCCCAGTTCGAGCTCGCCCGCGTTTTCCTCGCCTCCGGCTATCGCCACCTCAACCGCCCAACGGGCATGCGGCCCATGTTTAGCCTCGACGAAACCCGTGACAATCTCGGCAACGTCGTGATGCTCACGGCCACCTTCGCCAACTCGTTGGACGCCCGCTTCCTCCTCGGGACCGTCTGGTGGTGCGGCTGTGAGTTCATCGCATTCACGATGTACAACATGTACACCAACTACGATGCGGCCTTCCCCACCCCCCTCCATGTGCACAGGCTCCCCTACAACATCAACACGAGGAGTGAGCAAGAAGGGGCGCCCTAGCAAGATGGGTACCCGGTGAAGCTAGCTAGCCCGGAGTGAAGATGCTGCTGCAGCCCCGTTTACTTTCCATTGTCATGTCGTGTCGTGTCGTGTCTCCATCTAGTTTCTATTTATTAGTAATGAGTTATAGAGTGTGTTTTCATGAGTTGTAAGGGTGCTACTTTATGTAAGGGTGCTACTATATATTTTGATGTATTGTTCGTGCTAATATATCTATGTTTCGTTCAAGTAATATTGCATTCGAAGAAGTACATAACAACAACAAATAATAAAGACAAATAATATTATGTGCATTCTAAGAAGTATGGGTACGCAACAAGTATATAAAAGGGGCCCATAATAAAGACACGCTACGACAAGTATATTAGAAATTTATTTGTAATGTAAATATAAGTAAACATGTTTCTAAGAAATTTATTTTCTGAAGCAACATTTTATTTTAGTGGTTTTAGTTGAAACATTTTTAGCTAAACATGGGTGCCTCTATGCTATATAAAAAACCGTATAAAAAAAGGGACGCGGGTGGGCTGCTTTTCTAGTTGGGCCTGATTACTTTCTCACGGCCCAACATCTATTCGGCAGCCTAGAACATTTTTTTTCTCGAAACTGAACTTTGGTCACTCTGTTAACTTAGGCCACCCGTTAACTGAAGAACAAAAATTGCGTAACGAACAGACGAACTTTCCAAATTACTTCTTCGATTCATGTACATGAACTTGGCATGGCGCACAGATTGCGTCCTCTGCCGTCACAGACCGAGCTAACTGACCAACTGAACGGCACGGCCCAACCAACTAAGGCCCAAACGCCTCACCACGGCCCAATAACATGGCCCAACGCCACGCCTTCTTATCCACCCACTTGCTCGCCGCCGGCGACCAATCCACCTCCAGCTGCAGATCCAGCACCGCGTAGCCACAATGTTTAGGAGGGGGGGTTCAAACGCGGGCCGTGGTGGCCATTCCGGTGGCGGTAACCGCTCCGACGAGGAGCGGAAGGAGTGGCCGGAGCCGGAGCCTGAGCCGGACGATTTGCCTGCGGAGGAGGACGACGAAGAGTTCGTCCTTCCGGACGATTTGCCGCCGATTCCGCCGGACGGCTGCCGCGTCACGCGCGGCGGCCGCACCGGCATTTGCAGCTTCCGCGTCCTCTTCGACGTCGTGTTGCCAGCATGGAAGAGGGTGGACGACGCCGACGCCGAGCTGGCCGCTGCGGAGGAGGCGTTCAAGGCCGGCGAGGAGGGCGCCGAGCAGCGCTTTCGTGTGGCGGTGGACGCGCAGGAGGTCGCCGTGGCCGTCCTCCGCATCGTAGAGCAGGAGGACCTCGGCGTCGATCCGTAGATTGACGACACCGCCGCCGCACCATCGCCGCCAACCGAAGGGCAATTTCTTTAGTTTTTATAATTTGTTATTATTAGAAGTACTATGTAAAATGGCCGTTTGTGCCCACCCCTTAAATATGAATGAAAATGGCTTGTGTGAAACTATTTTGCTATTTTCTACCGGTCGGAAAGCTCGGGGATATGGCTCTGTTTTTGTACCAGCTGATGAGGTGGACAAGAGGTGGGTCCCGCGGTCGGAGATGCTCCGGTGGGTCCTTTTGCTGATGTGGACAAGTGTGGGTCCGACCAAGCTCACATAATTCCAGCCACTAACCAGTCCCTTGCGCTTAAGCCCCACTGTCGCGCGAGAGCTATTTCAGCATCGATACGGTGTCGCACGAGAGCTATTTCAACCAACGACGTCGCTGCCCATAAATTAGCATGGAAAAACGTCGCATAGGAGCTATTTGCCCAGTCATTTGCCGCCACCACTCCATAGTTGATAGGCTCATCCATCCGGTGGTGTCAAGAGCGTGGAGGCCAAGCCAATTTTTGATCATTCCCCAAAGCCTAGAAGTAAACCGACAATGCACAAGGAGGTGCTCAATTGTCTCGGGGGCTCTCTTACAAAGGGGGCACAAACCACAATTTGGCCTACTGATGACGTGAAACACACGTTCGTTGGGAGACCCCAAGAGGAAGGTATGATGTAGTCAGCAGCAAGTTTTCCCTCAGAAAGAAACCAAGGTTATCGAACCAGTAGGAGCAGCAACTCTTCAGAAGGTTGTCAACGGCGCCAGAAAAATAGCTGTCGCAGGGAGTCTGGACTGTTGACGTGGAATCTGCACACAACACAATCAAACTACTTTGCCCCAACGAAACAGTGAGGTTGTCAATCTCACTGGCTTGCTGAAAACAAAGGATTAAACGTATGGTGTGGAAAATGAGTATCAAATTGCAGAGAATGAAAAAGGAACAGTTTGCAGTTTGTGGTTGTTTAATCAGTGTAAAAGAATGGACCGGGTCCACAGTTAACTAGTGGTGTCTCTCCATAAAAGATAACTAACATGTTGGGTGAACAAATTACAGCTGGACAATTGACGAATAGTGAGCGCATGACAATGCATATACATGACATGTTGAGTACTATGATATTTAATTGGGCATTACGACATAATACATATACCGTTATCCAACAGCATCTATGACTAATAATCCACCGCCGGGTTGTCATCCGAGTCCTCCGTTGGTATTAAGTTGCAAGCAACGGATAATTGCATTAAGTAAAGTGCGTAATGTAAACAAACACATATGCCCGTGGACATAGCATCGTTAGGTTATCCCTAGTGGCAACAGCACATCCACAACCTTAGAACTTTCTGTCACTGTCCAAGGTTAAACGGAGACATGAACCCACTATCTAGCATAAATACTCTCTCTTGGAGTTACAAGCATCTAATTGGCCAAAGCATCTATGAGTAACGGAAAGCATGCAAGATCTTAAATAACATATGAGATAGATTGATAATCAATTTGACATAATATTCAATATTCATCGGATCCCAGCAAACACAACATGAAGCATTACAATAATATAATCTTGATCATGTAGGGCAGCTCACAAGATTTAAACATGATGGCACAAAGTGGAGAGACAACCATCTAGCTACTGCTATGGACCCGTAGTCCAAGGATGAACTACTCACGCATCACTCCGGAGGCAGGCATGGCGATGTAGAAGCCTCCGGTGACGATTCCCCTCTCCGGCAGGGTGCCGGGAAGAGGTTCTGAACCCTCCCGAGCTAGGGTTGACGACGGCGGCGTCTCTGGATCTTTTCGTGGATATTTGCTCAGGTATTTAGGGTTTTCGCGTCGGGGGGAATAAGTAGGCAAAAGGGCGGCGGCTGCGGACCCTCGAGGGGCCCACACCACCCTAGGGCGCGGCAGAGGGGGGGCCCGCGCCCTAGGTGCGTGTGGCCTCCTGGTGGCCCTCCTGTGCTGCTCCTTCGCTCCGTCAGGTGTGTTCTGGAAAAATAGGCACCCCCGTGTAGTTTCGTCCAATTCCGAGAATATTTCCAGACTAGCTTTTCTGGAATACAAAAACAGCAGAAAACAGGAACTGACACTTCGGCATCTTGTTAATAGGTTAGTCCCAAAAATGTATAAAAGTGATATAAAGTAGATGCAAAATATGTAGCAATTGGTATAAAACAAGCATGGAACATCAAAAATTATAGATACGTTTGAGACGTATCATCATCCCCAAGCTTAGTTCCTACTCGTCCTCGAGTAGGTAAACGATAAAAACAAAATAATTTTTGAGGTGACATGCTACTATCATAATCTTGATCATATAATATTGCAAGACATATATAAATGAATGAAGTGATCCAAGTCAATGGTCTATAATTTGCTACCAAATAGATAATGAGTAAACAATGAATCACACAAGCTAAACGTTTCATGAATAGTACTTTCGAGACAAGCATCAAACAGTTTTGCATAAGTGTTAACTCATAAAGCAATAATTTCTAACAAAAGGTATTTAATCAACACAAAGGAAGAATTTAGTTTCAGCATTTGCTTCAACTTTCAACATATTTATCTCATAGATATTGTCAACACAAAGTAGTATAACAAGTCCAATACATCGCATATAACGCATGTTGTAACAAAGTTGACACTAGTGTTTGCTTGTGGAAGATAGAAAGAATAGGAAAACTGACTCAACATAAAAGTAAAAGAAAGGCCCTTCGCATAGGGAAGCAGGGATTAAATCATGTGCTAGAGCTTTTAGGTTTTTGAAAGCATATAGAGATTGCATAAAATATTTGATACTCCTCCCAACCTTGCTAACAGAAGCCATGGCTAACCGAATCCTCGGGTGCCTTTGGTGGCTCTAAGTTGACGAGGGAATATCTCCTCGGCAATAGTGCCAGAAACAATGCTTGTACGTCACACGTCAGTTGGGAACCCCAAGAGGAAGGTATGATGAGTGCAGCAGTAAGTTTTCCCTCAGTATGAAACCAAGGTTTAATCGATCCAGCAGGAAAACGAGGTTTTGCTTCGAAGGTGTTGGTGAAGGAGTGTAGTGCGGCGCAACACCAGGGATTCCGGTGCCAACGTGGAACCTGCACAACACAACCAAATTACTTCGCCCCAACTTAACAGTGAGGTTGTCAATCTCACCGGCTTGCTGAAAACAAAGGGTTAAACGTATCGAATGGAAAATGATGTTTGTTTGCATGAAACAGTAGAGAACAATGATTGCAGTAGATTGTATTTCAGATGTAAAAGAATGGACCGGGGTCCACAGTTCACTAGTGGTGTCTCTCCAATAAGATAACTAACATGCTGGGTAAACAAATTACAGCTGGGCAATTGACAATTGATAAGTGCATATAACATGCATGTGTGAGCTGTGGTGTCTACTATGAGATTCATTTGGGCATTACGACAAAGTACATAGACCGCTATCCAGCATGCATCTATGCCTAAATAGTCCACCTTCAGGTTAACATCCGTACCCCTTCCAGTATTAAGTTGCAAGCAACAGACAATTGCATTAAGTAATGTGCGTAATGTAAACAATACATTCATCCTTGAATAAAGCATTGCTGTTTTACCCCTAGTGGCAACAACACATCTACAAACTTAGAACTTGCTGTCACTATCCCAGGTTAAATAGAGGTTGAACCCAACTATCATGCATAAATACCCCCTCTTGGAGTTACAAGTATCCACGTGGCCAAGGCTTCAACAAGTAACGGAGAGCATGCAAGATCACAAATGACATAGACTTGATAATATAATATTCAGCTCCACATAGGTATCAATATAAGTCAGATCCCAGCAAACACAACATGTAGCATTACAATAAGATGATCTTGATCATGATAGGCAGCTCACAAGATCTAAACATGATGGCACAAGTGGAGAAGACAACCATCTAGCTACTGCTATGGACCCATAGTCCAAGGATGAACTATTCACGCATCACACCGGAGGCAGGCATGGCGATGTAGAGCCCTCCGGTGATGATTCCCCTCTCCGGCAGGGTGCCGGGAAGAGCTTCAGGAACCCCCCGAGTTAGGGTTGACGACGGCGGCGGCAGCGAATATGTTCTGGATGAAAGGCTCGGTGTTTTAGGGTTTTCGCGTCTCGGGGAATAAATAGGCGAAGGGGCGATGTCGGCGGACCCCCGAGGGGCCCAAACCACAGGCAGGCGTGGCTGGGCCCACTGCCGCGCCACCTGGTGGTTTGGCCACCTCGTGGCTCCCCTTCGTGTCTCCTTCGGACTCCGTGTACGTGCTGGAAAAATAGGGACCTGGCCTTTTGTTTCGTGCAATTCCGAGAATATTTCCAGAAGTAACTTTCTGAAACCAAAAACAGCAGAAAACAGGGAACTGGCACTGTGGCGTCTTGTTAATAGGTTAGTCCCAGAAAATGCATAAAAGTGATATGAAGTGTATATAAAACATGTAGCAAATGGTATAATATAAGCATGGAACAGCAGAAATTATGGATACGTTGGAAACGTATCAGCCTTCCATCAATCACATACCATGGAGGAGTATCTATTTTTGAGAGGTGTTTGTTAATTGTCAACGAATGGTAGCGGGTGAGAACAGTATTCTACCTGTCGAACGGACTTTTAAGAGCGGCTCCCATGAAGGACGTTATTTCTACCAGCAAGGCAGATCATCCCTCTTTCTCTTTGGTTTACACACATTCAGGTATTTCACTGTTTGTCATTGCTTACTGATGAATCAGGGCAAAAGTGTGAAGAGAATTAATTGGTTAAAGTTGTAATTAATTGGGACTGGGCACCCCGTTGCCAGCTCTTTTTGCAAGTTATTGGATAAGCGGATGTATATGCCACTAGTCCAGGTGTAAAAGTCCACTCGACAAATAGAATAAAGAATAACCACACTAATTCCTCATGAGCTAGTAAACATTGACACAAAAAGGGAATAATAACATTTTGAATAATTTAAAGGTAGCACATGAAAAATTTACTTGGAGTGGCAAGGAAATACCACATATAGGTAGTTATGGTGGACACAAATGGCATGGATTTTGGCTCAAGGATTTGGATGCACGAGAAGCATTCCCTCTCAGTACAGAGTTTAGGCTAGCAAGGTTATGTAAGCAAACAAGAATATCAACCCGTACACCAAGTTTTATATGACAAACATATTGCAAACGTTATAAGACTTCATACCGTCTTCCTTGTTAACCAAACCCTGTTATTAGAAAATATCTAGACCTTAGAGGTACCACCGATGCAAACCAAATTTTCAACAAGCTTTACGGTAGTTCTTCACTAATAGGCTTAACTCATGTGATGCACAATTTAATCATGATCTACTTGTTAACTCAAAACAATTGACAAGCATCAAGTTATCCATTTTAGTGATCTACAAGATTAAGCAAGTTTTTCCTTATACCAATTACCACATGCAACATTTTCTGAACCAACCAAACACCAATCAATTTATTTCATCAACTCTCCAAACAAATATAAGTGAAGCAAGAGAGTACTTTCTACAAAAGAAAGCTAATAGCTCTGACAAGAGATACATGAAAACAAGAGCTAAAAGCTGAACAGCGCTAGATATGAATACTCAACAAATATAAGTGAAGAATAGGAGTATTCTCATGAAAAAGCGGAGCGTGTCTCTCTCCCAATCAAGAATGCTAGGGTCCAGTCAAGCTTTATTGAAAATAAAAGTGCAATACTGAAAATAAAAGCACACAGACGCTCCAAGAAAAGCACATATGATGTGAAAGAATTAAAATATAGTTTCACTAGAGATGACCTGATAATTTTGACGATGAAGAAGGGGATGCCTTGGGCATCCCCAAGCTTAGACGCTTGAGTCTTCTTGAAATATGCTGGGGAGATCCATGGGAGCCTCCCCAAGCTTAAGCTCTTCACTCTTCTTGATCCTATTATATCATCCTTCTCTCTTGACCCTTGAAAACTTCCGTCACACCAAACTCAAAGTAGATCTCATTAGAGGGTTAGTGCATAATCAAAAATTCACATGTTCTATAAAGACGCAATATGATTTGTTACTTTAAACATTAGCTACAGCCACTGATGTTATGTGAAGCTCTTCCACCCAAAAAAGAATTTCACTCAACACTAGTAAAAGAGAGAATGCAAAAATAAAAAGGCATAATCTGTCTAAAACAGAACAGTCCGCAAAGACGAATTTTTTCGAGGCACTTACGACGCTCAGATCGAGAAACTCTGAACTAATGAAAGTTTCAGACATTCATAAAGATTACGCACAAAAATTTCAGATTTAATTAACAATCTGGTGATTTTAGGAATTTCGTACAGTGAACAGCAAAAATCTGTTTCTGCGCAGCAATCAAAATTAAGCATCATCTTATCATTAGAGGCTACTCTTGGCACAACAATGCGAGAAAATAAAGATACAAAGGAGTTGCTACAGAAGTAAACAAACTCCTTGACTCAATAAAAGAAAAATTGCAGAAAAATAAAATGGGTTGCCTCCCATAAGCGCTTTTCTTTAACGCCTTTTAGCTAGGCACAAAGCATGCATCAAGTATTACCAAGTGAAGAAGCATCAACATTGTAATTTGTTCGAACAATAGAATCATAAGGTGGCTTAATCTTCTTCCTAGGAAAGTGTTCCATACCTTTCTTGAGAGGAAATTGATATTTTATATTCCCTTCTTTCATATCAATAATAGCACCTACAGTCCTAAGAAAAGGTCTTCCCAGCACAATAGGGCATGATGGATTGCACTCAATATCCAAGACAATAAAATCAACGGGGACATAATTGTTGTTAACCATGATAAGAACATCATCAATTCTTCCCAAAGGTTTTTTAATAGTAGAATCAACAAGGTGAACATCCAAGTAACAATTTTCCAAAGGTGCTAAATCAAGCATATCATATAATCTTTTAGGCATAACAGAAATACTAGCACCAAGGTCACACAAAGCATTGCAATCAAAGTCATTCAATTTCAATTTAATGATGGGCTCCCAACCATCTTCTAACTTCCTAGGGATAGAAGCTTCATGTTTAATTTCTCTTCCCTAACTTGTGAGAGCATTAGTAATATGTTTAGTAAAAGCCATGTTTATAGCACTAGCATTAGGACTTCTAGCTAGCTTTTGCAAGAACTTAATTACTTCAGAAATATTGCAACCATCAAAATCAAAGTCATTATTATCAAAAGTAATGGAATTATTCTCTTCCTTATTGCTAGAAATTTCAGCATCTTTATCAAGGACAGTTTCAGAGTTATCAGGCAATTTAGGACATTTTGCAATAGAAGTGGAAACATTACCAACACCAACTATCTTGCCATTAATGGTAGGAGGTTTGTTAACACTTGAGTTTGAAGCATTTTCAGAAGTAGTAATAGTATAAACTCTAGCAATATTATTCTTTCTAGCAATTTCATCCTCTCTTTCCCATCTAGCATGCAATTCAGCTAACATCCTCACATTGTTATCAATTTTAACTTGTATAGCATTGAGAGTTTTGCTCTCTTTAACATCATGAGGCATGTTCTTTAGTTTCAATAAGTCAACATCAAGAGCAAGACTATCAACTTTAGAGGAAAGCACATCAATTTTCCCAAATTTCTCCTCAACAGTTTTATTGAAAGCAGTTTGTGTACTAATAAAATCCTTAAGCATAACTTCAAGATCAGAGGGTACACTCTTATTATTATTGTAGGAGTTACTATAGGAATTTCCATAACCATTGCCACTATTAGAAGGATAGGGCCTATAATTGCTATTACCAAAATTATTCCTATAAGCATTGTTGTTGAAATTATTATTTTTAATGAAGTTCACATCAACATGCTCTTCTTGAGCAACCAAAGAAGCTAAAGGAACATTATTTGGATCAACATGTGTTTGACCATTTGCAAGCATAGACATAATAGTATCAATTTTGGCACTCAAGGAGGAGGTTTCCTCAACAGAATTTACCTTCTTACCTGTTGGAGCTCTCTCGGTGTGCCACTCAGAATAATTAATCATCATATCATCAAGAAGCTTTGTTGCAGCACCCAAAGTGATGGACATAAAGGTACCTCCAGCGGCCGAATCCAATAAATTCCTCGAAGAAAAATTTAATCCTGCATAGAAGGTTTGGATGATCATCCAAGTAGTCAGTCCATGAGTGGGACAATTTTTAACCAATGATTTCATTCTCTCCCATGCTTGAGCAACATGTTCATTATCAAATTGCTTAAAATTCATTATGCTACTTCTCAAAGAAATAATCTTAGCAGGAGGATAATATTTTCCAATAAAAGCATCTTTGCATTTAGTCCATGAATCAATACTATTTCTAGGCAAAGATAGCAACCATTCTTTAGCACGTCCTCTCAAGGAGAAAGGAAAAAGTTTCAGTTTAATAATATCACCATCTACTTCCTTGAGCTTTTGCATTTCACAAAGTTCAACAAAGTTATTAAGGTGAACAGCAGCATCATCAGTACTAACACCAGAAAATTGCTCTTTCATAACAAGATTTAAAAGTGCAGGTTTAATTTCATAAAATTCTGCTGAAGCAGCAGGTGGAGCAATAGGTGTGCATATGAAATCATTGTTGTTCGTGCTAGTGAAATCACACAACTTAGTGTTCTCAGGAGTACTCATTTTAGCAGAAATAAAAACAGTACAGAAAATAACTTGAAAGTAAACTAGATGCAAGTAACTAATTTTTTTGTGTTTTTGATAATTGAAAGCAAACAAGATAAAATAAAATAAACTAAGCAAGACAAAAACAAAGTAAAGAGATTGGAAGCGTGAAACTCCCCTTGCAGAAGACTGCTGTCTCCCCGGCAACGGCGCCAGAAAAATAGCTTGATGACGTGAAACACACGTTCGTTGGGAGACCCCAAGAGGAAGGTATGATGTAGTCAGCAGCAAGTTTTCCCTCAGAAAGAAACCAAGGTTATCGAACCAGTAGGAGCAGCAACTCTTCAGAAGGTTGTCAACGGCGCCAGAAAAATAGCTGTCGCAGGGAGTCTGGACTGTTGACGTGGAATCTGCACACAACACAATCAAACTACTTTGCCCCAACGAAACAGTGAGGTTGTCAATCTCACTGGCTTGCTGAAAACAAAGGATTAAACGTATGGTGTGGAAAATGAGTATTAAATTGCAGAGAATGAAAAAGGAACAGTTTGCAGTTTGTGGTTGTTTAATCAGTGTAAAAGAATGGACCGGGGTCCACAGTTCACTAGTGGTGTCTCTCCATAAAAGATAACTAACATGTTGGGTGAACAAATTACAGCTGGGCAATTGACGAATAGTGAGCGCATGACAATGCATATACATGACATGTTGACTACTATGATATTTAATTGGGCATTACGACATAATACATAGACCGTTATCCAACAGCATCTATGACTAATAATCCACCGCCGGGTTGTCATCCGAGTCCCCCGTTGGTATTAAGTTGCAAGCAACGGATAATTGCATTAAGTAAAGTGCGTAATGTAAACAAACACATATGCCCGTGGACATAGCATCGTTAGGTTATCCCTAGTGGCAACAGCACATCCACAACCTTAGAACTTTCTGTCACTGTCCCAGGTTAAACGGAGACATGAACCCACTATCTAGCATAAATACTCTCTCTTGGAGTTACAAGCATCTACTTGGCCAAAGCATCTACGAGTAACGGAAAGCATGCAAGATCTTAAATAACATATAAGATAGATTGATAATCAACTTGACATAATATTCAATATTCATCGGATCCCAGCAAACACAACATGTAGCATTACAATAATATGATCTTGATCATGTAGGGCAGCTCACAAGATCTAAACATGATGGCACAAAGTGGAGAGACAACCATCTAGCTACTGCTATGGACCCGTAGTCCAAGGATGAACTACTCACGCATCACTCCGGAGGCAGGCATGGCGATGTAGAAGCCTCCGGTGACGATTCCCCTCTCCGGCAGGGTGCCGGGAAGAGGTTCTGAACCCTCCCGAGCTAGGGTTGACGACGGCGGCGTCTCTGGACTTTTCGTGGATATTTGCTCAGGTACTTAGGGTTTTCGCGTCGGGGGGAATAAGTAGGCGAAAGGGCGGCGGCTGCGGACCCCCGAGGGGCCCACACCACCCTAGGGCGCGGCAGAGGGGGGCCCGCGCCCTAGGTGCGTGTGGCCCTGGTGGCCCTCCTCTGCTGCTCCTTCGCTCCGTCAGGTGTGTTCTGGAAAAATAGGCACCCCGTGTAGTTTCGTCCAATTCCGAGAATATTTCCAGACTAGCTTTTCTGGAATACAAAAACAGCAGAAAACAGGAACTGGCACTTCGGCATCTTGTTAATAGGTTAGTCCCAAAAAATGTATAAAAGTGATATAAAGTAGATGCAAAACATGTAGCAATTGGTATAAAACAAGCATGGAACATCAAAAATTATAGATACGTTTGAGACGTATCACCTACCCTCCGAGCTAGGCGATCCGCCGTCCACACCCTATTTTGAAGCGCAAGCCAAGCGAAGAACTTGATTTTTGGAGGAGCCCAAACTTTCCAAACTAGACTATTCATGTCCGTATGGTTGATGCCTTGAAATTGGGCACGGTAGGCCGACTTGGCCGAGTACTCTCCATTTGCCGAAATTGTCCAAGTGATGGTGTCTTCCAAGTCGTTGTCGAGTTGGAAATCATGTATTTGCACCCAAAGATTGACAAATTGTTGGAGATGTTGCATGGAGAACTCCTCATCCATTTTGATTTTTTGGAACCAAGCATTGGTGAGCAAGGCGTCATGTATGCTCCAATTTTTCCTTGAAGAGATTTTGTAGATTAGAGGGGCTATGTCCCTTGGTTTGAGCCCATTCACCCAAGGGGTGTCCCAAAACGACGTCTTGTTTCCGTTGCCGATGGTGATCAAAGTGGAGGCATAAAAGAGATCCATGTCCTCACAAGTGCAAGGATTTCCCAAACCGGCCCAAATCTTGTTGGAATCCTTCCATTCGAGCCATGGCCATCGTAAACGAAGAGCCCTCGCGAACTTGTCCAAATGAAGAATGCCAAGCCCTCCAAGATGAGTAGGCCGACACACCGCCTCCCAATTTACTTTGCATTGCCCACCCGAAACCTTATCGGTGGCCGCCCAAAGAAAAGCGCGCTCTAGTTTGTTGATGTTTTGGAGGACCCCCGGATGCACAATGAGAGGTGTAAAGGAGTATATTGCTTGAGAGGAGAGGACCGATTTGACTAGGGTCCCCCTACCTATTGTGGTGATGTATCTCCCTTGCCAAGGTGGAATCTTGGCGGCGAATTTATCTTCAAGATATTGGAAATCCCCTCACCTAAGCCGCCACACCGAAAGTGGAAGCCCTAGGTAACGCATTGGGAAAGATGTTTGTACCACCGGGAGGCCTTGTAGGACGGTCTCCAAGTCCACATTGGCGCAACGGATGGGCACCACGGAACTCTTTTGGAAGTTTGTGCAAAGGCCCGTCACCTCACCGAAGCCGTGAAGAATCGCCGTAAGCTTTTGGATGTCCTCTTTTATTGGAGCAACAAAGATGGCCGTATCATCCGCATATAAAGAGGTTCTCAACACGGTGCCTCTCCCACGGATTTTGTGAAGCAACCCAAGATTGGTGGCCAACTCGAGGATTTGTTGGAGGGGGTCAATAGCGATGCAAAGAGGAGTGGAGACAAGGGATCTCCTTGCCTAAGGCCACGACCATGGGGGATAGGTAGGCCGGCCACCCCATTCAAAAGGACCCGAGATGATGATGTGGAGAGAAGGGCCGATCACCCAATTTCAGGCTTCTGATAATGTCCATAATCCATATCAAATATACACAGCTTCAGGTTTATAACTGACGTCTGTTAGACCGATTTCATCTGGTTTATGTCATTCTGTTCAACAGAAAATGTCTGAGCTCTGGATGACGTTGTGATTACTCTAGAAGCTTGGCTTAGCAGTGCCGTGCTAGTACCATCTTAGCTTAGCTATTCAGGCAGAGCAGGTATGCTTAGCTGTTTTGGTCGGTAGAAATGTTTGGCCAGCCAGCCGAGAGAAGACGCGGTCCTGAAACTAATCCGGTAATTCGTGCCCCCAAAATTGCCTGATAGATCACATTTCGTATGCGCGTAGCCTAGGTGCGGCCGACCCGCAAGTCTTCTCTGTTGCCGCCAATCATCTGTTGCAATCAAGACATTTTCAACACAAAATGCCTGAGCTAGATGTCAAACTCTGGAAGAATGCTTAGCTATTAATTACGGCTGAGCAGGAGCCAGGAATGCTTAATCTGGTCGGTGTGGAAATGTTTGGCCGGTCGGCCGACCGAGACAAACGACGAGGTCATCAAACTAAATCACATTTCCTATGCGCGTGCCACCGACCCGGAAAGTCCTCAGTTTGCGTCAATCATCTGTTCAAACTTGAGTGGTTAATTACTCTGAAAGTAGGTAGAGATATTCAACACAGTGTGGTCTTGACGACAGATTTTCTGTGTGTAAATTACCCGTGAGTATCTTGACGGAGAAAGAACACCGTGAGTATCTTGACCAACTCAAACTGAAACGCAGGTACTATGTACGTTCTAGGGCCGCCACACGGGCATGCAGGTACAAGACTTCTTCTTCTTTCTTGCTTGGAAATTACGCCACCGCGTACACGGAGGGCCGTCGGAGGCTGTGGCCGGTCCATAAATACCCCGGCACCGAAAGCCTGGACGATTATTCATTCAGACCAGATCAAAGCAAAATCTCAAACTTACACTATCGATCAGGCATGTCGTCGCGTGCTGGAGAAATCCGCGTCGAGAGGGTGGAGAAGATCATCGACGCGGGGAAGAAGATGACCACAACGCCATCGGCGAGCGTGCATGGGGCGGCCACCGGCGCCGTAGCGGAGCTGCGCGGCATCGACGCGGCCGCGGCGGCGTACATCACGAAGGTGCACCGGCGTATAGCGGCGGAAGAAGCTGCCGCGGCTGCTACAAAGGCAGCAAAGTGAAGGCGCGTGGTAGCTAGAGGTGTAGTCATGCATGCCTGTCAAAATTGAATTATGAATTACTATTTTCTTTTGTTCTTTGATAGCGGTGTATATATACATGCCCGTGTCCTATGTTTTAGGATTTGTGTAAACAGTATGGAAGACATAGTTGTTGATTTTCATAAATATTAGTACAGTATATGCCGAAATTATTAAGTTGAATAATGGAAGCATATCATGCATAATTGCATATGATCGGTTCAGTGTGATGCGCGCGCAAGCTGAGACTACCGGTAATGTGCGATGATCATCGAATACTTGTTCAACAGAGATGAAGCTCGTACGTGCATAAACAAAACATCATGCGCAACATCTTTTCTGGCTTTCCTCTTGAAGACATCAAGCTGAGACTGCCTGGTGTGTCACTATCAGTAAGACAGCAAGAGGCTAGGTTGTTTTTGACATCGATCCTTAATTACAGCACGTACATATATACTTGAACTCTTGAAGCTTGGCTTAGCTTGAAGCTTGGCAGGCCGAGACACGACGATCGAGGTCATGAAACTAAATCACATTTCATCGGTTAGCTAGGTGCGAGTGGGACCGACCTGCAAAATCTTGTCTGCTTGTTTAAATCATCGGTTCCAGTCAAGATACATGCAGAAGTTCCTGACGTACTAATGCACGCAACCACCAAATCATCGCATAGCTAGCTCTGTCATTTTACTCGTCGTCTGGACAACCATACGTACAGTCCCTTCTTCGCAATTCTGGTAATTACGTTTTTAAAAACTTCAGTGGTTAGTAAAAATAAAATCATCTGAAAGTAGGCAGAGAGATTCAATACCGAGTGGTCTTGACGACAGTTGTCCATGTGTAAAGTGTAAAACTACCAGTGAGTTTTAAATACTTGACTTTTGCGTTGCCTTTTGCTCTCAAGGAAATTAACACGAAAATCTTTGCGGGTATGATGATTCATGGTCAAGCCATCGACGTACGATAATCTTGCAAAGCATGTAGGCATGTACTCCCTCCGTTCTAAATTAAATGACTTTCATTTGTTTAAATGTGGATGTATCTATACTTGTAACATGTCTAGATACATCCATATGTGGGCAAATGGAAGTCATCTAATTTGAAACGGAGGAAGTAGCCTGGTGTGTCACTATCAGCGAGACAGCAAGAGGCTAGGCCGCTTTCGATATCCTTAATTACAGCACGTACATACGCTGGTATTTTCTATGCAAGCAGGAAACATACGTTGGATACCCTAGTTAGTTTATTAGTTGGTGTTAGTTAGGTCATCTCCTGTCGTTGGTGCCCCCCCAGGATGAAAAAGGAGACGTCCTGGGGGGGGGGGGGGGGGCAAATTCTTCCGCCGGCGCAAAAACATATGTTCGCGTCTAATGATTGCCATCAACACGGAATCTGATTCTCGTTTGACATATATAATATGCAGCGGTTTAATTTCCCTACGTATACATACACACATGAGGCGTTGAGTAACATAATGCCGCGAAAGTATGTTTTTATATTTTGGTCTTGACCGGTCTCGACTAAGGCTCCTGGCTTGTAACACCCTCTAAACTTTCTTTCTTAATCAATGTAAATGCCAAATCAATTGTCTTGTTTTTAAAAAAAAGACACAAGCACCCAAACCAAATCATGCATCATGTAGCTAGCTCTTTTTGTTTACTCGTCGTTTGGGCGACCATACGGTGCAATTTTCTGGTCATTGCCTAATCGAAGCACCAAAACCAAATCATGCATCATGAGACCGCAAAGCACGCGACTCGTGACATGCAGTGGCAGCAGTGTCATCAGTTTCTTAAAAAATTGCGAACTGCTGGAAGTACTAGCTACCAACTACCGTACTGCTAGCTACAGTAGTAAACTAGCTACACCTTAGTGTCTACGATGCTTTCTTGTCAATACTTATATTTCCCCACACCACACTTTAAAACTGGATTATTATTTGGAAAAGGCCTACTGGGTTATCTTAGTTGCAGTTATCATATTAATTAGTTGTAGTCACCAGATTAATTAGTCATGATCACCAGATTAATTACTCGACACCGTTTTCTACACGGGGTACAAAAGGAGCACTCCGCCGGTTATCTTAGTTGCAGTTATCAGATTAATTAGTCGTGCTCACCAGATGAATTAGTCCTGATCACCAGATTAATTACTTGATAGAATTTTCTACACGGGGTACAACAGGAGCACTCCGCCGGTTATCTTAGCTGCAGTTATCAGATTAATTAGTTATGCTCACCAGATGAATTAGTTTTGGTCATCAGATTAATTACTTGACATCATTTTCTACCCATCTACATAAGGGCATGTACAATGATATGGAAGGCGCGCCTTCTCTTAGCCGTCCACATCATTTAGAAAAGGCAAAATTATAAGTTGTACAATGAATTATCTCTTATTGTCATCCCCTACAATTAATCATAATTAATTATATTTTAGTAGGAAATTGTAGTTTTAGGGGAAGACAAATGATACAATGGTGAAATTAGTCTTCTCTTATTTCGTAAGAGATCATCTGTTAGCTAAGGGAAGACAACATCATCTTTCTTCATTCTCTCTCCTCCAACTAGACAAATATCCTACATGCACTAGTAGAAAAAGGGGCAACAAAACCGGTTCTATAGGGTCTTTAGCACCGGTTGAGCAACCGGTGCTAATAAATCGGCACTAAAGGGTACCCCTTTAGTACCAGTTGCTTACAAACCGGTGCTAAAGGCCTCCACGTGGGCAGAGCAGAGCGCGCGCAGGCGGAGGATCTTTAGTACCGGTTCGTATTACGAACCGGTACTAAAGGTTTCTGTTTTTTTTTTCGTTTATTTTTCAGGGTTTAGGGTTTCTGTTTTTTATTTTTGTTTATTTTTCAGGGTTTAGGGTTTCGGAGGAGATCACGTCGATGCACAAAAAAAAGTTTTTCGCACACGTGAAGATCACATAGCACACATACAACTTGGTATATATATGTACACATATAAAGTACTCATAATTAATTACATATGGAGATCACTCCTAGTACATGGAGGGAGGCTACTTGTCGATAAAGTGGAATTCTCCGGATTCAGGTATGACCTCCGTAAGGAAAAATCCTGCCAATTCCTCCGTAATTGCTTTTACGCGGTTTTCTGGTAGGAGCTGGTTCCGCTTTTTTGCCATCTTAATTTGAAAGAAGGAGATCAAATCAATTATATGAAGGAAACTAACACAATTGATGGTAGCAAAATAAAGTTGTGAATGATGTTTACGTACCTCTCTAGTTCTTCGAGTATTATCTCTCTCGTTGACCATCATGCGAATGTACTCGCAAACGTAGTATCCACATAAATTCGTCCTAGATGGTTGTTTTAGGCACCACTATACGAGAATAGAATTCAATCAAATAATAATCAAGAGATTGATAATGGTATTGAAACGTGAAGTACTACTTACCAAGTTAGCCTTACACTCCAGCTTTTCTTTCCACTCACCAGGTTCTTCCTCTCTGAACTTTCTAAAAAACCCTGCCCGGCAAAGAAAATGAATTGAGGAGTTATTTGACCGATATATCAGGAAATGAACGAAAGAGGCCGATATAGTGCGATTGAAATTACCTCTTAAGCATTACTGATGCATGTAAAATGCATGCATGAACTTTGCATTATTTTACTTCTATTCCAATCATATTTGCATCATATAAGGGTTATATCAATGTTTTATAATGATTTTGGGAATATTTCATTGTTTTCCCATTTATTTCGAATTAACCCTGTTTTCCAGAAAACGTCTTTTTTAGTGTTTCAGACTTTCCGGGAGTTTCGGGACTCCAAAAAGGGCAAGGCCAAAGAGCCGTCGATGTTTGCTCCACCGACCTAGTCGTGACCTAAAAACGCCTATAAAAATTGTCCCCCGACGTTCTCTGGAAGGAGCGCCGCCGAAACACAGAAACACCGAAACGGAGATCAGGAGCTGCAGATTGGAGGGGGAAAACTCCGGCGGGGCGCTGCCGGGGTGGTCTCCACCTTCTCCAACGACTTCTCCACCATCTCCATGATGAAGGGGGAGTAGTCCACCCCCTGGATTTGGGTTTGTGGTGGTAACTTATGTATCTCTCCTCTCTTTGAGCTTCACTAATTAGTACCGTATGAGCTGCTGAACATGATTACGGTCATCTATGTAATTTCCATGGTGGATATTGTGGTGTGAGATAATATTTGTTATGCATTTACTGTTGTGTTGGATCTTTTATGACTTGTCGTACTTTGGAGATATTCTATGATGCATGTGATGGTTTGTTATGCATAATGCCTTGTTTATCTTTATCATAAGGTGATTGACACCACCAAGTGTAGATAGATGAGAGAGATGTGGTAACACACACGAAATATAAATCATTGCACTAGTGTCTAGAATATTGTCCATTATGAAGTATGATGTATGTGGGTATGGATGGCCGATGTGACAAGGCATAGGTATTGAGTGACACAGTACCGCCCAACATCCTTTATCTGGGGGTAAAAAGAAAGAGTATGATGTGGGAGTGAGAGCAACCACGCTAGCCTTACAAGGGTGACCTAGCAACACAAATGAGTACTTCTTTCAACTATGTGTTTTAGGACATATAGCCGTTATAAAAGCTACCATTAAAACATGACAATTATGTGTACTTTATCTATAACATGATAATCACCATAGATGAGAGAGAGAGAGGATTAAGTGAACCCATGAACCCATGTCCATTGTTCCTATAAGAGAAAACATTTGTCTTGTCCTCTTGCATTGAAGAGGATTGGGACACTTTTACATTCTTGTTTGGTTACATTAAACTTCCATCCATCAAATCAACCACCTTGCTCCTTAAACTTGTTTAGTGCATAATCAACTAAAACTTGTGACACTTTAGTTGTAGGGAATAGATAACTTTTCCTTCTTGCTCCTGCGGATCGATACCTTACTTCCACATTGAGAGGTGCTATAGTGATCCCCTGCTCTTGGGGGTAATCAAGTACTTTTCTGGCGCCGTTGCCGGGGAGCGTAGCGCTTAAGTTTCTATTCTTGTGTGCACTAGACTAAGCTTGGGGAAGTCTCTTTAAACTTGTTTTATATCTTGCAATCATCTAAGCTTGGGGAGGTTCCTTTAAACTTGTCTGGGTGTAAGTTCTTCATTACTTTTGCTATGGGTTTTCTGTTTGATTATACACCTGAGGAACTTGCAACATTTACACTTGAGGAACTTGAAATATTACAAGAAGCTGATGATTTTTTTCTCGAGCAGATGCTATTAAACGTAAAAAGTTAACTCTTGCTGCCATGGAAAGAACTAATATTTTGCAGGAAGAAGAGGACAAAAACCTAAGCTTGGGGATGCCCATGCAATCTCAAGAAGATGCTGAAAAAGAACAACTGGAGAATGAAGAGTTGGATCTCCCAACTTCACCATCAACATATGATAGTAACACTCAAACTCAAAAACCTTTTGCTAGTAAACTTATTGATAATAATGAGGAGTGTTGCTTAAATATGTTATATGATAATGCTTTAGATGATGGTCCTATGCTTATTGATAATCCTACATGTTTAGAAGTTACTACTTTATGTGAGGATAAAAATGATATACTTGTTGTTTGTGAAAATACTCTTACTATAAGAGTCCTACTTGTTCTTGAATTCTCCTAATACACCATAGAGGAGAAATTTGCTTATGTTGAGAAATACTTATGTGGTTTGCAATTATCTTTAGTTCCAAATCTTTGTTGCAACCATGATATTAAACTTGATATTGATCTTAACAACTATTTTGAAAGAGGGAAGCATGCTAATAAACTCCAAAATAAATTTAATGACTCTCTTTATGTTCCCAAATTATCAAGTTGGAAGATTCTATTGGTTACGTGATTAAATACACTTCTACTACTTGCAACTATTATGAAAGAGGAAGTGATAAGAACCCTCTTTATGCTACTAATAATTATGGGCTGCAAGTAAATATTGTTAATATGCATTGGAAAACTTATATTCATTGTGATTCATTCATATACAAAATGCCAATGCATAGGAAGGAAGTTAGACTTCGTTGTTATTACCTTTGTGTTTTGTTTCTCTCTCTACCATGTTTCAACTTGACTATTATCTTCATTGGTTTGAGAGCAACATGGGACCCTGGTATAATGCATGGAACACTTCCCAAGGAAGAGGGGAACAACATTCAAGCTCCTTCATGAGCTTCATCTTCGCTGAAAAACAAGAAGCCTAGCTATATGGCTATAAAGAAAGCGCTTTGCGGGAGGCAACCCGGTTATTTTTGTGTGTGATTTTTCTTTGTGTCCTCTTGCTGTAACAAGAGACTTTGTGCTAGTTTAGTTTCTGGAGTTTTAAATAAAGTGCCAAGTTTTACCCTTTTTGGTTTGAAAAGTTGCTTATAGCGTTCGGAGATTTTATTCCTGCACGAATCAGTGCACGGTATGATTTTTAATTCTTATTCTGTAACTCCGAATGAGCTCATATTTGAACTGTAGTTGCAACTTTTCATCCTCTGTATGCATGAATTGTTTCGGAATTTTTCGAGAAAGTTTGGTAGGGTAGAAAAATACGTTTTGCTGCTGCTGTTTTTCTGGACAGATTCTGTCCCATTTTGTTTGATGCATGCTTTGAGCTTTTAAGTTGAATCTTTTTGATCCAATTGAGTTTATGAGTAGGCATACAACATTATACACTTTCTGGACATCTCATATGAATTTTTGTTCAAGGATTATATGCAGCAAGAAACCTATTTGTTTATCACTATTAATGCACCCCACAGAAAAGAAATGGGAGAAACGGTGTTTTGAATTTTTTTCACAGGGATTGGAGGAGATGCACCAAGAGCTATCCAAGGATGGTGAAGACCATAAGCTTGGGGATGTGAAGACAACCCCCTGGACCTACACACTCTCGGTTTGCACACGTCCAACTTCTGTTTTTCGATCGAAACACTTTATCGCATAAACTTGGAGCGTCTTTTTGTTTGTTTTGGTTTGATTCTTTGAGAGACCACCACACTATCATTTATATATGGGAGAGCTACTGGAAATATGGGTTGAAATATGTTGGATGCTTTTATAAGATTGGGAAAAGGGATGTTTGAGTTGATTTTTAATGATACATATAGTTGCATGATTCATGAGCTTGTTTATGAGTAATAGTTTGCAAATCCTTTTTGAAGAGCTATCACTTATTCATGTTTTGGTGCTGATTGTTATTTTACTTGGTTTAACATGGATTAGTTAGTTCTATGGACACTCATGCATGCATCTAGATGGTCAACTTTCTCCCTTTTGCTAGCCCAAACATTCCAACAAGTCAAAACTTGTTTCCAACACCTTCAACCAAAGTTATTCCAGTGAGTCCACCATATCTACCTACTAGCTATATGCTATTCCGAGTATGTTCATCATGATATTTGTGTTATCTATACCTCTGAATGAAAATGATTATGTTATTGATTGCCATGGGAAAAGTTGGTTATATAGCTCTCACGAACTTGATGCACATTTTACTATCATTGCAATAAATAAAACATGACCCATTGTGATTAAGATTATGATGCTAGTGGCTTGATAAATGTTCGAGGTTGGGAGTTAGCCCATATGTGCTGTCACATGCAAAGCTTTCAACATGCTCCTTCATCTCATTTAGTTGATATCATGTACTTTTGTTTATGGATGCCTATCATGGTGAAATGAGGTGGAAATGAAGTAGTTTAAATGAGTTTGTATAAATGGTTAGAGAGACGCCTGGGCCGCTAATCTAAGCCATGCATCATTCATGGTGGAAATTTACTTACATGCTATGGTGAACCGTCTGTGATACACCTTATAATAAATAGCTATTCCAATGGTAAATAAAAAGGGTGTTGAGGTTGTTCATCTTGTTTGTTTGTCTTGTCATTTTGATATGGGCTTGTTCCATATCCTGGGACAAGAGGTACCCCAGTTGACGCTCTTGATGATACTATTATTACTTACAATGATATATAACTTGAACTTGCTTTGTTTCCTAAGTTGAGTAATCATGGTGTAGGTACTTGTATTCAAGGGGCATGAGACACCTAACCTTTACTTTGTCAAGCACACTACTCATATTTGCTCTCACATTAAACTATAATCATTCAAGATGCTATGATAGGGGAATGAGAGCTTGACACCAAGTATTACCACATTGCAATCATTAACTTAAGTAGAAGAGTTTGGAGGTTAGATGAAACTTATGCATGCTTTACCTCTACTCACTTATACATCTTTCCAAAGTGTCCACCTATCATATTCAGATTTTCATCATCACTCTATGACCAATGTAGGATGTCCATACTTATCATTATGCATACATGTGGTCCATACTACTATCTGTTATGTTACACTTTGTGAACTATCATTGAACATCCTTGCATTGAATACTTGATATCACTTCATAAACTATCTTGCATATTGCTACTCCTTTTAAGAATGAATCATTTGACTCTATGTAGCAATAGTAATCATCTTTGATATCCATTGTTAGTATTAAATTGCAAAGTCCATGTTAGTTTTATCACCTTCATACTCGGGACGAGCATGGTTAAGCTTGGGGATGTTGATGCATGTAAAATGCATACATGAACTTTGCATTATTTTACTTCTATTCCAATCATATTTGCATCATATAAGGGTTATATCAATGTTTTATAATGATTTTGGGAATATTTCATAGTTTTCCCATTTATTTGGAATTAACCCTGTTTTCCAGAAAACGTCTTTTTTAGTGTTTCAGACTTTCCGGAGCTTCGGGACTCCAAAAAGGGCAAGGCCAAAGAGCACGGTTCAGAATTTTCGAGACGAACGCAATGGGCTCAAAATGAAGGCCAGAAGCCCAACCAGCTGGAAATGAGAGGGCCCCACGCGGCCCTGTACCTGGGCGCTGGGACCACCTCTTTTGGGCCTCGAGGCTCCGCCGCCGTCGATCTTTGCTCCACCGACCTAGTCGTGACCTAAAAACGCCTATAAAAATTGTCCCCCGACGTTCTCTGGAAGGGCCAAAACACAGAAACACCGAAACGGAGATCAGGAGCTGCAGATTGGAGGGGGAAAACTCCGGCGGGGCGCTGCCGGGGTGGTCTCCACCTTCTCCAACGACTTCTCCACCGTCTCCATGATGAAGGGGGAGTAGTCCACCCTTGGATTTGGGTTTGTGGTGGTAACTTATGTATCTCTCCTCTCTTTGAGCTTCACTAATTAGTACCGTATGAGCTGCTGAACATGATTACGGTCATCTATGTAATTTCCATGGTGGATATTGTGGTGTGAGATAATATTTGTTATGCATTTACTGTTGTGTTGGATCTTTTATGACTTGTCATACTTTGGAGATATTCTATGATGCATGTGATGGTTTGATTTATGCATAATGCCTTGTTTATCTTTATCATGAGGTGATTGACACCACCAAGTGTAGATAGAGAGAGATGTGGTAACACACACGAAATATAAATCATTGCACTAGTGTCTAGAATATTGTCCATTATGAAGGATGATGTATGTGGGTACGGGATGGCCGATGTGACAAGGCATAGGTATTGAGTGACACAGTACCGCCCAACATCCTTTATCTGGGGGTAAAAAGAAAGAGTATGATGTGGGAGTGAGAGCAACCACGCTAGCCTTACGAGGGTGACCTAGCAACACAAATGAGTACTTCTTTCAACTATGTGTTTTAGGACATATAGCCGTTATAAAAGCTACCATTAAAACATGACAATTATGTGTACTTTATCTATAACATGATAATCACCATAGATGAGAGAGAGAGGATTAAGTGAACCCATTAACCCATGTCCATTGTTCCTATAAGAGAAAACCTTTGTCTTGTCTTCTTGCATTGAAGAGAATTGGGACAATTTTACATTCTTGCTTGGTTACATTAAACTTCCGTCCATCAAATCAACCACCATGCTCCTTAAACTTGTTTAGTGCATAATAAACTAAAACTTGTGACACTTTAGTTGTAGGGAATAGATAACTTTTCCTTCTTGCTCTTGCGGATCGATAACTTACTTCCACATTGAGAGGTGCTATAGTGATCCCCTGCTCTTGGGGGTAATCAATTACACGCACGCTTCTGTAGTCCTCAGATTCTCTCCTTAATGAGTCCCAGACTTCAACTTCTCCAACCTCGATTTTAATGATCATCAGAATGAAGTGGAACCTGGACACATTTATATACGCGGTTATTCATAACTCATCAATTACACTTAATATCGGAAAAGCAAAATATAGAATGTGTACAAGACAGTAACACTCACTTGAAGTTGTAAGGAAAAAATATTTCTTTTTTGGTACTTTGTCGCTTTAAAAACGTTAGCAAAACATCCTCTGTGGCCTCGACACATTGTTCTACGGTGACTTCATGAATTTTATCCGGTTCAATGAACCCAATGTCCCAGATTCCTCTCACTCTGCATTCACGAATCTTCATTCTGCATAATTAATAGCATACAAAAGAATGTCGTGAGGATAATTACAGGCAATGAACGAGAGCTTAATTAAAGAATTAAATTACACAAATAAATTACTTACAGACAATAGCAGCTGATGATAGCTTTGTCGAGGGCACGTTGATTGTACATCTGAAAAAGTTCTTCGAACTCAACCTGCACAGCATATTCTCGGAAGTAGTGCTGTTCCTGAACTCTCACTAGGAAATAGATTTTCCCTTCTTTTGCAGCGGCCATGTACCAGTTATGCAAATTCCATAACTGTGTTGTTAGAGCTTTGGATCCATGAGCAGAGGCTGCCCATGAACATATTTATATGCTAGCAGAGCAACGTCGTAACTTGTCTCCTCGTGCATTTGCAGAGCCGCCTTATCAGATGGCACGATGAGAGGGGCGATCGATTGTACTTCTTGTTCTCCGAGCTGAGCAACTTGTTTCCCGCATTTCTTTTCTTCCTCCGTCTGTGCGCTCATCTGTGCGCTATGTTGCTTGTTAATAATGCGCTCATAGTCTGAAAGGGGCTTCAGTGGAGGGTCATATAAGCAGTCAACAGTGTAATCTTTTTTGTCCACTAGTATAGTCTTCAGAAATTCCTTTACGTGGTGCAGTTGTGCCTGCAGTTTTTCTGTTTTTTCTGTTCAAAAAAGGCTCTTGACTCTTCTTGCAAACTAGTAGTTATTTCTTCTAATGTCATCTCGCAAGCTAACTTCTTCTCAGGACTCTTGACTTTCTCGGGTATGTTTGCACGTGCACGTTTCTTGACAGGGGACCTGTCTTTCCTGGGCATAGTACTAGTCGACGTGAACAGCTTCCGCTTTGGCAAATTACTACTGGGCGCATCAGTCGGCTGACGGGACGGAACGGGCGATGGACTCGCGGCGGGCTCCCAATCGTCGGGGAGGTCGGGTGGACTTTGAGGTGGTGGATTTCTACTCGGAAGAGTCGGTGGCCTTGGCGCCGCGTCTGGAAACATGATGTATTTATTATTCCATAGAACGATACCAAACTCGACTTCTCCCAGTGTCTTCTCGTCGTCACATCTAGGAATGTCAAGATCCATTGAATGGAATCCGGGCATAACTCTTTTCACCCCGACACGAGCATAGCCAGCTGGAATCGGAGCAAAATGGAAGATTGCTACAGGTTGATTTGGTAAAGCATACCCATCCGCCACCGGAAAACCAATGTTCTTCATCGGCATGTGTAGCACACAATTTGTTTTCTCCGTGATATCATCCACGGGGTAGTGAGCCGCCGGCGGTTCGACTGCAGGATCTTCTAGCTGCGTGGAACCCACGCTGCTTTTCCGCTGAGATGGGGCGGCATCGACTGCAGGATCTTGTACCACCAGCTGCTGAGATTCCTTGTCTGGGTAAGTGCGTTCAGTTGCTCCTGGAACCCTTCACCTGCTGTTCTAATGCCGTGAATCGGTAGACAGAATAAAACACAGAAAGGTTAGTACATAAATGGTCTAATGAAGACGAAATAATTCATGATGAAAAATTGACGATAATAATGGATGATCGTATTGTAGCAGGAAGGATATGTGTAACTACTGAAGAATTGCTTCACGAGAATAACAGCACAAAAGTAGCTTAAAAAACAATCATCCACCAATGAATTGCAAGAAATTGGATACTTGGATTGACAGGCTTATCTGAAATCTCTATAGCAAGAAACAGAATTGCACAAAAGGATCCAGGGCACAACTTACTGGCAGTGTCAAGAACTCATGATGTATGAATTCGAGTTTCACGAGCAAAAGAACAGCACAATCATAGCTTCAGAAGAAAATATCATCACACAATTTCATCAAAGAATGGTACTAAGTATCTGGCTACTCGCTACATTTTAACTGAATTTTATCGCAAGGAACATCATCTCACAAGAAAGCATTACCTGTCACTAGTGAGGTCCCACACTATTTGCATGAGCTCATGCGCCTCGAACACGTTGAGATATATGGTGATAAACTTGTGAGGGTGCTCGACATGGCAGACAAACCCCAACTCCTTCAGCACACGTCACTCTAGCCTCAAGAGATCCCTGACCAGTTCGTCCTACAGGAGAAACAAACAAGCATTTCCACTTTGTCAGCCACTAAACTCCAGCTGAATAACTCAAATTCTACCTACTCACCAAGAACGAGTCGTGCAAATGGTGTATCGGGTAGTCGCCGTGACTCCTCAATTCGATCATGCGATGTTTTTTACTCGACGTGAATCCTCAATTTGATCCTCGAAAGTGGGCAAACCAGTCGGTGTTCTGTATACTTGCTGTCAGCAGAGTCCTCACATGGATTACCAACACAGGACATTTGACCAATGTAGTTATAGTAATGCTCTGCAAATAAATATAGAGATAAGACCACGGAAAAGACCAAATTGACAGAATGAAGTGATCATCTTATTTAGTTACTCGAAAAAAAGGTAATCATCTTATTTCTATCAAACCAGCAAGTATGTTTTACAGGATACATTACTCATTTACTCTCAAGGCAGATGCTATTGGGCTCTAAAATGAGGCAAGCGAGGGGCCAAATCGAATTATGTTTTCCTTGGAGGCTCCACAAGTTGTAATGAGACACCTATAAGCAACCTCTCTATATGCACAAGTGTTCTGCTTACTTGGCTGCAGCATCAAATGGGAATAAATCAAGTCAGTTCTGCAAACCAATGTAGCTGAATCAGCAAAGGGGGGACTGAAAACGTACTTTCTTGCAAAAGATTGATTCTATACCTTCCTAGATGATTGCACATATATCCAGAATAATCATAATTGTACTGTATAAATTACTCTATGTGAAACTAAAATGCGCACTAGCGAGGATTAGTTGAAACTCATACAGCATTGGCAGGATCGTGAATAGCGAGGCATTAATCCGATGGAACAGAAAAAGTTTACAGTCGACAGGGTATGTCCCTTATATAATCATCAAAAGCATGTTTTTGTTACCAAAGGACCAAAGAAAATACATAACTTAGGAGTACCAGGTTGACCTTCGACTAGAATGAAAAGTACACACTGATTGAAACAGAAGCAACTTTTCAACACAAGCATTGCATTGCTGATTGTAACTGTAACAACATAGGTAGCATCCATACTTTCTCAGACAAAAGACTCACAGCAGGAATTTGGTGCTCATTTCACTAGTTCGCAGTTACAACTTTTGGCAGTACATAACATAGCCTGCTGGGAGATACATAGGAACATTAGACTAGAAGTGGAGCAGCCATATCCAATATAAGGATTCGACCAGCTGCAGCACAATCTTTGAGCAGAAACCTTGTGTTACAGAATAAGCAAAAGACATGAAATTCTTCAGGTGTGAAGTCAATGGGATCAACCAATGACAAATCATGAGGATCCTTCTTCTGAAGACTCTGTTCTAAAGAGCCTTCTTCTGAAAGAGCATCTACTCCAACTACAAATAGTAGGTGAAGGGATTCACAATTGAGAAAGCATGGGCATCTAATTCCTTGGAATTCCTACGTTTGAATTCCAATTGTGCATCTGGAGAAGCTCTAGTTCCCACTTCTAGCAGCCTGTATTGATCAGTGACCCATTTTTTGTTGACCTTCCCACTGACTCCAAATTTGATTTTCTTTAGCACTTTTCCGTTCAAAACAAAGAACTTGGCAAAGCTGACATCTTTCTCATCAGCCAAATAATTCTTCAACACCAGTTATTTTAGATGGGTCTCAAGACATTTGACTTGATCTAGTGAGTCATAAGGCGGAGCATTTTTCATTGGTATCCCCAAGTATTTATTCCACTGGAAAATTGTAGACGAAAAATGTGTTAAAACTTATCAACGATAATATGTGCAAATAAGGTTTTCTGCAAGACTAAAATATCAATTAACGAAAGATGAATACTCACAATTACATAAATCTTTTCCAAGCATGGGAAACACCTTAAGACATCAATAACAGCATTCAAATCAGGGAAAGAAAACTTGAGAGCCAAAACCTTCACGGTGCTTATCGTGTTCTTCAAGCCGGCTGGGGTTAAACTCTGAATAAACCATGGACAGATAAAAAGTATTATGCATGTAACAATGCTGCAAGCAAGGATCAAGAGCAAAAGGCTGCTACTGCTACCTGGAAGATTAGGCCTTCAATCTCGATTTCCGGGATGTGGGGCGACAAAGGGCCCAATATCTTCAAATTAGGCGCCCTAGTTACCCAGATAGTCACATGGCCATTTCCTGGACAATGTGTCAACAGCCTTTCCAGGGCGAGGGGCATCCTTGATGACCAGTTCGCTTTTATTTGAAAAACAAACGCTGAGGCCAACGCTCCTAAGGGTTGGTGAGCTGATTCGCAGGCAACCCATATCAGGACGAATTTGATCTAAGTTGAGTGATTCCAAGACATGGCATTCAGAGAACACCCATGAAAGATATCCACAGAGATTGAAACGCGTTGTAGGGCGAGCTGCTTCAGGAGGGGAAAACACAGCGAAGTAGGGATCTCCTTGGGGAAACCACATGAGCTAATTGTGGCCACTACAAGGGTTGATGCGCACCGAAGCACGGACGACGGCAGCAGGAAACTTTCCAAATAGTGGTTTTTACCCATCAAGGGACTGAAGGTTATATGGAGCTCCTGAAGGTTGGCGAGGGCTCGAGAAGGGAACCAGCTATCGATCTGAGTGACATCCTTGGCGAAACCTTTTGTGGCTGTGTGGAGGGTAATGCGGTTGAAGGCGAAGCGGCGGGCAGTGCCAGGGTGGTCGGAGAGAATCTTGGAGATGATAGAGAAGCGCTTGAACAGGTTCTTGGAAATGTTGTGGCCGTCGAGGTTGAGAGGTGCGGAGCGCCAGAGGGGGCACCACCTGCGGGCGAGGACCTGCGTGCGAGCGCCATCTTTGGTGGGGAGGAGCGAGATGATGGTCCCGAGGATGGCATCAGGAAGGTTACTGATGAGATCGCCGTGGTCGTCGCCGCTGTCGTCCCGTGTCCGCTTCCGTAGCCTGCCTCCGTCCGCTCCACTGGTCACACGCCTCTTAGCTACGGGTGCCGCCGTCTTCTTCTTGGCAGCCGTCGCCGCCATCTTCTCCTTCATATCTGGCGTCGGCGGCCGGAGAGACGGGGATTTGGGCCGGAGGTGAGGGATTTGGGGGTGTAGCTTCGCGCCGATTTGGGGCTTCGATTGTTACGACGGCACGGTTGTGAGGCTGCTGGGGAGCCGGGATAGAGCGCAAGCTAGGGTTGAACACGCCGCCGTGACATGGAGAAGCTACGGCGACGGTTTCGCAAATGAGAGCGGCGACGGCAGCAGCAGCATACAAGCCCGTGGGGTGCCACTACAAAAGAGTTCCCTTTAGAAAGGGCACTTTAGAAGCAACGGGAGCGTGTCCACGTGGTGCTCTGTATGAGGTGGGAAAAGCAAAATTTTGCACGTCCGTGTACGTACGTAGCACAGGAGGAAGAAACTTTGATCACGCAAGCCTTAGACGCTGGCATGCGCGGAGCCTTCCGCGACGCACTAGCCCCCCGCGTACGCTGCAGCTGGGGGCGCTGCCTTGGTACGAATCCCTCCGTTGGCTCCTGTACGTTCCGTCGTACGTACATGTATGTTCTGACGAAGCTCACATGCGTGCTCCGATTGGCCCTATGAAAGTAAAAAACTACTCCCTCTGATCACTGAAAATTGTCGTGAGCGTGTAAGAAAAATAGAGCATGATGTACAGAATAAACATAGACTGTTGTATAAACTACGCAAACACAGTTCATACAACTAACAGGTTGTACAACTAAAGAGACACATGTTGTACAACTAGACAGACATAGGTTGTACAACTAAACAGACACAGATTGTACAACTAGCAGGTTGTACAACTATACAGACACATGTTGTACAACTACGCAGACACAGTTTGTACAGACATAGATTGTACAACTAGATAAACACAGGTTGTACAACTACGCAGACACAGTTTGTACAAACACAGGTTGTACAACTACATAGACACAGGTTGTACAACTATACATAATCAGTTGTACAAAAAAAAAGTTCGTCGAAACCTATCAACATGGAATCTAGTTTTGAAGATCTCGACGCGAGGAGCTCAAAAGTGAAAACGGTTCGTAATTTAAATAAACGGTTCTCAAGATATTTCATTTTGAAGTTTCGGTTTTGAAAAATAAAAGGGAAAAAGATGCCCTCCCACCTCCCGTGTCCCTTTCTCTCTCTTGCTCCCCACTTTTAATATGGTTGTGACACTTGACGAACATGCATGCAGCTGTTGATACCGCACGAAGTAGAAGATGACACTTGTCACCACGAGATTGTCCGCTGGGTTCCCTTCGCAAAGGAAACCCTTTTTCTAGTGATTTCCAAGCCCGTGTGAGCTCTCTGCTGCTCGTCCTGCTGGGCTGGGCTGGGATATGGTGGCCTGGGTCCGGTTGTTTTCTTTTGTCTTTTTTTTCTCAAAACAAAAAAAAAAACTGTAAACTTGCATTTGTTTCACTTTCTTCTTTCTTCATAATCATCAAAGTTCGATGTTCCTTTCCTGCTGCATCACTAGGACATGGCCCGTTAATTTAATCCCTCCAACCCATTTTACCTTGTCACAGGAATTCAAACACTCTTCACAAATTTGAATTTACAAAAAAACTCAGCAATTCAAATCATTTCAAACTTCTCGCTAGAAGTTCAAATCAATTCCTTCTCCGCCTAGGCGCCGCACCTCCTCTTGCTCCGGCCTTCGGCTGCTTCAGCCGCTAGCACCCCTGCCTCTCCTCTATCTCCACCTGGCGGCTTGTCGTCCCTCATCCATCTTCGCGTCGCTAGCTCGTTGTCCCTCCTGCTCCGGCTAGGGGCGGACCCAAGTACAAGCTTGTGGGTGCCTTGGCCCCCCCTCAAAAATTGCAACTTCAATAGTATTTGTTCAAATTTTAAAGTTTTTTTTTCAAATTTTGTGAAGTTAAACAAGAAATGCCCCAGTCACATCGTGTGCCCCCTCTCAGTTTCTTGTCTGGGTCCATCCCTGGCTCCGGCCGCCAGCCCCTAGAATGTGCATGGATCCCTCTCGGCCTCGACCTAGTGAGGCGTGCTGGCGCTGAGCCCGTCGCTCTTTGTTCGCCTCAATCGACCCACCTCACGGGGCTTGATGTTGCACCTCTCTGGTCACATCCAATTTAGATGATTGAGACGGATGCCTCACTTGCAACCTAAGAGCATCTCTAACCGGGATTACCAAATATGGCACCTAGCTGTCCGCGGACATCGTGCGCGACAAGACCCGAAAACCCCCAGATGTGTGCTTCTACCCCTCAAAACCATATTATACATGCAACGTACATCATCACAAAAAGATAGATCCATACTCACTAGTACATCTTCTACTACATAGATAGCAATCGAAGCTATGGGCCGGTGCCGGAGCCGCAAGCTTTGTTCTAGTCCTTGAGATAACAACTATGCCACAAACTCGGCCTCCTCCTCCGCGATCTGCCGCTCTGCGACAAACTGCGCCTCGACAAGGACGGGGTCGGCGAAAAACTGAGCTACCAAAGCATGGTCCGCTGCTTCGTCCGCGAGCTATCGCTCCACCGCGATGTGCTCTGCCTCCAACTAGGAGAGGTGTTCCATGACAGAGGCAAACCCAACATTATTCAACGACACCAGGTAGACTTCCTCTTGCCTATAAATGATAAGTGAGTTCTCAGCAGAAACACAGATTGCTTGTTAGAACAGATGCATTTTTGAACACAAGCATTGCATTGCTCACTGGAACGGGAACTACACCCAAACTCATTCTCAAAAAGTGCAGCACATGTTCATCTTCCTGTTGTTTGGTCCGAGTGGAGCACTCCGTTACCTACAATGTATGTAAGAATGTCTTCTTCGTTCTAGCCTTATAGTACCTGCGCTTAATCTGCATTATGATCGATTGGTAGAGCTAGAAACAATCCGATCACCCAATTTCAGGCTTCTGATAATGTCCATAATCCATATCAAATATACACAGCTTCAGGTTTATAACTGACGTCTGTTAGACCGATTTCATCTGGTTTATGTCATTCTGTTCAACAGAAAATGTCTGAGCTCTGGATGACGTTGTGATTACTCTAGAAGCTTGGCTTAGCAGTGCCGTGCTAGTACCATCTTAGCTTAGCTATTGGTCGGTGGAAATGTTTGGCCAGCCAGCCGAGAGAAGACGCGGTCCTGAAACTAATCCGGTAATTCGTGCCCCCAAAATTGCCTGATAGATCACATTTCGTATGCGCGTAGCCTAGGTGCGGCCGACCGCAAGTCTTCTCTGTTGCCGCCAATCATCTGTTGCAATCAAGACGTTTTCAACACAAAATGCCTGAGCTAGATGTCAAACTCTGGAAGAATGCTTAGCTATTAATTACGGCTGAGCAGGAGCCAGGAATGCTTAATCTGGTCGGTGTGGAAATGTTTGGCCGGTCGGCCGACCGAGACAAACGACGAGGTCATCAAACTAAATCACATTTCCTATGCGCGTGCCACCGACCGGAAAGTCCTCAGTTTGCGTCAATCATCTATTAAAACTTGAGTGGTTATTCAACACAGTGTAAATTACCCGTGAGTATCTTGACCTACTCAAACTGAAACGCAGGTACTACGGAGAAAGAACACCGTGAGTATCTTGACCAACTCAAACTGAAACGCAGGTACGTTCTAGGGCCGCCACACGGACACGGGCATGCAGGGTACAAGACTTCTTCTTCTTTCTTGCTTGGAAATTACGCCACCGCGTACACGGAGGGCCGTCGGAGGCTGTGGCCGGTCCATAAATACCCAGGCACCTGAGTGCCTGGACGATCATTCATTCAGTCCAGATCAAAGCAAAATCTCAAACCTACAATATCACACTGAGACATGTCGTCGCGTGCTGGAGAAATCCGCGTCGAGAGGGTGGAGAAGATCATCGACGCGGGGAAGAAGATGACCACGACGCCATCGGCGAGCGTGCATGGGGCGGCCACCGGCGCCGTAGCGGAGCTGCGCGGCATCGACGCGGCCGCGGCGGCGTACATCGCGAAGGTGCACCGGCGTATAGCGGCGGAAGAAGCTGCCGCGGCTGCTACAAAGGCAGCAAAGTGAAGGCGCGTGGTAGCTAGAGGTGTAGTCATGCATGCCTGTCAAAATTGAATTATGAATTACTATTTTCCGTTGTTCTTTGATAGCGGTGTATATATACATGCCCGTGTCCTATGTTTTAGGTTTGTGTAAACAGTATGGAAGACATAGTTGTTGATTTTCAGAAATATTAGTATGCCGAAACTACTATTAAAATTGTATGCGCGCACAAACTGAGACTAGCGGGTAATGTGCGATGATCATCGAATACTTATTCAGAGAGATTCGTGCATAAAACAAAACATCCTGCGCAACATCTTTCTGGCTTTCCTCTTGGTAATAATCTACATACATATATTTATTTGCGGGCAATACTATTGACTTTTGCGTTGTTGCCTTAGCTCTCAAGGAAAATTTTGCTCTCAAGGCGACTAACACGAAATCTTTGCGGGTCTGATATGCATGGTCAAGTCGTTGACGTACGATAGTCCTGCCTGGTATTTTTCTTTTTTTTTGTGCAAGGTGTAGCCTGGCGTGTCACTATCAGCAAGAAGCTATGTCGCTTTTGACATCCTTTATTATACCACGTACATACGCTGGTATTTTCCATGCAAGTAGGAAACATACGATGGATACTCTCGATTAGTTTAATTGGTGTTAATGCAGCTGTTTAATTTCCGGACGCACATATACACATGCTGAGGCGTTGAGTAATACTCCCTCCGTTCCTAAATGTAAGATATTTTAGATGTTACACATGTTGTCTAGATACATACATAAATGAGTGAACATACACATAAAATTTGTGTAGCTACATTTGTGTACATGCATATGTGGACAAAGTGTAAAACATCTTATATTTGGGAATGGAGAACATGATGTCGTGAGAGTAGGTTTTTTAATTTTTGGTCTTGACCGGTCCAGATCAAGGCTTGACTTTTTTTTTAAACAAGTTAAAAGTTTTGCCTTATATATTGATATAGCAGGAGCAAATACCGAGTGGCCTAGGCCATCAAAAAGGAAAAAAGATCAACCGATAATTTCCCAAGTTTTTCCGCACCGGTAAAGATTCAGTTTTTTGCTCTCGTTTTTTATCTTCTGCATAAGAACAGCCGACATTGAGTATACGTTGTTGAACACCCACATGTTTCCCTACTTCCAAATTTCCCATGAAATCAGTGAGATGGCGGTCTTGAGGCCCTAGGGGAAGGGTATGGGTTGGCGGCCAAGGCATATGAGTATTGCAACATCGTCGGTCTGCTAGGATCGAGATTGGTCAGGAGGCTCAGGCATGAGAGCCAAGAGGCCACCGCCATTTAGATCTGCTTGGAGTAGCGACATTCGAACAAAAGGTGTCTGGTGGTTTCTGGCTGACATCTATAGAGTTGGCACGTTTCTTGGAAACCGAGTGTGCAGAGATGCTCGTGTGAAATTGACCTTTTTAGATCATTTTGTGAAATTAATCTTCTTGGCAGGGGCGTACGCGCGCCTAGGGCAATAGGTGCCATGTCGCGTGAAGTGCAATGCAGATGCAGTTGTGAACTTGAGATGAAAGATACCGCGGAGGTCGATGATCCCGCGTCAAGACATCTTTGACCCCACTCCTGATTCGATCGAGGTGCAATTACCTTGGTCTTACATGTGAAGTGCATGCAGTATATTTCAGCAATTTCAATGATGATTAAGGAGCAAGTAAGCGAGAGCATATATGATGATTCGACAAAGCCAACAGTTGGAGCCTGGAACAATTTCTTTTTGGTCGCCATTCAAGAAATACAGAAAGATCCAAATCGTAATACTAAGCTGGAGATCAGCTCTAATTCTAATTCCTGATCCACTACTGCTGTTGTCACAACCCTAATCTAGTCCATCTGGAATATCTTGATCCAGATTTGTACTCCTTCTTCCAATAGAAGTCATCTCCTCCACTAATAACATGGTTGTTGTGCATGCCATTGTCAATGATGTCGTTGCTCCTTCACTGGCACTGTTGTCGTTATTCTTCTGTTGGTGAAGTTACAGATGACTCTTTCAAGCTTCACCAGGTAGACTTGATTCCTTGTTGAAGTCCTCCTTGACGTCGTGATGGATAACTGGCAATTCCTCTGATGGCTCCAAAATCTAAGCAGGGGGTCAACGGGGAAAAGGGTGAGTGATAACCCCCAAGAGCAAGGGATCACTGTAGCACCTCTCAATGTGGAAGTAAGGTATCGATCCGCAGGAGCAAGAAGGAAAAGTTATCTATTCCCTACAACTAAAGTGTCACAAGTTTTAGTTGATTATGCACTAAACAAGTTTAGAGAACAAGATGGTTGGTTTGATGGATGTAAAAGTGTCCCAATCCTCTTCTTTGCAAGAGGACAAGACAAAGGTAGTAGCAAGTGAAAGCTCTCAAAGAGAGAAAGCCCAATCCTCTATGTAGCAAGAGGACAAGCTCAAGTGTGTGTTTCTTATAGGAACAATGGACATGGTTCATGGGTTCACTTAATCCTCTCTCTCTCTCATCTACGGTGATCATCATGTTATAGATAAAGTACACACAATTGTCATGTTTTAATGGTAGCTTTTTATGACGGCTATATGTCCTAAAACACATAGTTGAAAGAAATACTCATTTGTGTTGCTAGGTCACCCCTCGTAAGGCTAGCGTGGTTTCTCTCACTCCCACATCATACTCTTTCTTTTTACCCCCAGATAAAGGACGTTGGGCGGTACTGTGTCACTCAATACCTATGCCGTGTCACATCGGCCATCCCGTACCCACATACATCATACTTCAAAGTATGACAAATCACAAAAGCTCCAACACAACGGTAAATGCATAACAAATCATCTCACACCACAATATTCACCACAAAGGTATTACATAGATGACCGTAATCATGTTTGCAGCTCATACGGTACTAATTAGTGAAGCTCAAGAGAGAGGAGAGATACAAAAGTTACCACCACAAACCCTAGTCCAGGGGTGGACTACTCCCCCTTCATCATGGTGATGATGGTGGAGAAGTTCTTGCTGTAGATGTTGATGATGAACACGCCGGAGGGGGGTGGAGCCCTCCGGAGGCGATTCCGGCGGCGTTTCCCCCCTCCGATCTTCTCCGGCGGCAGCCTTCTGTCTCTCTGTTTCGTGGTTTCGTGTTTCTCCGCCGCCTCCTTCGCGAAACGCCAGGGGACCTTTTTTATAGGCGTTTTTAGGTCAAGACAGTCGGTGGAGAAAGATCGACGGCCACGGAGCTCCGAGGGAAAAGAGCTGGGCCCACGCGGCCAGGTACAGGCCGCGTGGGACCCTCCATTTCCAGCCTGTTGGGCTTCTGGTCTTCAATTTAAGCCCATTGCGTTCGTCTCGAAAATTCTGAACCGTGCTCTTTGACCTTGCCCTTTTTGGAAACACTAAAAAAGACGTTTTCTGGAAAAACAGGGTTAATTCCAAATAAATGGGAAAACTATGAAGTATTCCCAAAATCATTATAAAACATTGATATAACCCTTATATGATGCAAATATGATTGGAATATAAGCAATTAAAGTGCAAAGTTCATGTATGCATTTTACATGCATCAACATCCCCAAGCTTAATCCATGCTCGTCCTCGAGTATGAAGATGATAAAACTAACATGGACTTTGCAATTTAATACTTAACAATGAATATCAAAGATGATTACTATTGCTACATATAGTCAAATGATTCATTCTTCAAAGGAGTAGCAATATGCAAATAGTTTATGAAGTGATATCAAGTATTCAAGACAAGGATGTTCATTGATAGTTCACAAAGTGTAACATAGTAGCAAGTAATATGGAACACATGTATGCATAATGATAAGTAGAACATCCTACAATGGTCATAGAGTGTAGATGAAAATCTGAATATGATAGGTGTACACTTTGGAAAGATGTATATGTGAGTAGAGGTAAAGCATGCATAAGTTTCATCCAACTTCCAAACTCTTCTACTTAAGTTAATGATTGCAATAAGGTATTCATTGGTGTCAAGCTCTCATTGCCCCTATCATAGCATCTTGAATGATTAAGTTAAAGTGAAAGCAAATATGAGTAGTGTGCTTGATAAAGAATGGGTTGAATGTCTCATGCCCCTTGAATACAAGTACTTACACCATGTGTTACTCAACTTGGGAAACAAAGCAAGTTCAATTAAATATCATTGTAAGCATAATAGTATCATCAAGAGCGTCAACTGGGGTACCTCTTGTCCCAAGATATGGAACAAGCCCATATCAAAATGACAAGACAAACAAACAAAATGAACAATCTCAACACCCTTTTTATTTACCATTTGGAATAGTTTTTTATTGCAAGGTGTATCACAGAAGGTTCACCATAGTATGTAAGTAAATTTCCACCATGAATGATGCATGGCTTAGATTAGCGGCCCAGGCGTCTCTCTAACCATTTACACAAACTCATTTAAACTCACTTATTTCCACATTTATTTCAACATGATAAGCATCCATAGACAAAAGCACATGATATCAACTAAATGAGATGAAGAGCGTGTTGAAAGCTTGCCATGTGACAGCACATATGGGCTAACTTCCAACCCAAAACATTCATCAAGCCACAAACATCATAATCTTAATCACAATGGGTCAAGTTTTATTATGCAAATAAAAGAACATTGTGCATCAAGTTCGTGAGAGCTATATAACCAATTTTTTCCATTGCAATCAATAACATAAACATTTTCATTCAGAGGTAAGATAACACAAACAACATGTTAAACATACTCGGAATAGCATAAAGCCAATAGGTAGATATGGTGGACTCACTGGAATAACTTTGGTTGAAGGTGTTGGAAACAAGTTTTTGCTTGTTGGAGTTTTTGGGCTAGCAAAAGGGAGAAAGTTGACCATCTAGATGCATGCATGAGTGTCCATAGAACTAACTAATCCATGTTAAACCAAGTAAAATAACAATCAGCACCAAAACATGAATAAGTGATAGCTCTAAAAGAATTTGCAAACTATTACTCATAAACAAGCTCATGAATCATGCAACTATATGTATCATTAAAAATCAAATCAAACATCCCTTTTCCCAATCTTATAAAAGCATCCAACATATTTCAACCCATATTTCCAGTAGCTCTCTCATATATAAATGATAGTGTGGTGGTCTCTCAAACTCAAACAAAACAAAAAAAAGACGCTCCAAGTTTATGCGATAAAGTGTTTCGATCGAAAAACAGAAGTTGGACGTGTGCAAACCGAGAGTGTGTAGGTCCAGCGGGGTTGTCTTCACATCCCCAAGCTTATGGTCTTCACCATCCTTGGATAGCTCTTGGTGCATCTCCTCCAATCCCTGTGAAAAAACTTCAAAACACCGTTTCTCCCATTCTTTTCTGTGGGGTGCATTAATAGTGATAAACAAATAGGTTTCTTGCTGCATATAATCCTTGAACAAAAATTCATATGAGATGTCCAGAAAGTGTATAATGTTGTATGCCTACTCATAAACTCAATTGGATCAAAAAGATTCAACTTAAAAGCTCAAAGCATGCATCAAACAAAATGGGACAGAATCTGTCCAGAAAAACAGCAGCAGCAAAACGTATTTTTCTACCCTACCAAACTTTCTCGAAAAATTCCGAAAAATTCATGCATACAGAGGATGAAAAGTTGCAACTACAGTTCAAATATGAGCTCATTCGGAGTTACAGAATAAGAATTAAAAATCATACCGTGCACTGATTCGTGCAGGAATAAAATCTCCGAACGCTATAAGCAACTTTTTCAAACCAAAAAGGGTAAAACTTGGCACTTTATTGAAAACTCCAGAACCTAAACTAGACACAAAGTCTCTTGTTACAGCAAGAGGACACAAAGAAAATCACACAAAAATAACCGGGTTGCCTCCCGCAAAGCGCTTTCTTTATAGCCATATAGCTAGGCTTGATAGTTTTAATGATGCTCCCATAGGAATAAGAGTTGAATATAAAAGAGCATCAAGAAGCAAATATCAAACACATTTAAGTCTAACCCACTTCCTATGCATTGGGATCTTGTAAGAAAATAAATCAATAAAGCACAAAGTGACTAGCATAGGAAGGCAAAGCAAGTGCAACTTCAAAATTTCAACAAAAAGAGAGGAGACTTAATATTATTGTGGTATATGAAGTCATGTCTCCCTCTCTCATAAAAACTTTCAGTAGCATCATTGATAAAACCCACAATATAACCATCACATAGAGCATTCTTATCATGATCCACATGCATAAAAGTATCATTACTCTCCACATAAGCATAAACAGTTTCATTAGTAATAGTGGGAGTAAAAATATCACATCCATCAATGTAATCATCATAAATAGGAGGCATAGAATAATCAAAATGATTTTTATCCTCAATAGTAGATGGACTGAAAATATCATATTCATCATTGTAAACATCATATATAGGAGGCATATCATAATCAACATAAACTATATCCTCAATAGTGGGTGGACTGAAAATATCATATTCATCATCATAAATGGGAGACATAGTATCATCAAACAAGTCAAAGAACCTCCCCAAGCTTAGATGATTGCAAGATATAAAAGGAACCTCCCCAAGCTTAGTCTAGTGCACACAAGAATAGAAACTTAAGCGCTACGCTCCCCGGCAACGGCGCCAGAAAAGTACTTGATAACCCCCAAGAGCAAGGGATCACTGTAGCACCTCTCAATGTGGAAGTAAGGTATCGATCCGCAGGAGCAAGAAGGAAAAGTTATCTATTCCCTACAACTAAAGTGTCACAAGTTTTAGTTGATTATGCACTAAACAAGTTTAGAGAACAAGATGGTTGGTTTGATGGATGTAAAAGTGTCCCAATCCTCTTCTTTGCAAGAGGACAAGACAAAGGTAGTAGCAAGTGAAAGCTCTCAAAGAGAGAAAGCCCAATCCTCTATGTAGCAAGAGGACAAGCTCAAGTGTGTGTTTCTTATAGGAACAATGGACATGGTTCATGGGTTCACTTAATCCTCTCTCTCTCTCATCTACGGTGATCATCATGTTATAGATAAAGTACACACAATTGTCATGTTTTAATGGTAGCTTTTTATGACGGCTATATGTCCTAAAACACATAGTTGAAAGAAATACTCATTTGTGTTGCTAGGTCACCCCTCGTAAGGCTAGCGTGGTTTCTCTCACTCCCACATCATACTCTTTCTTTTTACCCCCAGATAAAGGACGTTGGGCGGTACTGTGTCACTCAATACCTATGCCGTGTCACATCGGCCATCCCGTACCCACATACATCATACTTCAAAGTATGACAAATCACAAAAGCTCCAACACAACGGTAAATGCATAACAAATCATCTCACACCACAATATTCACCACAAAGGTATTACATAGATGACCGTAATCATGTTGCAGCTCATACGGTACTAATTAGTGAAGCTCAAGAGAGAGGAGAGATACAAAAGTTACCACCACAAACCCTAGTCCAGGGGTGGACTACTCCCCCTTCATCATGGTGATGATGGTGGAGAAGTTCTTGCTGTAGATGTTGATGATGAACACGCCGGAGGGGGGTGGAGCCCTCCGGAGGCGATTCCGGCGGCGTTTCCCCCCTCCGATCTTCTCCGGCGGCAGCCTTCTGTCTCTCTGTTTCGTGGTTTCGTGTTTCTCTGCCGCCTCCTCGCGAAACCCGGGGACTTTTTTATAGGCGTTTTTAGGTCAAAACCTAGTCGGTGGAGAAAGATCGACGGCACGGAGCTCGAGGGAAAAGAGGTGGCCCACGCGGCCAGGTACAGGCCGCGTGGGGCCCTCTCATTTCCAGCTGTTGGGCTTCTGGTCTTCAATTTAAGTCCATTGCGTTCGTCTCGAAAATTCTGAACCGTGCTCTTTGACCTTGCCCTTTTTGGAGTCCCGAAGCTCCCGGAAAGTCTGAAACACTAAAAAAGACGTTTTCTGGAAAAACAGGGTTAATTCCAAATAAATGGGAAAACTATGAATATTCCCAAAATCATTATAAAACATTGATATAACCCTTATATGATGCAAATATGATTGGAATATAAGCAATTAAAGTGCAAAGTTCATATATGCATTTTAAATGCATCAGTGAGCAACACGAGCGTTACTCAGCAAGTTCAAATACTATAGGTGATAAGGTGTTTTATGCACTAGCTACTGCCATGACCAACGGTCATTGGCATAATGCAAGTTTTGGAAAATATTTTCAGAAAAGGGTCCATTTTATTTTCAGAAAACTATGCTCATAGTCTCCACGGGTTCATAGTCATCACTTGGGATGCCTTTCCCGCTGCGGTCTGTAGTTCCTTCCGGGAACACGGATGTGACAGTCACAATTTCTTGTTGTTGACTCTGCAGAGCTGCGTAACTTTACCCATGAGAGAAACCCAGCCTTGTTGCCTTTCCAGGCGTACTTTCCCGTCCATACTTCCATGGTATGGGGCCAGGTGTGAGTCCAAAGCCAATCACTGCCCCTCTCCACACAACACATATCCGCCCATTTGTGGCGCGGCCGGTAACAAAGACCGCTATCCTGCCACCCCTCCCGAGCTTCTATTCCAATCACCCCGTCAGGTGGGAAGGTCACGCGCTTCCACGCTGTTAACCGCCGCAACGGACACAACCAGGTAATAGCCTGCCGAGGATATGTGAACGAGAGAAGATAGCAGCTGACTTTACCGTCCCATGCCAGATCTCATGGTAAACGCTTCAATACGGCGCTAGGATCACTGTGACATTGGTAATTAATCCTAGGTATATACTTTCCCTTACAATGGAACCTCCACCACAACATCATACCATGGTTCCATTGCCAGCCAACATAGTATATATAGCAATTCACATCATTCGAAAATAGGTTTTTCTTTTTTTATGCAGATGATAAAATATATTACTTTTATAAATACTTTGATAAAAATATTTCAACAGACATGCAAGAATGAACTTGCCTGTGATAGCAATGGCCGTTCAATCCTTCGGGGTTCTAGGGTTTGCGGTAAAACCCCGAATTCTGAAAATAGCAAAGTAATCCTGATAAGGACTACGGAAAACTCTAGCAGCATGCTATTATGCATAGTCATGAGATGCATCGTCACCCCAAAATACCCCCAGTTGTGTTTTTAATACTTTTTCAAGTATTTGAGAGTTTTTTATTAATTAGAGAGTTTGACAACGATTTACATGAGGAATAAATTTAAAGTGATTAAATTCAAATAGTTCAATATAATTGAACTTCAAGACTTTATTTTCCCATGTTATTTTCTTATAAGAAAATAGTTTTTGAAAATAATTTCAAGTCATTTCCACTTAACGATCCTTGACTTTTTCATCCACAAAATGTTTTTCAAAACTTCAAATAAAACTTACATAACAATTCCTCATATTTTGTAGAGTGTGTTGAATATTTTTGGTTGATTTTTATGATCTTTGTTTGTGTGTTAAAAATTCATTTAAGTTTGTAATATTTTTATTTGGTAAAATTACCAGATTGCCCCTAGCTAGTGGGTTGAACCGAACCCACTGGTTTGGGTCTAGGACCTGGCTCGGTCGGTCAACTGACCCGACCGGCCCACTCTCTCTCACTCGACCCCCTCTGCTCTCTCTCTCTCCCGTGCGCCGGCGCCGCCGCCACGCCATGCTCCGGCCGCCTCCGGCTGTCGCCGCCGCCATCCTGACCCTCAAACGAACCGCCTCCTCAAGCTCCTTCCTCTCCTCCACTTCGATTCGCCCCTCGAGCTCTCTCACGGCCACGCCTAACCTACCCCTATCTAGGGTTCCGACCGCCGCTCGCCGGTGCTCCTCCTCTTCGGCACGATTCACTGACTCCCCGCTGTCATGATGCCCTCCAGCTCCTTCTCGCACCTGCTCATGGCTAACCCTAGCCCAAGCCGCCCGGCTCCATCTCCTCCACGAGCTCAGCTCCTTCTTGAGCTTCTGCTCAATCTCCAGCTCGACCACGGCCTCCCTCTGCTGCTGACTACTACACCCTACGCCGGCGGAATGGCTCCCAGACGGATGCAACCCCGGTGTCGCCGGTCTGGTGATTTAGTGGGGATGGTGTGGCTGTGGTGCGGCTGGTTCTGGACACTGTGGTGTGATGGTGCTGATGTTCGTGCTGCTGTCACCGACGGGACGGCAGTGGTGCCGCCACCGCAACCTCGGCGACAACTCGAATATCTACTTCCTCTACTACACCTACTGCCGCTCCTCCAAGCCTCGGCTACAACTCCACGAGGTGGGTTTTCTGCTATGACCGGCTAGTGAGCTGATGGACTAAATGGTCTAGGATAATTAGGTCGATCTAGTGGTGCTATTTGTAGGGTGTTAGTAAAGATGCGGCTGGTCTAGTGAGTGTGGTACTACTCCAGTTCATCTAAGTGATGAACTGATGCCTGTAATTGTTTTGCTTGCCCTGGGTTGGTCTTGGTTAGTGGTTAACTGAAGAATTATTCTGTTTGTGCCAGTGCTACTGTCATTTAATTTTCAGAGGTGAATTCTGGATGATCTACTGATATTAGTACATGTATTTGAGCTTGAAAGCTTGTGATATTGGCTTATGACTTGGATTGCTTGATGCTTAGCATATTTATCACCCTGTGATGCATCTTTAGCTTGCTTAATTAATATCCAGGCATGGCTTGTTCACTGTGATGCCCAGCAATGTTTTGTGGGATGCTTATTCCTTCCTGGAGTGCATTAAAGTGTGATTAGGGTGCACAGATGCATGTGAGGCCTCCTAGGAGTGTACACATGTACTGTAATTTCCCTTTTGATGATTTCTTGTGCTTTTTCTAATGTACTGATGAGTTGGGATCAAATGAATCTAGTGAAACTGGTTCACTTGTCTGTGTGTGATTTATTAAGAACATATGCTGCCTTGATTTCTTAGTCTTGCCAATGATGCAAAGGCTGAGGCAAATATTTCGATAAGAACAGATGTTAGTGTGTTGATTTAATTCTCTATGATGATTTAGCATAGCAACTCTATGCAAATCTGAGAGATACATTCTTTCTATCCTCCTAGTTAAGATCTAGTTGAAGGGTAGTTGGAATGATTTAGAAATGTATTCTTGGATTGATTTTAATGTGCTGCCCTGCTCTCCTCTCTTTCTAGCACAGTCCTGTCATTTAAAGGACTTGCTAGCACCTCTCCTATGCCTCTCACACACAAAGAATTAACCTGCTGTTGTTGAGCAGCTTGGTCTTCTGGAAAATGATGATAACCTGCGTCTTGTGGCTAGCCTGCTCCTCCTCGCTGCTTCAATTTTCCTAGAGTGTATTTATCTAGCTGCAAATTATTTTGTGGTTGTTCTTGTGTTCTTGAGATGTTCTTGGATTTCTGGCTGATTTGGGAAAGATATTTGATAGCTGGATTAGCTGCTGGAAATATGTTTGTGAGCAAATGAATCTGCTAGAAGGCTGTTGTGGTGTTTATATGCTGCTGCCTAGTTGTTGTGGTGCTGCCACACAACTAGATGACTCATGTTTTGCAAGGATGATTAGGGTGCTTGGGTGTCAAGTCCTCATGTAAAGGCATTCCTTAGGGTTCAAGTAATGTGAGATATTTTGCTTGTGGATAACTCTCCTATGTGGCATGCTCATCCACTCAAGCTTTTCATTACTTGGGGTTCAAGTAAACTTAGATATTTTCTTGTGGATAGAGATGACTAGTCATTGGTCTTATCTCCTTGTGGGATTTATTCTTGAGTATGACAAGTGGCTTTTGTCACTAGATGGACTTGTGGGTTGATTCTCTTATGTGGGCTTGTGAAATATTGGTGGCTTTGCTAGTTATAGGTGGTGATCCTGTGGCTTTTCAATTTCAGGTTTGTGGGCTTTATCAATTAGCTTATTTTCTTCCTTGGTAATTAATACCATTGGAGAAACAATTTAAATTCCATGTGGCTTTGTTCTTATTGGTTCTTGATACCAATAGAGAACAATTTCATTGTGGCTTTTGTTTAGTAGGACTTTGATTAGATTAAAGGGAAATAAATATGTTGCCTAAGATAGATAAATGTGGATCAATGATGCCTTTTGTCCCATGTTGCCTTTGTATCTTCTCAAATGGATCATGTCCCTTGTTGCTTGTTGCCTATTTAATCCATGTTGCCTCCAATGATCCAAAATGATCCATGGTTGCCTTCGATTTAATATTGATCCCTCTAGTCAATATTTGGATACTAGGACAAGTTTCTAATATCCATTACTTAAGTTCCAACATCAAATTGCCTCACCCTTGTGGTGAAGGCAAACATTTTAATTAAGAAACCTTTCTTTTGATTAAATATAGATGAAAATGTGTGTTTTTATTATATGACATTCAATTGCTTTATGCATACAGAAGAAATCTGTTAACAAGGTTGCAAGGCTTGTTATCAAACTACTCCTATAGAACACAAATCCTTTGAATTTCACACAAGTTGTTTCTAGAGAATTTGATAAGAACATGTACTTGCTTTCTTTCTTCCTTTCTTGCTGTCCTCCTTCTTTTGTTGATGTGCAGGGATTAATGATAAGAAGATTGGGAGATAAGGAGACCAAGATAAGTTGAGAAAATAAAAAATGAGTTGAAGATCTAGTTTAAGATTTAGTTTAGGAATTTCTTTTATTCTTTTGTAATTTCCTTTCTTTTTGGATGAGATATGTACTTATTCGATTACATTTGTAATATTTCACATGTAAAGTTTGCTCATGTGTCCATCTTTGTATCTTATAAAGACTTTGGACATTTGTATTTGGAATTAGAGATGTGTTGAAATAATGAGATGAAATTTGATTGAGATGAGTGTAATGATAAGACATGATAAGATGGAAATTAGAACTTGGTGTATTTAAGTTATGATTATATGATCTTGTATATGTATTCATGTGATGAATTGAGATGAGATGATAATAGATATTTGTTGGATTTTTATGAGATTGTGTTTGTGTCTTTTGTTCCATTATACTTTGTCATATCTAAATTGTGACCAGAAGTGTCGATAATTAGGAAAGGTCATGTCGAAGTTTATAGCACTCAACAAGATGATCTAGCTCCTAATTCATCGAGTCGAGAGAAACATCGATCCCTTTGTCTCATTTCTTAAGCGCGCCAAATTTTCCCGCATTTTCAGATGCATGCTATGCAAATGCACAATTCTTATTTCTACCCTTTCGACTCTCTAAACCCTGGGGTATTACACCGTCTTTGACGGTGGAGGTCACACAGCTCTCAATCGACCAAGTGTTTCAGCAGCCGGGTGTGCCAGTGTCAGTTATATGCAGTGCTCCACAAGATTTAACAGCTAGCCGGGTGTGCAGGGATTTGGTTACCGGTCGAAATACCGCATTTACCGGCCGCTAACTGGAATACCCAGTCTACCTGGTAAATTAGTTTACAGGACGGAAAATTCCAAGCCATTTGAATTTAGACCAAATTCTTCCTCTTGAAATCGGTTTTGAGTATTTTAAATATTCTTAAGTTTGAGTTTCAAACTTAGTCTGGGAATCTCGACCGGTAGCCACAGTTTCGGAAATCAACCCCCGCCCCTCGGACCCCGAGATTTGTTTTCATTTTGGTATCCAGATCCTTGGTCATGTGGGTCATGTCCTACCTATTGACCGAAGGAGTTGACTACATAATGCACCGGAATGACGGGCATGTCAATGTGGCTTGCACGCCAATGTTGATGTGCAGTGCCGAATTTCTTGTTGAGTGTATTTTAAGGGGACATAATTCTAACAGGACCATTTAGGCAATAAGATACACGTCTAGATCGACCGGTTTCTTGAGCACGTCGCTCTGTTCATCAACACAAAATGCCTGAGCTAGATGTCAAACTCTGGAAGAATGCTTAGCTATTAATTACGGCTGAGCAGGAATGCTTAATCTGGTCGGTGTGGAAATGTTTGGCCGGTCGGCCGACCGAGACAAACGACGAGGTCATCAAACTAAATCACATTTCCTATGCGCGTGCCACCGACCCGGAAAGTCCTCAGTTTGCGTCAATCATCTGTTCAAACTTGAGTGGTTAATTACTCTGAAAGTAGGTAGAGATATTCAACACAGTGTGGTCTTGACGACAGATTTTCTGTGTGTAAATTACCCGTGAGTATCTTGACCGAGAAAGAACACCGTGAGTATCTTGACCAACTCAAACTGAAACGCAGGGTACACGGACACGGGCATGCAGGGTACAAGACTTCTTCTTCTTTCTTGCTTGGAAATTACGCCACCGCGTACACGGAGGGCCGTCGGAGGCTGTGGCCGGTCCATAAATACCCAGGCACCTGAGTGCCTGGACGATCATTCATTCAGTCCAGATCAAAGCAAAATCTCAAACCTACAATATCACACTGAGACATGTCGTCGCGTGCTGGAGAAATCCGCGTCGAGAGGGTGGAGAAGATCGACGCGGCCGGGAAGAAGATGACCATGACGCCGACGGCGAGCGTGCATGGGGCAGCCACCGGCGACGTAGCGGAGCTGCGCGGCATCGATAAGGCCGCGGCGGAGTACATCGCGAAGGTGCACCGGCGTATAGCGGCGGAGGAAGCTGCCGATGCATCAAAGTGAAGGCGTGTAGCTGCTAGGTGTACACTGGGTGCAGGCGTGTAACTAGGTCTAGTCATATGCATGCCTGTCAAAATTGAATTGTGAATTACTATTCTTCTTTTATTTATTTGATGGCGGTGTATATATACATGCCCGTGTCCTAAGTTTTAGGATTTGTGTGAACAGTATGGACGACATAGTTGTTGATTTTCAGAAATATTAGTATGCCGAAACTACTAATAAAATTGTATGCGCGCACAAACTGAGACTAGCGGGTAATGTGCGATGATCATCGAATACTTATTCAGAGAGATTCGTGCATAAAACAAAACATCCTGCGCAACATCTTTCTGGCTTTCCTCTTGATAATAATCTACATACATATATTTATTTGCGGGCAATACTATTGACTTTTGCGTTGTTGCCTTAGCTCTCAAGGAAAATTTTGCTCTCAAGGCGACTAACACGAAATCTTTGCGGGTATGATTTGCATGGTCAAGTCGTTGACGTACGATAGTCTTGCCTGGTATTTTTTTTGTGTGTGTGTGCAAAGTGTAGCCTGGCGTGTCACTATCAGCAAGACGCTATGTCGCTTTCGACATCCTTTATTATACCACGTACATACGCTGGTATTTTCCATGCAAGTAGGAAACATACGATGGATACTCTCGATTAGTTTAATTGGTGTTAATGCAGCTGTTTAATTTCCCGATGCACATATACACATGCTGAGACTAGTCACAATGGGGAGTAACATAGGAGTAATATCAGTGCCACATAGGCAAAAAATCTGATGTGGCGGGTAATTAATGAGGAGAGAGATGGTTGTGGTAACTAGCTATGTTACCATAACATCACACATTTCAAGGCAAGATGAGTATATAACCTATTAAATATGACACTACACACATGTTACTCCCCACTATGGAGGTAGTAACTTAGAGTAGTAACATGCATGTTACTACTCTAAGTTACTCCCCATTGTGACTAGTCTGAGGCGTTGAGTAATACTCCCTCCGTTCCAAATGGGAGGAGTAAACCCTAGTATTCTTCTGAAGCCTGGGCCGGGTCTTGGCCTACCTCGTTCCTCCACCTGCGCCGCCATCTCTGAGTCCCCTCCAGATCCAGTTCTTGAAGCAATTCACCTGGACTCTAACATGCCAGATTCTGGGAGAGGGAGAGGGAGAGCGAAAGGGAGGAACAACAGACCACAGAATCAGAATAGGGAGCAGAATTGGAACCAGTGGAACTCTGATGTGCCTCCTTTGCAGGGACCGCCGCAAGGCCCCCAATTCCCCTTTGGTTTTGGGTTTCAAGGACAGCTGGGGCCGTGGAACTATCCTCCTCTATTCCAAGGACAGTTTCCCCCACAGCAGTGGCAAGGGATGCAGCCTCCATGGATTGGTGGGCAGCAAGGGAATGGTCCTGTTGCTGGCCAGAATCAGCAGCAGAATCCTCAGCTAGGTCAGCCTAGAGGGCAAAGGGTGCAGCAACAGAATCAATCTTAGAGGCAGCAAAACCAAAGCAATAGGAAGAAAGCTGTTGAGGCTGGATCAACAATTAATGCATCGAAAGAGCCATCTGGGAGCCTTTTCTCGCACTCCAATGACATTTGTCTGGATGTGGCAATCCTGGCCACCCGAGAGACACGTGCAAGAAGAAACCCTCTTGCCTGATCTGTAAGATGACCACGCATGAGGTTGGTGAGTGCTCTGACAGAAAGAAACCGTTGAAATTTGCAAAGTATCTGGGAAGTTCGGCTACAGGTTTGGGGTTCTATAACATAGAGCTCTCTGATGCTAACAATCAGAACCTGAGCCACACTAGGAATGTAGGTGTAGTCTTCGTGGATGAGGGACTGATCAACAAGGATGAATTGGTAGTGGAATTCTCAGCAATATACAAGACAAACTAGCCATGGCCAATAAGAAGGCTGGATGATTGGACATACTTGGTGAAATTCCCTCCAGAAATAGATGTTGATCAGGTTTCAGCTTATCCCAAGTTTGCCTTAGGAAAAGAAGGAGTAGCTGTCAAAGTGGAAGCCTGGGATGGGGAAATCGATTTCCATTGTATAGCACAAGAAGTCTGGTTGAAGCTAGGTGGTGTCAACAACAAGTGGTGCGAATGGGACACGGTTGCTCAGTTTGCATCAACCTTTGGTATCCTGCTTGATGTCGATTGGGAGTTAATGATCAAGTCTTTCTGTGCAGTGGTCAGGGTTAAAATCTCCTGCAGAGATTACACAAAGATACCAAATAATAGGCTGTTTAAGGTGAAGAAGCACTTTTATCTGATCACTGTTGAGGTGGAGAATCCAACAATAGAGGAAGGGATTGATGAAGTAGACGATGATCTGCTGGGAGAGGAACTGGCAGTAAATACAGGCGAAACAGATCGTGGGAAAACAACTGACTCTGGGTCGAACAACTCTAGGAGTAGTTCGGTTACAGCAGTGAGTACTCAGACTAATCCAAGGAGTAACTCGCTCACAGGGTCTGGAACGCAATCACACACTAGTCAGCAAGTTTCAACACCGAACAGAGAATTGCTAACTTTCTGGATCAGGTGGAAGACTCTTGCTCAGGAAAAAACTTCCCTTCTTCTCAACTAAGAGGTGAGGTACCTGATGTAGTCCAAAACTACAGGAGGCAACTGCTTGAAAATATCACTAGAGACACGCCAGATGAAAACCAATGCTACAACCTGTTAAGGGAAATGGAACTGGTTGATGATGAGGGAAACTTCAATTTCGAAGATAGGGAGCAACTTCAAGACATGGCACAGATGGAGAAGGATGATCAACTTTCAGAGGTGACTGAAACTCTTCTTCCTTCAGCCCCACCAGCTAAAGAGGTGGATGCAAGAAAGAAATGGGGACCTGTACAAGCAACAAGGCATAGCAGCAGGGTAGTGAATGATGGGAGAACAGTAATGGAAAGAGCACAGGAGAAGGCAAAGGAGAAAGATCTGGAGAAACCTGCCAGGAAAGGTAACTCACATAACTCTTTCCTTCCTTTGCATCACTCAAATTTCTTTTCAATTGCCAAAGTCTTATTGGTATTCTTGTGTTCCCATCGAGTCGAACTATAAATTTGGGTAATACTTCCCAACGAAGATTTCAGCGATCCCCTATACTTGTGGGCATCAGTATGTAGACCAAAAGCTCTCGGTGGATTAGGGATTCACAATCTGCGAATGCTGAATGACGCGCTTCGCATTCGATGGAGATGGATGGAAAAGAGTGGACCACTCAGATCATGGAGCGGCTTGCATTTCGTCCTCTCACCAACAGCGGAGTCCATGTTCCAGACGGCTACAATCTGTACTGTCGGGAACGGCGAACTGACTCGGTTTTGGTACGACGGCTGACTGGGTGGTCGCAGCGCCCATTCGATCGCTCCGGACTTGCTGGAGTTCATTAAACCTGTCAGTGCACTCCAGATGACCGTGGCACAAGCACTGCAGAACAGCTGCTGGATCTCCAAGATCACCGACACGTTATCGGTACCGGCAATTGTACAGTTCATCAATTTGTGGCAAGCAGTCAGGCTGGCGGCGCCGCTATCCACAGAGACAGACAATTTTAGATGGAAGCTCATGACTGACGGCGGTTACACGTCTCGATCAGCTTATACGGCGTACTTCCATGGCTCAATTGAGGCTGATTATGCCAGCAATCTTTGGAGCAGTTGGGCACCTCTAAAGGAAAAGCTTTTCATGTGGTTCACGCTGCGCAATAGATGCTGGTCAGGCGACAGGCTTTGCAGAAAGGGGCTCCCCGGTCCTTCAGTTTGCCTGCTGTGTGATCAGCTACTGGAGACCATGGAGCATCTGCTTGTGCAATGCCCGACGGCGCGCTCAATTTGGTTTGATATCCTCTCAGCCAAGGGTCTGGGCAGGTTCATGCCTGTGGCATCGAGCAACTTGAGGGACTGGTGGAGCTCGCTAGGTTCATGTCGCCCGAAGCAAAGGAGAGAGCTAACCACGCTTGCCATTGCCTGCTGTCGACGCTTGTGGCTCGAGAGAAACGACAGGAATTTCGAGAGGAAGCAGGCTAGCAATGATGTAATAGTTAGGTTGATTCAGAAGGAGTTCGATTTGTGGATGCAGGCTAGAGTAGCTGTGAGTATAGGTGAGGAGTAGTCCTTCGTGTGTTGGCTGAGTGTTGGCTGGCTGTTGCATACAGCATGGTGTGTGTGTGTTGCAGTGTATCAAAACATTGTAACACATTTTCTCTCTTAATGTCATGACATGCATCCTTTGCATGTTCTTGAAAAAAAAAATCCATATGTACTATTTTTTTCGAGTTTTCACTACAGATTTGAGTGAAGCGTCGTTAGATCACTGATGTTTCTCTTAACTTATACTAGAAGTTTGAATTCTCTTGAATTTTATATTTATCTTTTATTACTGTATAATTTTGGCCTTTCCATATGATCAGTCATCCAAACGATGGCGTCGAACAAATATCTGCCAATATAGTGTTGCGAATATTTTGGCAACAAGTTGCGAGGTATTGGTCGGAATGGTCAAACCATTATGCACGTGGTAGGCTTAGCCTTGTTTGATCGCCATAACTATGTTGAAATGATATGGCGTTTGAAATGATATGGAGTACAGTTTATCTACCAATATATGCACAGGCTCCATTTGCCGTGTACTTTTCGGTATCAAGAACATCACAGGGTGTTTATGACGGGTTCTACACGATTGAAGCGAGTGGCCAAGCATGTCTTTAGACCACATGAATAGCGGCATGATCTGCGTAATATTTGGCATGCATGACTGTATTTTGCCAAAATTTTACAGTTTTTTTCATCGGTTGTGTGTATATTGGATATGGAGACACCGGGTGTAAGTTACTTTCTGCAAATCTGGGATTTCAGTAACTAGACATAGTGAGAGTATCATAGATAGTATCATGTGTGCCACGTCGGCAACAAAATGATGCGTCACTGCAATTAATAATGAAAGAGATGATAGTGATATCATAGGTACTCCCTCCGTTCGGATTTAATTGACACACATTTGGTTACACATGGATGTATCTAGACACCATACAAGTATAGATACATCCATATTTAGACAAAACCAAGTCAATTAATTTGGAACGGAGGGAGTAGCTAGGTAGACACATAATGAAAGAGATGATAGTAATAAAGCGCACTAGGCGCAGGATCTCCACTCCGTGCACGTCCTGCACGACGTACGGCTGTAATTGTCTATATAATTAAGCTGAGCAATACAATCGAGAGCACTACGGTGCATTGCATAATCTTCTCCCTAGCTCGATCACACACTCTGAACTATCCATTTGCAATATCAGTGATTCGGATGTTTGAATGGTGACCATCGGTCGGATATATGCACGGGTTGGTGACAAACTGGCTAATTCAATTCAAAGGGAGCCAGTAGCAGCTGTTGACTGTGTTGAAATGGTCGGCTGCAAAAAAGATGACATGTTCTCAGCGGTTGACCGAGTCATAGAGACTCAGAGAGCGACAAACAAGCCGCTAGAATACTACTCCCTCCGTCCAAAAATAAGGGTCTCAACTTTGCTAAAAAGTGGATGGATCTATACATGAAACATGTCTAGATTCATCTACTTTTAGGCAAATATGAGACACTTATTTTTAGACGGAGGGAGTAATAGAGCAGCCAGCCAGGGCACGATCGAGTTGCCAAAATTAATCCAGTACTGAAGAGAAGAGCTGAGAACAGAACACCAAGCTAGGCAGGCAGCGATCATGTCCGTGTCTTCTCTCGGCCGACGCTGCTGCTGCTGCATGCTATTGACCTTGGCGATCCACGCTTGCACCGTCGTCGTCCAAGGAGGTAAGTACGTACAGCAATGCATAGTACTGTACTACCAAGCTAGCACGCATGAGTTCTCGTCTTCCTTGCGTCGATCTAACCTGTACGTGTGCTCGCATCGTACGTTGTCGATCTGTAGGGAGCCACTGGTCGGCGCCGGGGTTGCCGATGCCGAACCACAATTACAATCAGGGTTGCTACGAGAGGAATGCAATGGGATGAATGGTAGAGGGTTGTCTGCGCAATTTATAGTAAAACTGGTGACTCTCGCAAATGTGAGGGCATGATCTTTAATTAGCTGTTATTAATTAATACATAATAGCATCGGAAGAAAGGATACAAAAACGCTAGACACAATTATCTTTAAAAAGATTTTTGACGATCGTGTTTTTAAAATTAAACTCGGGTAGTGTTTTCAAATTGGAATTATGGAAAAACTTTTTGACGATCGTGTTTTCAAAATTAAAATTTAAAAACACAGTCCGGTAATGTTTATAAAATTAGAGTTTAGGGGAACACTAATGCAGGCTGAGACCTAGACACGAAGTTCTAAGCACGGGGAACCATGCACTAGATCGTTAGAAATGACGCTAGAGATATGGAGGTCCAACATCAGATTTACAAGAAATGTAAAAGTATTTGTTAGAAACTGGATTTTCTTTAGCAATTCCACAGGCACAGGGTAAATGTCTCTTTGGATTGTAGGAATTTAACAGGATTTTCATAGGATTCCAATTATTAGGAATTTTCCCTATGCATTGTCTTTGGTTTAAAGGAATGGTGCTACCAAATTACTATCGATTGGATTCCTATACCTCAAATTCATAGGAATTTGAATATCCACTCCAATCTCATATTTAGACTCAACTGCGTAGGATCGAGACACTTTTTCTATATTTTTCCTATGTTTTATCCAGAAGACAATTCCTGTAGTTTTTATGTGTTTTACAATTCTCTGTTTTGCCCTTGCAAACCTGTGAAATTTCTAAGTTTTTCATATTGCTTTGTTTTTCAACACTGTGATAAAAAAGGCTCTAACACTGGCCACTCACGCCATATCCAGGTGCATATATGCTTGTGGTCTTGTGGAGATTCACACAAATAAATATGCAATTTAGTTATGTCACATGGTACAATTAACTAACAGCGGAAATCATGATATATTTCACTGAATTCGCACACGCAAGATAGTGGGAAGCACGAAAATCTCATACGTAGCCCGAGTTATATGGTTCTTGTTTTTAATTTTTATTGAAATCTGCACTTTCTTGTTTCCAAATAATCGAAACAAAAATTCTTGGTGGAGATAATGTTGAGATCTCTGCGCAAAATCTCAATGAAAAATTCGTTTTATTTTGATCTGGACAAAAAAGACAAATCTGACAAAGTTTTCAAATTTTTGAAACTCGTACTACTCACCATCCAGAACTGCGGACTTGTCTTTTTTTCCCTGGAAAAAATAGTATAATTTTTTTATTCAGATTTTGCACAACTATAGATCTTAACATTATCTCCATGTAGAATTTTTTTTTCGATTTTTTGAAAACGGAAATGTGCAGATTTCCAAAAAATTAAAAAACGAGAGCCTCTACATATCACGGCGCGCACTCGTGGGAAGCATGGTACTGTACAATCCAGCGGTTGAACCGTGTAGTAGACAGGTTGTGCCGTAGTAGCTAGCCAGAGTGAACTTCAGAGTGAAGCAAGGTTGCGCTGGATTCGACCGTGTAGCGTAATGGCAATGGCAGGAAAGCCGGAATACCGGTGAGCGCGCCACGAAAGCAGATGATAAATCATAGAGGTTGATTTTTCTTTTGACATCAACAGTATTTCGACTTGATTTTTTGCATACTGCTAGAATTCCTCATTATCTACATTTAGGATTATTTTCAGAATTTTGTAAAACTTTAAAATCGTTTTCAAAAAATTCAAAAACGAGCTACATGTTTCGCCCGTCCTACAAAACGTTGTTCTCCATCTTAGCTTAGCTATTAAGGCAGAGCACGAATGGTTAATCTGGTCGGTGGAAATGTTTGGCCGGCCGAGACAGGACCAAACTACATTACGTATGCGCGTGGCGTAGGTGCCACCGGCCCGGAAAGTCCTCAGTTTGCGTCAATCATCTGTTAAAACTTCAGTGGTTAATTACTCTGAAAGTCCGTAGAGATATTCAATACTGCAGTGTGGTCCTACTCTGTTCATCAACACAAAATGGCTGAGCTAGATGTCAAACTCTGGAAGAATGCTTAGCAGTGCCGTGCTAGTACCATCCTAGCTTATATAGCTATTAATTACGGCTGAGCAGGAATGCTTAATCTGGTCGGTGTGGAAATGTTTGGCCGGTCGAGAGGGTGGAGAAGATCTTCGACGCCGGGAAGAAGATGACCACGACGCCATCGGCGAGCGTGCATGGGGCGGCCACCGGCGCCGTAGCGGAGCTGCGCGGCACCGACGCGGCCGCGGCGGCGTACATCGCGAAGGTGCACCGGCGTATAGCGGCGGAAGAAGCTGCCGCGGCTGCTACAAAGGCAGCAAAGTGAAGGCGCGTGGTAGCTAGAGGTGTAGTCATGCATGCCTGTCAAAATTGAATTATGAATTACTATTTTCCGTTGTTCTTTGATAGCGGTGTATATATACATGCCCGTGTCCTATGTTTTAGGTTTGTGTAAACAGTATGGAAGACATAGTTGTTGATTTTCAGAAATACTAGGCGCAGGATCTCCACTCCGTGTCTCCGTGCACGACGTACGGCTGTAATTGTCTATATAATTAAGCTGAGCAATACAATCGAGAGCACTACGGTGCATTGCATAATCTTCTCCCTCGATCACACTCTGAACTATCTATTTGCAATATTAGTGATTCGGATGTTTGAATGGTGATCATCGGTCGGATATATGCACGGGTTGGTGACATTCGGAGCTAGGTGCTTTTAATGGGGTCAATTGACCCCAATGACCCAAAGAAACTCCTTGGTAATTTAGTGGAAATTAGTGATCATTAGTACAAAATGACACCGATACAATGGAGAATGACCCCAGTGCTCTGCTGGGCTGGCTTCGCCCCAGTCCGTGACAAACTGGCTAATTCAATTCAAAGGGAGCCAGTAGCAGCTGTTGACTGCGTTGAAATGGTCGGCTGCCAAAAAGATGACATGTTCTCAGCGGTTGACCGAGTCACAGAGACTCAGAGAGCGGCTGCTCAGCGCATAGAATACTAATAGAACACCAAGGCAGGCAGCTGCATGCTATTGACCTTGGCGATCCACGCTTGCACCGTCGTCGTCCAAGGAGGTACGTACAGCAATGCATAGTACTACCAAGCTAGCACGCATGAGTTCTCGTCTTCCTTTTGCGTCGATCTAACCTGTGTGCTCGCATCGTACGTTGTCGATCTGTAGGGAGGATGCTGGGAGCCACTGGTCGGCGCCGGGGTTGCCGATGCCGAACCACAATTACAATCAGGGTTGCTACGAGAGGCGAGGAATGCAATGGGATGAATGCATGGTAGAGGGTTGTCTGAGCAATTTATAGTAAAACAGGGCATGATCTTTAATTAGCTAATATTATTACCTCGCAAATGCGAGGGCATCATCTTATGCATATTCAATATGTTTCATAACTTTAGTTGTGGTTTCATAGACATTCGAAGGACACAAATATAAATCATAGAATTCTATAACTGTTGTAAATATCATGATAGATACAATACACCAGCGTTGAACCAATGAGTTTATGGGAGAGAATATATTAATATATCCAACACCTTTTAATTTTCACCGCACGTAGTACTGTTTTTAAAATATATTTTTGCTCTCTTCGTGTCACCCCCTATTCTTAATCTCTCGCTGAATAATTGTTTATTTGGTAACGACCACAAAGACTTTGATCACATATAATTTCATGTAACATACTTGAGTTTAAAAATCTTGGATGGTACATAGTTTTAGAATTTTACACCTTGCGAGGGCATCATCTTTAACATATTGAATATGTTCACAAACTTAAGTGGTGATTTCGTAGATACAGGAAAGAAATATATATCATATAGATAAAATATTATCAGCATGAAACCTTTTAATTTATGGGAGAGGAGGTAGGCTTACATTTCCAAAAAAACACAATGTCACATGTTATAGAACATCATTTACTTTTCATCGTAGGTAGCTCTATTTTAGTTTACATTTTTACTCTCTTCCCATCATCCCCTATTCTTCATTGTATTATCTCGCCGACACAATTCTTAACATATAACATTGACTACATGTACTTTGATGGCACATAGCTGACTGAAGTTACAAAAATATACTCGGATAGTACATAGTTTCCGCATTTTTACCCGTGACCAATTTATTTCATTTCACCTCACAAATAATATTTTTAATTGCACCACAAAAACTCTAGTACGAAACAACCATTCTATTACCCAATACTTTAGGCCAAATATTTATCATCATGATCTCTCTCTCTCTCTCTCTCTCTCTCTCTCTCTCTCTCTCTCTCTCTCTACTAAACCCACTCTTGAAACTCAGTTGTATTTATCGTGTCATGAAACAACAATGTTTTGGCATCTTCATAGGTAATAAATTTATGTACATGTTTGCAAATTCTGATGATGGCTGTTACTAAATTCTATGACTAAGAAACCAGATAAAGTTCCTCGCAAAGACCCCAAAAGAACTGACAAAAATGTGTACTTAATCATAGCATAGGAACTCATTAGACATAGATATTTTTGAAAGGGTTATACTCAAAGCAAAAAAAAAATCCAGTTGAGTGTGATTGGTGAAAGTACTTTCTTAGATTTGTTTTGATCTTGTTTATGAATGGTTATGGTCATTTTTTTATGATAGACTAACAAAAGAAGGGTCTGCTATATTGATGACCAGATGTTTTTCTTTTTTTTAGAATTTCTCTTACGTGTATCTTTCTCTACCATATTGTGCTCGTCTACAATAATTTGATTTTAAAGTTGATTTCTGTTTGAAATATATATTAATAATTATTATGCACTCTAAAGTAGACGCCTCTTAAACTTCACATCCATTTGCCACAAATCTTATTTCTTAATTTTCCTTTTCACTTAAAAAGAAGTTGTTTCAACCTCTGCCAACTCCATTCAGCCTAAGCATTAGATAAATGCCCTGAGAGGTGAGAGAGGTAATAATCAATCTCCTAAATATGTTTTAGGTATGTTATGTGTCTTCTTCATGACAATGTCTTGGGGATGAGATGGTGCCGTAAGGTATAAAAGTCGATTGGCTCTGCTTAACTCTATGTGTTTTTCTATGGATCAGCGCTTATGAGGCAATGGTGCAGGATTGCACTTTTGATTATGATCGTCTATAGTGTGTCCGTGATTGTAATTTTTTCAACATCGATGCTTGTCGACCCAAGTCGTCCAAATATTATGTGGTATGAGGATGTGTATATAATACTAATAGTTTATGAAATTAAATGTTTCAAATGCACGCAAATGCACACGGCAATGTTTCCATTCCAAAGTAGTAATATTAACACATACATTTTTATTTTCGGCCTTTTGTGTTTTTATTAGTATTAATTCATTAGGATGGTGTTTTTATAGGTGGGGGGAATGTTGTTCGTTGAGTTAATTGGTCCTCCTTAAATCCAACTCGATCCTTTAATATTTTTGGGTTGTTACATATTATATTGATGTATCAATGAATAGAGTTATCTGGTTTCCGAGCTCTAGTGATTACACAATTTTAAAAAAAATCTGAAAACTAAAATCATTAATATTGCCAATGATGTGTCGCACGCACGTGCAAAATCTTTATTCAAAATACTTTATATCCATGGGTGCATAAAAATGTTAAATATGTGATCTGAATCTACACATTTTCAAAATCTTCAAAAGATACAAGATTTTATCAAATTTTGTAGCCCATAATACGCATGGTTGTACATGTGGCGTTAGGTTTAGATGGGTTCTTCTAGAGTTGTGATATGCATACGCCGCTTTGCATTCAACGCTGGTGCGTCATAATCCGGACCACCATTCGATGAAAACTCTCGACCAAGGTAACCCGATTGATTGTTCTATGTACGAAAGTCGGATGGAAAGTTCATATGCAGACAATTCCTATTCTTCTATATTGACAAAAAAACTCAATTTACAAATTGATCCATAAGTTTTGTACCAAATGAAATGTGTTTTGTAGTCTCAAAAATATCGTTGTAGCTCAGAACAATATTCTGCCAATTTAGTTTGGCTTAAGCCTGGACCGATCAAGAAAAAGAAAGGAAGTCACGTATCAAAAAAAAAAAAAAACGTATTGACACGCTTGAGAAATATGTGTACGATCAGCTTTTCTCTAATCTATTTCATCGACCAAGCTAGCTAGTTTTTTTTTTCTAGCTAGTTTTTTTTTCTAGCTAGTTATTCTTTGAATCCTTTTGTTTGGTGCGTCCTGTCCTGGCCCAACACGTATTATATCAGATCTTGGACTACGTTTTTCCGTCTCTCTTATTATTCTTGTACGTGGCCATGTATGATGTAGGACGTTCGAACAGGTTGGTACGTGACAGCTTTTGCGTAACACCTAATAAATTTAAATCTCAGCCATCAAAATTAAGATCAATGAAGCATATATTTTTGGGTTATGTGGATTAACGTGGTGTCTCGAAAACTAACTCATTTTGCTTTTAGTATATAATAGATTAGTATATGCCGAAATTATTATGTTGAATGGAAGCATATCATGCATAATTGCATATGAAAATCTTTGCGGGTATGATAATGCATGGTCAAGTCGTCGACGTATGACAATGTTGCGATGCATGTAGGCATGTAGCCTGGTGTGTCACTATCAGTAAGACAGCAAGAGGCTAGGTTGTTTTTGACATCCTTAATTAATTACAGCACGTACATACTTGAACTCTTGAAGCTTGGCTTAGCAGTGCCGTGCAAGTAACATCGGTGGAAATATTTGGCCGGCCGGCAGGCCGAGACACGACGATCGAGGTCATGAAACTAAATCACATTTCGTATGCGCGTAGCTAGGTGCGAGTGGGACCGACCTGCAAAATCTTGTCTGCTTGTTTAAATCATCGGTTGCAGTCAAGATACATGCAGAAGTTCCTGACGTACTAATGCACGCAAACCCACCAAATCATCGTATAGCTAGCTCTGTCATTTTATTCGTCGTCTGGACAACCATAGGTACGTGCGTGTTTGTCAGCGTCTGCGTTGTACTGTGTTTGGCAAAAAAAAAAATGTCATCTCCAGTCGTTGGTGTCCCCAGGCTGAAAAAGGAGACGTCCTCGGGGGCCAAATTCTTCCGCCCGCGCAAAAAAGAGTCCTGGGGAGAGCAAATTCCCAGCCGCAGCCCACCCCAAGACGAGCAAGTCACAAAGCCGGAGCTCGAGCCCGTCGCCATGGCCTCCCGCACGGCCTCCACATGGACGCCACCGGGTACCCGCGCCCCTCCTATTTCCCCGTCGCTGGCCGCCTCCGCCCTGTCTACTTCCCCGCCGCCGGCCGGATCCCCTGCACCTCCTACTTCCCCGCCGCCGGCTGGATCCCGCGCCCCGCCGCCGGCCGCCTCCGCTTCCACCTCGCCTACTTCCCCGCCGCCGTCCGGGATCCCGCGAGGGGCAAGGAGAGGCGCGCCGGCCGTCGCCTCCTCCTTCCCAGGCGAGCTCGAAGGGGCGAGCAGGCGGCGAGCGGCGCGGCCAGGCGAGCTCGACGGGGAAAGGCGAGCTCGAGCGAGTGCGGGATGGTGCGCGGCGGCACGCAGGAAATTTGGGGACAGAGGAGAGAGAGAGAGGGGGGGGGACAGAGGAGAGAGAGGAGAGAGACGCTGCCATGTGGGGCCTTGCATGCAAGAAATTTAGCGCGCGGTGGGTTTGGTCTGGGTGCGCCGGCGCTAAATCTTGTCCATCCGGCACTAAATGAGCTCCTGGGACACGACTGGGAGATTTATGGCACTATTTGGACATTTGACGCTAAAAAGTGTCCTAAGGAGCTTTTGGGAGCACGGCTGGAGATGCCCTTAATGTCGCCGGCCGGGAAATGCACGACGCGGTCCGGCCCCCATATGGCATATGCACGGGGACATCAGATCTGGTAATATGCGGTGTGAGTGACCAGCCAGCAACTCTTCTCTGTTCGCGTCTAATGATCGATCATCTGTTGCCATCAACACGGAATCTGATTCTCGTTTGACATATATAATATGCAGCGGTTTAATTTCCCGACGTATACATACACATGAGGCGTTGAGTAACATAATATTTTTTTATATTTTGGTCTTGACCGGTCTCGACTAAGGCTCCTGGCTTGTAACACCCTCTAAACTTTTTTTCTTAATCAATGTAAATGCCAAATCAATTGTCTTCTTTAAAAAAAAGACACAAGCACCCAAACCAAATCATGCATCGCTCTTTTTGTTTACTCGTCGTTTGGGCGACCATACGGTGCAATTTTCTGATCATTGCCTTTTTAGAAGTTTTGCGGCTCATCTGAAAGGACGTAGAGGGATTCAATGCAGAGTGGGTAGTGACGAGACGACAGATTTTCCCGTGTGTAAATTACCAGTGGGTATCTTGAACGACTTGGAAGAAGAACACCCCAGTGTTAAACTTTTTTATTTATTTTAGAAATGGGGTGAAGGCTCGGCCTCTGCATCGAGTGATGCACACATCCATTTATTAACAAAACAAACGAGTATCGAGTATCAACTTATTACAACTCAGCGATCACACAAGGTTGAGACATGAATCAACCATCGAAATAGCAACATAGTTTGAACTACAAAAATCGACTAGTATGCTGCCACGTATGTCGGGAGAAAAACTCTTGTGCCACCAACAGGAGTCGAGCGCATCTAGAAAGCATAAGCTCCTGCTGATCCGAAAAAAGCAGGGTAGCCCATAACTGGATCCAGTAAGTCACCATATTGATAACCTGTAAGACATGAAAAGTTGTTTTCCTGTTAAAGACAATATTATTCGTACAGTTCCATATAGACCAACATATCCCAGTGTTAAACTACAAGACCTTTTTTCTCTGTTGCTTGGAAACCACGCCACCCCTCTATAAATACCCAGCGCCCCTTCGTGCCTCGACGACGATCATACATTCAGTCCAACGCACTGTAAGACATGTCACGTGTTGGTGAAGTCTGCGTCCAGAGGGTTGAGAAGATCGACGCGGCGGAGAGGAAGACGACGACCACGATGGCAAGCCTGCACCGAGCCGCCGCAAGCGCCGGAGCACAGCTGGGCGGCATTGATGCTGCCGCCGCGAAGTACATCGAGAGGGTGCACCGACGGCTGGCGGCCGAGGAAGCTGTGGCAGCTAGTAGTACGTACTGCTGCAGCAAAGTGAACTGTAGTCACGCACACCTGTAAAAAGGACAAGGGAGCTAGCTAGCCAGTGTTAATATTGAACTAGCAAGGTGGCCCTCGCAAATGCGAGGGCATCATCTTCAGCGTATTGGAGATGTATGTATACTAAATTTGCGCTTTTATCGAAATCTAAATAAGATCATCCTATGACTATCGTATAATTATGGTAGATAAAAAATGACATATGCGTGTTACCTTTGAATTCATGGAGAGTAGCAGTTCTTATATTTTGAAAAATATGTACCATGTCGCAGATTTTAGAAGCTCGATTACTTTAACCGTAGGAAGTTCCATTTTAATATATACTTTTATTCTCTTCCTGCCATCCCCCATTCTTTCACTGTCCTCACTCAATGATACATGAACTTACATGGCACATAGTTTCCTGTAACATACTAAATTTTAAAATATATACTCGGAGGGTATATGGTTTCAAGATTTAGTAAGTCACCAATTGACTTTAAATCATCCCACAATTAATGCTTTTAATTGCACCACAAAATTCTAGCAATCATGCTATTATCCTGTTAGCATCATCCCAGTAATACCCAATACTTTTTGTCAATTATTTGATTTGCATGATTTAACACTCTCCCTGTCAAACTTACTTCTACAACGTTTGCAAATTTTGGTGATGTCTCCTATTAAATTTTAAGAATAGTAAGCAAAATAAATTTTCTACCAAAATAAAAACCCAAACAAACTGACTTAAAAGTGTATTTAATCACACAGTACGAATACAATGATATGAATTGAACTCATGAAAATTTCGGCTGATAAGTGATTAATTTATATTCCCTCCGATCGGATTAAACTTCGCTGGAAAAGAGCCCACGTAGTACAACTCGGTAGTATAGCTGGCGACAAGTTTTTCGGATCAGATGGAGTAGTGTTATACATTATATACTTTAGGAAAATCTATCAGCCTATTTATCATGGTCATTAATCGTGATTTTCTTAATGCCATGTAAGTTTTTTTTGATTTGCAAACAAACCATTATTATTCAAAAGAAAATAAATTAGATGAAGATTAATTCAAAAAAATAGTGAGACTTCAGAATGACACTATATAGATAGAAAACAAGTCTAGGAGTTTGTTTTGGCTGATTAAGACAAGGTGAAAAAAACACTTGCTTAGGAATGGAGCTGTTTACCCTACCTTTAGAGCCCATTTGAATTTTGAGAAGACAAAAAATCAAGATTTAAAAAAATTCAAATTTTTTGTCCCAGTGCAATATCTCGATGGATGGGACAACTCACTATTATAGATTTTCTATAATAGTGAGATGCCCGACCCACTGAGCTACTGGACTAGAACAGGAAATGCAACACCCAAATTGTGAGCATGGGGACTCGAACTTGGGTGGGCAAAGGGAGGCATCAACCCTTGCCACTAGGCTATGCCCATGTTTGCGACAAATCTACCACCATTAGGAGGTAATAGTTACAACCCTCCATCTAACAAAAATACACCCTAAATTGTGAGCATGGGGAATGACACTATATAGATACAACACAATTTGCAATGATTTCCAAACTATAAGCTTGTTTGTTCTAACTTGGTCGTCAATCCGAGCCTTTATGAAAAAAGTGCTAAGAAGGAGCTCCAAAGATAAGGTAAACGACCTCATTTCTAAGCAAGCTATTTTTAACCTTTTCTAAATCAGCCAAATAACTGTTCTACAAATCTATTATGTATATAAGAAGACTATGTGGGTTGGTTTTTTCATTTTTTTGATGTTTTTTTGAATATTTTATGATTATTTTGAATTCGGTCAAACCTAAGTTTGACCAAGATTTAAACAAGTTTAAAACATGAAAATGAAAAACTAAGCCTGGATCCTTCTTAGTCACTCCAAAATGAAGATTTGGTGAGTTTTTGGAAAATTTCATGTTGCAAATCCAAAACCACATCTCTTCACACATGAGAGTTCATAGTTTGAGATTTGAGATTTCACACCACATTCAATCATATTTTGTTTGAATGTATCTAGACATTGTTTATCAATTGGAGTTGTTAGTATATGACAAACTAAGAACATGTGCACTGGTTTCTTCATTTTTTTGATGTTTTTGAATATTTTATGATTATTTTGAATTCGGTCAAACCTAAGTTTGACCAAGATTTAAACAAGTTTAAAACATGAAAATGAAAAACTAAGCTTGGATCCTTCTTAGTCACTCCAAAATGAAGCTTTGGTGAGTTTTTGGAAAATTTCATGTTGCAAATCCAAAACCACATCTCTTCACACATGAGAGTTCATAGTTTGAGATTTGAGATTTCACACCACATTCAAGCATATTTTGTTTGAATGTATCTAGACCATGTTTATCAATTGGAGTTGTTAGTATATGACAAACTAAGAACATGTGCACTGGTTTTTTCATTTTTTGATGTTTTTTGAATATTTTATGATTATTTTGAATTCGGTCAAACCTAAGTTTGACCAAGATTTAAACAAGTTTAAAACATGAAAATGAAAAACTAAGCCTGGATCCTTCTTAGTCACTCCAAAATGAAGCTTTGGTGAGTTTTTGGAAAATTTCATGTTGCAAATCCAAAACCACATCTCTTCACACATGAGAGTTCATAGTTTGAGATTTGAGATTTCACACCACATTCAAGCATATTTTGTTTGAATGTATCTAGACCTTGTTTATCAATTGGAGTTGTTAGTATATGACAAACTAAGAACATGTGCACTGGTTTTTCATTTTGTTTTGATGTTTTTTGAATATTTTATGATTATTTTGAATTCGGTCAAACTTAGGTTTGACCAAGATTTAAACAAGTTTAAAACATGAAAATGAAAAACGAAGCCTGGATCCATCTTAGTCACTCCATAATGAAACTTTGGTGAGTTTTTGGAAAATTTCATGTTGCAAATCTAAAACCACATCTCTTCACACATGAGAGTTCATAGTTTGAGATTTGAGGTTTCACACCAGATTCAAGCATATTTTGTTTGAATGTATCTAGACCTTATTTATCAATTGGAGTTGTTAGTATATGACAAACTAAGAACATGTGCACTGGTTTTTTATTTTTTTGATGTTTTTTGAATATTTTTGATTATTTTGAAATCGATCAAACCTAAGTTTGACCAAGATTTAAACAAATTTAAAACATGAAAATGAAAAACTAAGCCTGGATCCTTCTTAGTCACTCCAAAATGAAGCTTTGGTGAGTTTTTGGAAAATTTCATGTTGCAAATCCAAAACCACATCTCTTCACACATGAGAGTTCATAGTTTGAGATTTGAGATTTCACACCACATTCAATCATATTTTGTTTGAATATATCTAGACCTTGTTTATCAATTGGAGTTGTTAGTATATGACAAACTAAGAACATGTGCACTGGTTTTTCATTTTTTTGATTTTTTGAATATTTTATGATTATTTTGAATTCGGTCAAATCTAAGTTTGACCAAGATTTAAACAAGTTTAAAACATGAAAATGAAAAACTATGCCTGAATCCTTCTTAGTCACTCCAAAATGAAGCTTTGGTGAGTTTTTGGAAAATTTCATGTTACAAATCCAAAACCACATCTCTTCACACCTGAGAGTTCATAGTTTGAGATTTGAGATTTCACACCACATTCAAGCATATTTTGTTTGAATGTATCTAGACCTTGTTTATCAATTGGAGTTGTTAGTATATGACAAACTAAGAACATGTGCACTGGTTTTTCATTTTTTTTTATGTTTTTTGAATATTTTATGATTATTTTGAATTCGGTCAAACCTAAGTTTGACCAAGATTTAAACAAGTTTAAAACATGAAAATGAAAAACTAAGCCTGGATCCTTCGGTTGGTGAATGTTTTTTGAACAAGTGCACAAGTTTTTGAATGTTTTTTGAATATTTTATGATTCATAGTTTGTGAAGGATTTTTCGTGCAAATTCTTGTGCATCATCTTTTAAACAAGTGCACAAGTTTGAACAACATTTTGGTGAATGTTTTTTAATGGACAAGCGCCATTTTCATTCATATTTAGGGGGTGGGCCACAAACGGCCATTTTACATAGTACTTCTAATAATAACAAAATATAAAGAGTAAAAAATTGCCCTTCAGTTGCCGGCGATGGTGCGGCGGCGGTGTCGTCAATCTACGGATCGACGCCGAGGTCCTCCTGCTCTACGATGCGGAGGACGGCCACGGCGACCTCCCGCGCGTCCACCGCCACACGAAAGCGCTGCTCGGCGCCCTCCTCGCCGACCTTGAACGCCTCCTCCGCAGCGGCCAGCTCGGCGTCGGCGTCGTCCACCCTCTTCCATGCTGGCAACACGACGTCGAGGAGGACGTGGAAGCTGCAGGTGCCGGTGCGGCCGCCGCGCGTGACGCGGCACCCGCCCGGCGGAATCGGCGGCAAATCGTCCGGAAGGACGAACTCTTCGTCGTCCTCGTGGAGCGGTTACCGCCACCGGAATGGCCACCGCGGCCCGCGTTTGAACCCCCTCCTAATCATTGTGGCTACGCGGTGCTGGATCTGCAGCTAGAGGTGGATTGGTCGCCGGCGGCGAGCAAGTGGGAGCGGCGGCGACAGTGGGAGCGGCGAGTGAGTGGGGAAAAATGGGCGGATAAGAACGCGTGGCATTGGGCCATGGTATTGGGCCGTGGCGAGGTGTTTGGGCCTTAGTTGGTTGGGCCGTGCCGTTCGGCCTGGCGAGGCGATGAGAATAGAAAAAAAACACCATTTGGGCCGTGGCCAATGCGTGTTTGACATATTCAAAAAACAAAACTAAAAAAAAACTTGTGCACTTGCGGTTTAGCATAACTAATTCAAAAACATTCAAAATATATTTCATGTTCATGTATTAAAATTGTTCATGTTCATGTCTTAAACTTATTTCATGTGCACACTTTCAAATGAGTTCAAACTTGTTTAAATGTTGGTCAAACTTGGGTTTGACCGATTTTAAAATAAGCATAAAAAATTCAAAGACAATCAAAAAATGAAAAAACCAGTGCACATGTTCTTACTTTGTCATATACTAACAACTCCAATTGATAAATAAGGTCTAGATATATTCAAACAAAAAATGCTTCAATAGATGACATCTTTTATAGTGACAAATGACACTTTATTTACCATTTGGTAAATAAAGAAGTAAATCATTGTCTATAGATGACATCTTTTATAAGGCTCTACCTAGTTGACAAGGTTTCACAAAAGTGTTGGACATGGTGAACACAAGAACGTGCGAATACCAACATCGGCATGTCCAGAGCACGCCCCCAAGGTGTTCGACATGGTGATTACATGGCCAGTTCACAAAAGTACTCCCCCACACGCTCCCAGCGCTAGCCTTGGAGCTGACTCTGTTGTTGCAGCTGGCTCTGTAACTGTTTCCTCTAGCTCAACTTCATCTCGCAGAGAATTTCTGAGCACACCAATCTGTCCTCCGCCAGCCCGGCAACTAGACTGAAATCCTCTAGGCTCACCGCTACTTCGAAGTCCAGGCTCGGGGTTGAAATCCTGCTCGATGAGCTCCGGCCCGAGCTGCTCTGGTCGTCCGCAGCAATGTTGTGCATCGAGGCAAGCCTCTGTCTCGGCCTCGGCGGCGAATGACGGCAAAGTGGAAAACCCTTGCCGCCGTAGCCGTGACGCAGCCACGCCAGCTTCAACACCTGCTTCACCGAAATCCTGTATCGCTTGCAAAGACGATAGGTTGAATCCCTCGCCGCTGCCCGAGTCACGAATCGGGCCGCCGGTCTCCTCTGCGACCGCATACCCGCACCACCCCATCCTCCACCCTCCCTCATCGCCCTTACCTGCGATTGCGACCGCAAGCCCTGCGTCGCCGCCCGCCTGCACGACTCCGATTGCCGCTTCTCTTCTCGCGCCGCCGCTCGACTCGCCCGCTCCATCTACCGCCGTCGCAAGGATGATTTCCTCCAGCCCGGAGAAGGCGAGACGACAGGACAGTGGTGAGCTCCAAGGGACGCCGGCGCGTGGCAGAGATTGTTCCCCCACGAACAGTGGCAAATGTCGCATAGGAGCTATTACCACCGCTACATAGCACGCGTGAGGTCCCACTCGTAATAAACTAATCCATGTAACGGTCAAACGGGTTTACCGCGTGGGGATAATGAATTAACGGCCATGTCATGCCTAGGCTATTTCTACGTAGAGAGATGTCGCACCACAGCTATTATTGCGAACGATGTCGCTTTGCAGCCAATTCGCTACAAAGACGTCGCATAGGAGCTATTCGCCCGACTCCAACCATATGACGCAAACGGACATCTATTTATGTCCATTTGCATCGTGATCCGGGCAGCCGGACAGCTCCTATTTGCATGTGCACCCAACGCACCACACGACCTATTTGGCTAAACGTCCACCGCCTCCTTCAGTGAAGGAGAAGCATCAGTTCCTCCACCGCAAGACATGCGAGCTGCTGCCCTTTTCTTGCTCACGAGCTGTTGCCGCTTCTTGTGCAAGCAACTACTAGATCGATCCAGCTCCAAGAGGAAGCCGCTCGGATGGCACAGCTCCAGTACAAATCAAATACTAGCACCACGAGACAAGCGACGTTGACGGCCGCGCTCGCCGTGGAGTAGCTGGCGCGAAGCTCGCTCGTAGGCGGGCCGGGCGTCGAGTCCTTGACTTCTCGTTTCTGATTAACTTCCGTAGTTCGGCTACTACTTATCCTTGTTTTGCGTGCACCAATTTTGACCATACATTTTATTGATAAAAATGATATTTGACACAAATATACAGTTAAAATCTTTGTTTAAATACGAATTCGATGGTACAGTTTCTTTAGGAAATAACACATACTTTGGTTGATGAAATTTATGGTCGAAATTGCAGCACGCAATAAATAGAGACGGAGGAAGTCATTTCTAAATCCTAAATTTCTAATTATTCGTAGGGTTCATTATTTCTTAGAGATCGGTTCTTGCCTCCTAACTCAAATATCACATTTTCATCTAAGATAGTGCCCATTATGAAGTTTCTCATAGGGCCTCGGATTTTGCCATCCCGACTCCGGTGAGAGGTGTCCTGGATAACCAATTTTACTTCGCCATATAACAAACATTGAAGGCAATGCTTCTATGAGTTGGCGAGCTAATGTGGAGAGAAGCCATGCAATCATTGTCCTCCAGCTCCGCAAATAGGACGGAGAGGAGGGAAACTGAAACTAGGGTAAGGGAACGTTTGTTTTTATACCACAGGGGTCTATGGCGGGCTATACTGAATCATAGGCCGGGCTGAACATTAAAATGGGGCCGAAATGTTTTGACCGGATTGAACATTTACCGGGCCCAACCGAGATGGCCGGATTTCGTTCACTTCTCTTTTTTTGGGCCGAAATCCAAAACCTTGGTTATGCGGCTGTTTCCAATCTGAACAAAGAACAAGTGTTAGCTAGAGTATCTACTTAGTCGACCGTGTGGAAAGCAGGGTCTATCACGAGGATGCTCAAAAGTTCGAAAGGGTTTTGGTAATTTCTCATCTGAGCGAAGGTCGGAAAGAAAATATTCGAAAATGTTGGCTTTTGCTCGATTCCTTCCTCTTTAATTAACTTCTCGTGATCATTGTTCGTGCGCCCGGCCGGAAGCATCATCCCGGTCCGTTACCCCCCACCCATGACAGCGTAGGTAGGTATACAACACAAGCAACATGCTGGGAATCGACGACTGACCATTCTTATGGAAGCACAACAATTGTCAGCAAAAATGTCCTTCAGAGTTAAGGCGACACAAGTCAAATAGGCTTATAGGCATATATGCTAATTATTATTTCTTTATTAAAAGGTAAAGCAAGAAAGGTTGCGCAAAATGTTCTGTTTACCAGTACACATTACACAAGCATCTGTGTGATATAATTAGCTGATGGTCATTGCATATCTACCGCTAGGTTTCAGTCTGCGAACAGCGGACGTACTTTACAGTGAGCCAACACTACGGGAATCGACCAAGACGCCGACGGCCGGACGCCGTCGGCGTATGCACGAAAGCCATCGGCGTATACATACGCCGACAGCGGCCGTTGGCGTCTCGCCGTCGGCGTCTCGAACTGTCGGCGTCTGCGGCCGCCGTCGGCGTACGCTCTGGTGGGCCTCACAAGACGGCATCCCCACGTTTCCGTTAGCTCAACATACGCCGACGGCAATGCCTTCGGCCTCTGAGCGCCACGTGGCCGCTTCCTGGGCGCCTGGGAGTTGATTGCCGTCGGCGTATGGGTGACCATATGGTCCGCTTCGGGCGACGTGGCAGCATCCTGTGCGTCCGGCCGGGATCCTACGCCGAATGCCGTCGGCGTATGGGTGACCATAATTTGTTAGTTTCTGCAAATTGGTTCTGCTGGTTTCTAGCACATTTGAAATACAATTAAAATTGCACAAATTTTAAAACATCACAGAACATCACATATATAATCCAAACCATCATACAAATTCCAAAGGACTCAAACACAATTCGAATTCATACAAACATTCATACAAACTCCAAATGACGCAAACATAGTTCGAATTCATCCAAACATTCATACAAACACACCCGGACACATCCTACATCTCCTGAGAGCTCGAGGTACCGATATCTGAGGCCGATGATTCCTTCCCTTGGCTCATCTTGGTCAATCACCTGCATTGAGAAAGGGTAAACAATTAATAAGCATGTTGAAAAATAAATACTAAGCATAATAAAGACATAATAAAATGTAGAAAATAAGAATAAAGATGTAATGCAATTAAGAAGAAGCATGTTGAAAGACTAAGCATGTTGAAAAGTAAATACTACACATAAGGACATAAAAGACCCTCACCCGAAACATCAGTCTCATAATTAAGTCTTGGGTTCTCATCATCACTATCAACATCACTATCACGTGTGTAAGTTGGAACCTCATCGCACGGTGGAGGCTCACCATCGTCATCACAATGTAACTTGTTGAGCATATCTATGTCCTTTACATCCACCACTAAGTCACCACCTGTTGTGCATTGTCCTCGCGGTCCTCAAGACTTGTATGCCAAAGTCCCCAAAGGTTTGTTCCTCTTGATAGAAAATCCCCTCGTATGTTTTAGTGTCAATGTTGTTGTAATCGTCTTCCGAGGCATGGTAGCTTACCATGTGGCGATACATGGAACACGACTTCCCAGCCAATGAGTCCCTCTTTCTTGCATGGGTAGGGCAAATAATAAACTTGCCTAGCTTGGTGAGCCACAACAAAGACATCGGATCCATGGTAGGTGGTTGAAGGCTTAACTTCAACTAACCCAATGGAAGGGGTACTTTTAAGTCCATCCACAGGGTCGAACCAGTGGCATTTGAACACAACGAGCTTGAGTTCTATGTTCGAGTTATTGAACGTCAGCTCGTATACGTTCTGTAACCTTCCGTAGTAATCAAATTCACCGGCTCCTTTGGTGAAGACCCCGGTATTTATAGTCTTTGCATTAGGCCGACTGTTCTGGTGAAACTCTGTATGGAAGCGGTACCCATTCACATCATACTTCTCATACATCTCGACTCTACGGTTACAACCTTGGGAGACACATCTCAACTCATCCGACATCACAACGTTGGGATCAGCTCCCTACAAGTACAAATTGTTTGTGCATTAGTAGGAGGGACAAGACACGGATTGCAAGGTAGAAGGGACAGTTAGAAATTACCTTTTCCCTGAACCAAGCCGTGAATTTTTTCTTTCCGGGGGCACCATCTTTCAAAAGAGTGTCCAGCTCGGCTTCATCGGGTCCCTCTGATGTTCCCGACCACATTTCATCCTTGAATTGGCTAAAAAGAGAAAATACGTATTAGACCAAAACCGAGTTAGTAGTTGCAAAGTAATTTGTTCACCATTTTACCTTAGGAAATTGCCCTCTTCATCCCCCCGTCGCGGACCACTTCCTTCATGTTCATAAGCACATAGAGCATTATGCACTCCAGCTCTTCATTGGTCAAGGTATACCTTTTTGCGCCACCGGCCTTGCCACCGAGAAACTGGAAGAGGGCGAGCTTGGGGTCTTGCTTGGGCTCGTCGACATTGTACCGAGAGGCCTAGTTATGCATAGTGGGAACATCATCGGATAGTACGTTAGCCTGGCGTCTGTCATCTCCTGGAGGATAGTTACCTCAGCTATGCATGCTTCAATCTTATTTTTGTTTCCACATTTGGTTCGGATATACTTAAACTCTCTCTCAATACAAAACTGCCAACGAAACTGCACCGGTCCACCCAAGAGTGCCTCGTTCGCGAGATGCACAACAAGATGTGCCATCGGAGTAAAGAAGCCTGGCGGAAATATCGTCTCTAAGTTGCATAGCAATTCCGGCACTAGATCATGCAACTTATGAATAATTAGGGGACATATTTGCTTAGCACAGAGCGTGCGAAAGAAATGGCTCAACTCCGTGAGTACTCGCCAGACACGGTCGGGGAGATACCCTCGAACCATCACCGGCAGCAGCCGCTCAATCCATATATGATAGTCGTGACTCTTGAGCCCGGTGACTTTTCCTGATGTTATATTGACTCCCTTACTTATATTCGAACAATAGCCATCAGGGAACATCACGACGAATTTGAACCAAAAGAATGCCTCAGCCTTTTGCATACTATTAAGGCAGAAGTCGGCATGCGGCTTGAACCAGTTCTTTCGACGGCCTTCAGGAGGCTTCATGTGTAATCTCTTCCTATCACAGAGCTTCTTGACATCGACTCTAGCCTTAACATTATTCTTCGACTTCTCAGGAATGTTCAGGACTGTGTGAAAGAGGGACTCTCCTACATTCTTTTCGGTGTGCATCACATCGATGCTATGGGAAGTTCGAGGTCCTTGTAATATTCGAGTTGCGTCAAGGCCTGCCACGTGAGTCTAGTTGTGCGTCACACCATATCCCACATATCGTGGACCATTTCCCCCAGCAGGCACGAGAGCACTTAGCTCGGCATAAACAGCTGCACCATCGAAAGTTGGTATCTCTTTTTCTTCATGCTCAACTCTGCCCTTCTTGAAGTTCTTTTTGTCTTCTCTAAACCGATGCCCTCTTTTGAGGAACTTTCGATGTGTGTCAAACGCGGAATACTTCTTACCCGCGCTTAGCCACATGAACTCAAGTCGGTTCCTGCACACTGGGCATGGCCACTTACCAGCTGTACACCATCCGCAGACTAGGGCGTACCCGGGCATGTCGTGCATGGAATTGTGGAACCAAACTTTCATCAAGAAGTTTGTCTTCGATGCACGATCATAAGTCAACGTCCCGTGGTGCCAAGAGTGGTTCAGATCATCCACAATCGGCTGCATGTAGACACTTAAATTCTTCCCCAGGTATTCAGGACCTGGAATGATCAGCGACAGGAATATGATCTTCTTTTGCATTAGGCTTCGGGAGGGAGATTGAGCGAATAACAAACACGGGCCAGCAGCTGTACGAGGCAGTCGACAAACCATATGGATTGAATCCATCGGTTGCTATCGCGATTCTGACGTTTTGAGCCTCTGCTGCCTCATCAGGGTGTTTCATATCAAAGTTCTTCCATGCCGTACCATCAGATGGATGTCCCATCGTTACCCGTCCGTGCTCATCCTTGTATCTCTTCCCGTCTTGTGCCACTGCATCTGTGTGGCAGACTCTTTGTTCATGTAAAGCCGCTGATGCATGTAAAATGCATACATGAACTTTGCACTTTAATTGCTTATATTCCAATCATATTTGCATCATATAAGGGTTATATCAATGTTTTATCATGATTTTGGGAATACTTCATAGTTTTCCCATTTATTTGGAATTAACCCTGCACAGGCAGAAAACCCTAGTTTTGTATTTTAATGTTTCAGGGACCCAAACGTCAACGAAATCACCTGGAAATTTACGGGCGTCAATATTTGGAAGGAAGAAGGACTACGGAAAAAGGAAGCAAGCAAACGGAGGCCCGAGGGCCAAACGGGTGGCCCACGCGGCCAGGTACTGTGGCCGCGTGGGACCCACCCGTTTGGGCCTCGTGGCTCCGTTGCCGTCGATCTTCGCTCCACCGCCTTCGTCTTGACCTAAAAACGCCTATAAAAAAGGTCCCCCGACGTTCTCTGGAAGGAGCGCCGCACAAACACAGAAACACCGAAACGGAGATCAGGAGCTGCAGATTGGAGGGGGAAAACTCCGGCGGGGCGCTGCCGGCGTGGTCTCCATCTTCTCCATCGACTTCTCCACCGTCTCCATGATGAAGAGGGAGTAGTCCACCTCTGGACTATGGGTTTGTGGAAGTAACTTATGTATCTCTCCTCTCTTGAGCTTCACTAATTAGCACCGTATGAGCTGCTGAACATGATTACGGTCACCGTTGTAATACCTTTGTGGTGGATCTTTATGAGTTAATATATGTTTGAGATTGCAATGTTTGTTTCAGTTATGAGTATAGATGCATATTATGTACCCCGTTCTTGTCTACTTGTTTTGATCAAGCATGTTTATGAGAGCGTGTGTGGGGGAACGTGTGCATTAGTTGGAGTAACGGGGGGTGGCTAGTGCAGTGAACGTGAGAGAAAGTTCTGCGATCCACTTTGGTATCTTTACCTTACTTTGTTACCTCACTAGGGATAAACTAAAATACCATGCTACCGGGGATGTGGGCGTGACCATTGCCACTACTCCATGACTAGATCTAGCATGTTCTTATTTTCACTTCATGTCATGATACTTAATGCTATACTCTGAGTTATCTTAATTACTGAGGTGTTATGATTTAGTTCGCATCTTGGTGGAGTATAAGAGAGGTTAATAACCAAAAGATCTCTATGTTAGGACGTGATGCCCATATATCTAAGTAACTTGTTATCAAACCCTGTGTTGCAATCTCATATGTTAACTTGTGTGTTCCATTGTCTACCACTTTATAAAGAGAGAGTGCATTTGTGAAACCATGAACCCCAGTCCATTTTTAATCATAAGAAACACCTTTCCAACACCATATACCACTTTTCTATTTTCAGCCATCATTAAATCCGAAAATACAAAAATACTTTTCATCTTGCATACATCATTAAAAACCCAAAAATATCATTTATCATTGCATCCACCATCATTGCATATTTATTTCTTGTTTGCATTGCATAACTATCCTGATATCATTCTTACACCTTGTGCTTGACAACCACAGGTGAGGTTGAGGACCAAAACATCTAACCTTGTTTTGTAGGTAACCAAAAGAAGGATAAGAAGATAAATCTACCACTTCAGATTCCCCGAGAGTTCGATATTAAACCCTCGAGTCACCCCTCGTGGGGAAAACTGTCTTCCACTTACTATACACTCTGCACTTGGAGTCTCAACCTAATCCCGTTATTTGTGCAGGCATCAAGACTTGCTCTTCGGGATCATCAAGACGTTTTCTGGCGCCGTTGCCGGGGAATCGTAGCTGAGAGATTTATCCAAGGGTGTGCATCATCGCATTCATCTCACAACAAAGTCAACGTCACCAACTTGTGCTAACACCTAAGCTTGGGGAGGTTGCACCTACGTGAGCACCATCTTATCCATCTTTACTTACAAAGCAATTTATTTGTTTTGTTAGTGTCATTGCATATCATATCATATTTATTTCAGTTTTGCATAAAAAATTAAAAATACCAAAAAAACTTGCTAAAATGGGAGAAAGAACTAAGTTGTGTGACTACACAAACACTCCTAATGATCAATTTATCACGAGAGCTATTGCCACACCTAAGATAAATGCTGAGAGTTATGAAGTAAGTCCTAGTTTGTTGAACTTGATAACTAGGGAACAATTTGGTGGTAGTGCTATGGAGGATGCCTCTATGCATCTTCATGACTTTGTTGAAATATGTGACATGCAAAAGTTTAAAAATGTGGAAAGTGATATCCTAAAACTGAAGTTATTTCCTTTTTCACTTAGAGGAAAAGCTAAAGAGTGGTTGCATTCCTTGCCATCTGGTAGTATTAATTCTTGGGATGATCTAAAAGAAGCTTTCATTAAGAAATATTATCCCCCTGTTAAAATTTTGCAAAATAGAAACAACATCCTTTCTTTTAGGCAAAATGAAAATGAACATGTTGCTATGGCTTGGGATAGGATAAAACTTATGCTTAGAACTTGTCCCTCACATGGAGTTAATGAATGGACCATATTACACTCTTTCTACAATGGTTTAAACTACATGTCTAGAAACATACTTGATTCTGCTGCTGGAGGTGCTTTTATGAGTAAGACTATAGTAGAAGCTAAAAATATATTGGAAAGCATTTTACAAAACTATAGTCAATGGCATACTGATAGGGCACCTAATCCTTCTAAGAAAGTGAACTCTATTGAAGAAACTAATGATTTGTCATCTAAAATGGATACTATTCTTGCTTTGCTTAATAAACCTAGTGTTGAAAATGTTCCTTTGCAAGAACTAGTTGGAAACAATTCTGAAAATATTGATGTCAACTTCATTAGGAACTATGGTAATAATGGGTATGGTAACAACAATTATAACTCTTATAATAAACCCCCATATGTTCCCAACAATCGTCCTTTTGTTCCATATCCTAATGCTAATGATAATAATTGGAAGCCTATGTTATCACGCAATGATAATTCTGAGGCTAACAAAATTCTCATGGAACAAGTTGCTAGTCATAATACATGATACAAGAGTTGATAAGTCTGTTGCTTCTATTAGTTCTGATATTAAAGGCTTACAACTCCAAGCTGCAGGACTAGACAAAGCTTTGTCTAAACTAGCTGATAATCAAGCCACTTTATTGAGTATGTCTGCAGGGAAACCACAAGCATCACCTGTGGTTGGAATGAATTCTGTTAACATTGCTGAAAATGTTCCTCTTACTTTGGAGGAAACTCTTGATGAATTATTGAACTACCCTGAATATTTGTTGCCACTCATGTCTCAACTTGGTAGTTTAAAAGAAGAAGCTAAAGAAACTGAACATGATGAATCTCTTATGCTGATTGAGTTGGAAAAGAAAGTTGAGGAAGTTAAAATGCTTAATGAAGTCAAGGATCCTTTGCTTGACTTAGAAAATTGTAGCTTGCATGAATTAATATCTATCTTACAAAAATTTGCAAGTGATCCTTCCATCAACACTAACCAAGCAGGTTTTGGTTCTTATATTGCTAATCATGTCTTGAAAGAAAAGATTGCTAGGTACAACCAAGAGGCTATGATACCACCTAAGCTTGGGGATATGTGGATACCTAAGGTACTAGTAACTATTGGAAAAGAGACACACCATGCCATACTTGATCTAGGATCTAGTGTCTCTGTTTTATCTAAAGAACTATATGAAGTGCTTGAATTGAAAAATCTTGAAAAATGCTCTATTGAACTAGCACTTGCTGATGACTCTATTAAACATGCTTTGGGAAAAGTAAGTGATGTTATGGTAGAGTTACATATGACTTTTGTGCCTGTGGATTTTCTAATCATGGATATGGGGAATAAAACCTCTAGTCCTATTATTCTTGGAAGACCTTTTCTTCGTACCACAGGTGCTATCATTGATTCAAAGGAAGGGAATGTAAAGTTTCAGTTTCCACACAAGAAGTGCATGGAACACTTTCCAAGGAAGAGGGAACCACCAAAGTTCAAGCTCCCTCATGAGCTTCGTCCACAATAAAACAACAAGTAAGAAGCCTAGCTATATGGCTATAAAGAAAGCGCTTTGCGGGAGGCAACCCGGTTATTTTTATGTGTGATTTTTTTTGTGTCCTCTTGCTGTAACAAGAGATTTTGTGTCTAGTTAGGTTCTGGAGTTTTTAATAAAGTGCCAAGTTTTACCCTTTTTGGTTTGAAAAAGTTGCTTATAGTTCGGAGATTTTATTCCTGCACGAATCAGTGCACGGTATGATTTTTAATTCTTATTCTGTAACTCCGAATGAGCTCATATTTGAACTGTAGTTGCAACTTTTCATCCTCTGTATGCATGAATTTTTCGGAATTTTTCGAGAAAGTTTGGTAGGGTAGAAAAATACGTTTTGCTGCTGCTGTTTTTCTGGACAGATTCTGTCCCATTTTGTTTGATGCATGCTTTGAGCTTTTAAGTTGAATCTTTTTGATCCAATTGAGTTTATGAGTAGGCATACAACATTATATACTTTCTGGACATTCATATGAATTTTTGTTCAAGGATTATATGCAGCAAGGAACCTATTTGTTTATCACTATTAATGCACCCCACAGAAAAGAGATGGGAGAAACGGTGTTTTGAAGTTTTTTCACAGGGATTGGAGGAGATGCACCAAGAGCTATCCAAGGATGGTGAAGACCATAAGCTTGGGGATGTGAAGACAACCCCGCTGGACCTACACACTCTCGGTTTGCACACGTCCAACTTCTGTTTTTCGATCGAAACACTTTATCGCATAAACTTGGAGCGTCGTTTTTTGTTTTTGTTTGAGTCTTGAGAGACCACCACACTATCAATTATATATGAGAGAGCTACTGGAAATATGGGTTGAAATATGTTGGATGCTTTTATAAGATTGGGAAAAGGGATGTTTGACTTGATTTTTAATGATACATATAGTTGCATGATTCATGAGCTTGTTTATGAGTAATAGTTTGCAAATTCTTTTTGTAGAGCTATCACTTATTCATGTTTTGGTGCTGATTGTTATTTACTTGGTTTAACATGGATTAGTTAGTTCTATGGACACTCATGCATGCATCTAGATGGTCAACTTTCTCCCTTTTGCTAGCCCAAAAACTCCAACAAGCAAAAACTTGTTTCCAACACCTTCAACCAAAGTTATTCCAGTGAGTCCACCATATCTACCTATTGGCTTTATGCTATTCCGAGTATGTTTCAACATGTTTTGTGTTATCTTACCTCTGAATGAAAATGTTTATGTTATTGATTGCAATGGAAAAAATTGGTTATATAGCTCTCACGAACTTGATGCACAATTTCTTATTTGCATAATAAAACATGACCCATTGTGATTAAGATTATGATGTAGTGGCTTGATAATGTTGGGTTGGAGTTAGCCCATATGTGCTGTCACATGCAAGCTTTCAACATGCTCTTCATCTCATTTAGTTGATATCATGTACTTTTGTCTATGGATGCTATCATGTGAAATGAGTGGAAATGAAGTAGTTTAAATGAGTTTGTATAAATGGTTAGAGAGACGCCTGGGCCGCTAATCTAAGCCATGCATCATTCATGGTGGAAATTTACTTACATACTATGGTGAACCTTCTGTGATACACCTTGCAATAAAAAACTATTCCAAATGGTAAATAAAAAGGGTGTTGAGATTGTTCATTTTGTTTGTTTGTCTTGTCATTTTGATATGGGCTTGTTCCATATCTGGGACAAGAGGTACCCCAGTTGACGCTCTTGATGATACTATTATTACTTACAATGATATAATTGAACTTGCTTTGTTTCCTAAGTTGAGTAACATGGTGTAGTACTTGTATTCAAGGGGCATGAGACATTCAACCTTTACTTTATCAAGCACACTACTCATATTTGCTTTCACTTTAACCTTAATCATTCAAGATGCTATGATAGGGGCAATGAGAGCTTGACACCAATGAATACCTTATTGCAATCATTAACTTAAGTAGAAGAGTTTGGAAGTTGGATGAAACTTATGCATGCTTTACCTCTACTCACATATACATCTTTCCAAAGTGTACACCTATCATATTCAGATTTTCATCTACACTCTATGACCATTGTAGGATGTTCTACTTATCATTATGCATACATGTGTTCCATATTACTTGCTACTATGTTACACTTTGTGAACTATCAATGAACATCCTTGTCTTGAATACTTGATATCACTTCATAAACTATTTGCATATTGCTACTCCTTTGAAGAATGAATCATTTGACTATATGTAGCAATAGTAATCATCTTTGATATCCATTGTTAAGTATTAAATTGCAAAGTCCATGTTAGTTTTATCATCTTCATACTCGAGGACGAGCATGGATTAAGCTTGGGGATGTTGATGCATGTAAAATGCATACATGAACTTTGCACTTTAATTGCTTATATTCCAATCATATTTGCATCATATAAGGGTTATATCAATGTTTTATCATGATTTTGGGAATACTTCATAGTTTTCCATTTATTTGGAATTAACCCTGCACAGGCAGAAAACCCTAGTTTTGTATTTTAATGTTTCAGGGACCCAAACGTCAACGAAATCACCTGGAAATTTACGGGCGTCAATATTTGGAAGGAAGAAGGACTACGGAAAAAGGAAGCAAGCAAACGGAGGCCCGAGGGCCAAACGGGTGGCCCACGCGGCCAGGTACTGTGGCCGCGTGGGACCCACCCGTTTGGGCCTCGTGGCTCCGTTGCCGTCGATCTTCGCTCCACCGCCTTCGTCTTGACCTAAAAACGCCTATAAAAAAGGTCCCCCGACGTTCTCTGGAAGGAGCGCCGCACAAACACAGAAACACCGAAACGGAGATCAGGAGCTGCAGATTGGAGGGGGAAAACTCCGGCGGGGCGCTGCCGGCGTGGTCTCCATCTTCTCCATCGACTTCTCCACCGTCTCCATGATGAAGAGGGAGTAGTCCACCTCTGGACTATGGGTTTGTGGAAGTAACTTATGTATCTCTCCTCTCTTGAGCTTCACTAATTAGCACCGTATGAGCTGCTGAACATGATTACGGTCACCGTTGTAATACCTTTGTGGTGGATCTTTATGAGTTAATATATGTTTGAGATTGCAATGTTTGTTTCAGTTATGAGTATAGATGCATATTATGTACCCCGTTCTTGTCTACTTGTTTTGATCAAGCATGTTTATGAGAGCGTGTGTGGGGGAACGTGTGCATTAGTTGGAGTAACGGGGGGTGGCTAGTGCAGTGAACGTGAGAGAAAGTTCTGCGATCCACTTTGGTATCTTTACCTTACTTTGTTACCTCACTAGGGATAAACTAAAATACCATGCTACCGGGGATGTGGGCGTGACCATTGCCACTACTCCATGACTAGATCTAGCATGTTCTTATTTTCACTTCATGTCATGATACTTAATGCTATACTCTGAGTTATCTTAATTACTGAGGTGTTATGATTTAGTTCGCATCTTGGTGGAGTATAAGAGAGGTTAATAACCAAAAGATCTCTATGTTAGGACGTGATGCCCATATATCTAAGTAACTTGTTATCAAACCCTGTGTTGCAATCTCATATGTTAACTTTGTGTGTTCCATTGTCTACCACTTTATAAAGAGAGAGTGCATTTGTGAAACCATGAACCCCAGTCCATTTTTAATCATAAGAAACACCTTTCCAACACCATATACCACTTTTATATTTTCAGCCATCATTAAATCCGAAAATACAAAAATACTTTTCATCTTGCATACATCATTAAAAACCCAAAAATATCATTTACCATTGCATCCACCATCATTGCATATTTATTTCTTGTTTGCATTGCATAACTATCCTGATATCATTCTTACACCTTGTGCTTGACAACCACAGGTGAGGTTGAGGACCAAAACATCTAACCTTGTTTTGTAGGTAACCAAAAGAAGGATAAGAAGATAAATCTACCACTTCAGATTCCCCGAGAGTTCGATATTAAACCCTCGAGTCACCCCTCGTGGGGAAAACTGTCTTCCACTATACTATACACTCTGCACTTGGAGTCTCAACCTAAATCCCGTTATTTGTGCAGGTATCAAGACTTGCTCTTCGGGATCATCAGTCGCTTGATTCTGTTTATGAGTGGGAGGTAACAAAGAATCTTAATGGCGACTTTTGTCTGCGTCTTCTGACCATCGGCTTCGTTTACCTCATGTTACCTAGAGGCCCCACACAGGCTACAGTACTTGTCATCCGCAAACTGTTTCCAAAATAAAAGGCATCCTTTTGGACAACAATCTATCTTTTATAATCCATGCTGAGATCTCGCAGGATTTTCTTCGTTTCGTACATGCTTTTAGGCAGACAATGCCCTTCGGGCAACATGTTACCATATGTTTGCAGATGCGCTTCAAAGCATGAACGGGTGTTGCCGTACTCGTGCTTTTTGGCTAGTGCTTGCGAGATGGCATCGAGCTGAGAAATTTTTGCACCCTCGAACAGAGGCCTCTGAGCCGAGGCCATCATATCAAGAAGGCCTTCACGGTTGACTCCGGGTCCTCTGGTTCACGCGGTTCCTCCGGTTCTGGAGGCTCCTCCAGTTCTGGCGGTTCCTCCTGTGAGGGTGGCGAATCTGGCACGTCGCCATCACAGAGATCATCTAGCCAGTTTCTAATCCCATCATCTTCATTGCCATTGATCCGCTGCCGCATCACCCTACCATTCTCGCATTCGTAGTCATCAAAGTCGACTGTCGTGACGAAGTTCGGCATATACCCATGAGACCAGAGGTGTTTAGTCATCTCATCCTTTCCCTGACGTTTACGCATCTTGCAACGAACGCAAGGGCAGTTTGGACGCATGCCTGACTTTTTTGAACCACGCGCAAACTCTTTCACTAAAAAATGGTCTTCCATACCCACTCGTCTGTTCTGTCAACCTGACTAGTTCGGCCACTGTACATCCACCCATTATCAGCCATCCTCTGCTTTCCTATGAGCCAAATAATAATAATATGAAATTAAATGCATGCAATGTCACCATAAATTTATTCAATGTCACCAATTTATTACGGCCAAATTTTATCTTTTTACAGCATGCAAGGGTTCACCTAAACTTCTAATAGGAAGGGCCTATCCCACCCGAGTATGTGTAGATCGAGTCGTGTTCCATGTTCTACCCCGACCGAGACGGAATTTCGGCAGCACCTCCCCGCTGTTCTTCAGAATACATGTCTCGAGCTTGTCAAGCCGAGAGGGTGTGCATCCGAAGAACAACGGGGAGGTGCTTCCGAAATTCCGTCTCGGGACGGGGTAGAACATGGAACACGACTCGATCTACACATACGCGTGCTGTCCAACAGGACAATCCGGAAGAGTTACGGTTATAAATATGCAAAGATGGACAATCCTGTATATTTATAAATTTGTAACCTTCCGGACGGGATCTGACTCGGGTTACGCGACTGACTTGGTGATCTAGACAAAAATAAACCTATGCAGCAAGAGAGGCGAAAGATTTATACCCTCGATGCGTGATCGGTGGCCGGAGAAGGTCGAGGACGTGCTCCCGAAGCAGGGCGATGAAACAGGGGCACCGAGGCGGCCCCTCCTCGGCTGGTGAAGAAGCCCCGCAACGACGTGCGGGACCGACGATGCTGGCTGGCGGGAAGCTACGTCATCTGAAAAAGCACACAATCGACATATGGGCCTTAAAGCTGAATATGGTTAACTGAATATGTCAATTTTATTTACCCTTAGCTATCTATTGGAACTTGCTTTGCGTTTTTCTGCTATCTCTCTCCGTCTCTCCTTGATACGATGGAGGAACATATGCAAGTACTTTTATAGAGGTTGGATGCAACCAATGTAAACTACTCTCGGTCTGGCCGTCGATGCATACGATGGGGATCGACACATTAGATTATACCTATATAGAGGATCATTGCAAGCTTAATTAAACATAAAAACAGAATAAACCATAGAACGATGTAACCATATTAGCTAAACATAACACATATAGACAAGTAGCACAATAATACATAGGTAGCATGCATGATAAGTCTAGCAGTACAACAGGTAGCAAGATAAGTCTAGTAGTACGACAGGTAGGATGATAGACATCCTAAACTCGACTCGCGCCGGTGTCAGTGACGTCGTCCAAGCGGTCCCACCAAGAGGACAGGGTGCTGCTAGAGTCCTCCTGCTGCTGCGTGCCGGAGGGGCCGAGCTCGCCCTGCTGCTGCGTGCCGGAGGGGCCGGCCTCGCCCTGCCCGCGCTGCTGCCGGCTCTCGCTGAGGACCTGGTACTGGACCGCCATCACCTGGGGATCAATGAGGAGATCCTTGACCAAGGGGTCATCCTCCTCGCGCTGGTGGCGTGCCCTGAGCAGCCTCTCTGCCTGCCGTGCTCCCTCTCCTCGGCCCTCGTCGCGATCCTCATGCCATCTGGTGCTAACATATGCGCCACGCTCCGCTCATCCTCAAAGTTGAGGATCGCTCTCGCCCCAAAGTGCTGGACCGCCGCGCAGTCGTAGGCGCGGGCCGCCTACCACGGGCACCTGAAAGTACCAAGCTAGATCTTCCTGTGATCCACTGTGATCTGAGCTGCCCAAGTCGGGATCTTCGTGGGTCTCCGGTTAACACCACGAAACTTTCGCTCTGGCTCCGACATGATACTTAGTTAAGTAAAAGCATTTGATACAGGGGTTAGTCATATATGAAATGAATATATGTAAACACTAACAACTAAATTAAACCTATGCAGCAAGAGAGGCGAAAGATTTATACCCTAGAAGCGTGATCGGTGGCCGGAGAAGGTCGAGGACGTGGTGATGGAACAGGGGCACCGGGACGGCCCTCCTCGGCTCCGGAAGAAGCCTCGCAACGACGGTACTGGCGGTGGTGGGTGCCGGGAATCTACGACATCTGAAGAATAAGAGAAATTAGTTTTGTTAAATTTGAACGCTTAAGGAATTTCCTCTCAAGTATCAATGCAATTAATTTTAACAAGGCAATTTTGACAAGAACTAAACAAGTGACATCGGTTAAGATGTCGGTCCATTGTCCAACTTCATGGGCGACATAATCAGTCGAAGGGAAAAGCTAGCAAATGAATTGAACCGAACAATATATGGCAAGGTGATGACGACAGATAAGTTTTCAATTTGGACAAGTGAACACAGGACACCACAGTCAATCTAGCTTGAACCGAGACATCATCGAAACCAAAACCAACTCATTGCATAATAGCTAACAGTACATAATAGCTAACACTACATAATAGCTAACACTGACATACTACTAACACTACTAATTAACAGAAATTTAGCTAACACTAACATAATAGCTAACACGAACATACTACTAACAGTACTAATTAACAGAAAATTACAGGGGACGCTCCGTGGGGACGCTCACCTGCAGGGGAGGGCGGCGGGCTCAGTGGAGGCGGGCTCGGGGTGCGAGTGGCGGGGCGCGAGGGGGCGGTCGACGGAGGGGGCGGCGGAAGAAGGGGCGTGGTGGAGGGGGCGGGGCCGGGGCGCGAGGGGAGAGGGGAAGGTGCGCGGCCGGAGGGGAGCGGGGGACGCAGGCGTGGGGAGGGGATGACGGCGGCGTCCGAGCTCCAACGGGGGCCGAGGGGGCGGCGATGCAGGAGGGCGGAAGGACGAGGGCAGCGCCGCCGGTGGCCGGAGATCGAGCAGGGAGACGAGGGCGGCGGTGAGCGTGTTGTGGGCTATGCGCGGGCCGCACATTTTGCTTAAGTGGATAAGCATATGCCGACGGCATTGCCGTCGGCGTATCCTTTTTTTTAGTCAATATTCCCTAATTTATTTAAGTTGTACTACACAATAATATTAGTCAATATTCCCTAATTTATTTAATTATATTTTTATAGACTTTTATTATAATATATTGTATTATGTGGTAGGCCCACGCGCAAATTATTCCTGCGCTCCGCTATCCTTTTCTAGCGAAACCCTAGTCTGATGGGCCCCGCATATCTCACCCCGAGATTTCTCCGTACGACGGTTCACCAATGCCTCCCAACACACTTGTATACATATGATATGGAACCATCTAGGTTTTGGTGGGTTTCCGACGCTCCGGGGCCCCGCTTCGGCGAAACCCTGAATCCGCTGGAAAAACCTAACGTTTTCGTCTACCCCCATAGACGTGCGTCGAAAGGGGGTAGGCCAGTGGACTTTTTTGCTTGGTTGTGTTAGGTTAGGCCATGGGAAGGTGAGAATCCAAAGTTACCCCAAATCAACACAAGATTCCATCCGGTTCGCCCGAAAGGGGAGTTTTCACCTCTAAGTGCAGAAACTCACTATAGAGAAAGTGAGGCCCGTGAAGCCGGTCACACCTAGGAGTAGGATATTGCACATTTACAACACACAACACACTTGTATACATATGGTATGGCACAAACTAGGTTTTGGTAGGTTTCCGACGCTCCGGGGCCCCGCTTCGGCGAAACCCTGAATCCGCTGGAAAAACCCTAACGTTTTAGTCTACCCCCATAGACGTGCGTCGAAAGGGGTAGGCCAGTGGACTTTTTTGCTTGGTTGTATTAGGTTAGGCCATGGGAAGGTCAGAAACCAAAGTCTACCCTAAATCAACACAAGATTCCATCCGGTTCGCCCGAAAGGGGAGTTTTCACCTCTAAGTGCAGGAACTCACTAGAGAGAAAGTGAAGCCGGTGAAGCCGGTCACACCTAGGAGTAGGATAATGCACATTTACAACACACAACACACTTGTATACATATGGTATGGCACAACCTAGGTTTGGGTGGGGTTCCGACGCTCGGGGGCCCCGCTTCGGCGAAACCCCGAATCCGCTGGAAAAACCTAACGTTTTCGTCTACCCCCATAGACGTGCGTCGAAAGGGGTTAGGCCAGTGGACTTTTTTGCTTGGTTGTGTTAGGTTAGGCCATGGGAAGGTGAGAAACCAAAGTCTACCCCAAATCAACACAAGATTCCATCCGGTTCGCCCGAAAGGGGAGTTTTCACCTCTAAGTGCAGAAACTCACTATAGAGAAAGTGAGGCCGGTGAAGCCGGTCACACCTAGGAGTAGGATATTGCACATTTACAAAACACAACACACCTGTATACATATGGTATGGCACAACCTAGGTTTTGGTGGGTTTCCGACGCTCCGGGGCCCCGCTTCGGCGAAACCCTGAATCCGCTGGAAAAACCCTAACGTTTTCGTCTACCCCCATAGACGTGCATCGAAAGGGGGTAGGCCAAGGGACTTTTTTGCTTGGTTGTGTTTGGTTAGGCCATGGGAAGGTGAGAAACCAAAGTCTACCCCAAATCAACACAAGATTCCATCCGGTTCGCCCGAAATGGGAGTTTTCACCTCTAAGTGCAGGAACTCACTAGAGAGAAAGTGAAGGCGGTGAAGCCGGTCACACCTAGGAGTAGGATATTGCACATTTACAACACACAACACACTTGTATACATATGGTATGGCACAACCTAGGTTTTGGTGGGTTTCCGACGCTCCGGGGCCCCGCTTCGGGAAACCATGAATCCGCTGGAAAAACCCTAACGTTTTCGTCTACCCCCATAGACGTGCGTCGAAAGGGGGTAGGCCAGTGGACTTTTTTGCTTGGTTGTGTTAGGTTAGGCCATGGGAAGGTGAGAAACCAAAGTCTACCCCAAATCAACACAGGATTCCATCCGGTTCGCCCGAAAGGAGAGTTTTCACCTCTAAGTGCAGGAACTCACTAGAGAGAAAGTGAAGCGGTGAAGCCGGTCACACCTAGGAGTAGGATATTGCACATTTACAAACACAACACACTTGTATACATATGGTATGGCACAACCTAGGTTTGGGTGGGGTTCCGACGCTCCGGGGCCCCGCTTCGACGAAACCCTGAATCCGCTGGAAAAACCCTAACGTTTTCGTCTACCCCTTAGACGTGCGTTGAAAGGGGGTATGCCAGTGGACTTTTTTTGCTTGGTTGTGTTAGGTTAGGCCATGGGAAGGTGAGAAACCAAAGTCTACCCCAAATCAACACAAGATTCCATCCGGTTCGCCCGAAAGGGGAGTTTTCACCTCTAAGTGCAGAAACTCACTATAGAGAAAGTGAGGCCGGTGAAGCCGGTCACACCTAGGAGTAGGATATTGCACATTTACAACACACAACACACTTGTATACATATGGTATGGCACAACCTAGGTTTTGGGTGGGGTTCCTACGCTCCGGGGCCCCGCTTCGGCGAAACCCTGAATCCGCTGGAAAAACCCTAACGTTTTCGTCTACCCCCATAGACGTGCATCGAAAGGGGGTAGGCCAGTGGACTTTTTTGCTTGGTTGTGTTAGGTTAGGCCATATAAACATGAGAAACCAAAGTCTACCCCAAATCAACACAAGATTCCTTCCGGTTCGCCCAAAAGGGTAGTTTTCACCTTGATGCGTGTTAAGTTACATGTCCGTTGGGAACCCCATGAGTAAGGTATGATGAGTGCAGCAGCAAGTTTTCCCTCAGTAAGAAACCAAGGTTTAATCGGGTCTTCTGAAGGTTGTTGGTGGCTGAATGTGGCACGACGCAACACCAGGGAATCAGCAGCAACGTGGAACCTGCACACAAGACAATCAAACTATTTTGCCCCAACGAAACAGTGAGGTTGTCAATCTCACCGGCTTGCTGAAAACAAAGGATTAAAAGTGTGGTGTGGAAAATGATGTTTGCTTGCAGAGAATTAAAGAGAACAATGATTGCAGTTGTTTGTATTTCAGATGTAAAAGAATGGACCGGGGTCCACAGTTCACTAGTGGTGTCTCTCCATAATAAAATACTAACATGCTGGGTAAACAAATTACAGCTGGGCAATTGACAAAATAGAGAGTGCATAACAATGCATATACAAGTCATGATGATCACTATGAGATTTACTTGGGCATTACGACAAAGTACACAGACCGCTATCCAGCATGCATCTGTGCCTAAATAGTCCACCTTCAGGTTAGCATCCGCACCCCTTCCAGTATTAAGTTGCAAGCAACAGACAATTGCATTAAGTATGGTGCATAATGTAAACAATACAAATATCCTTAGACAAAGCATTGCTGTTTTACCCCTAGTAGCAACAGCACATCCACAACTTAGAACTTTCTGTCACTGTCCCAGATTAAATGGAGGCATGAACCCACTCTCTAGCATAAATACTCCCTCTTGGAGTTACAAGCATAAACTTGGCCAAAGCCTACACTAATAACGGAGAGCATGCAAGATCATAAACAACATAGGCATGATAAATCAATAATCAACTTGACATAGTATTCAATATTCATCGGATCCCAGCAAACACAACATGTAGCATTACAATAAGATGATCTTGATCATGATAGGCAGCTCACAAGATCTAAACATGATGGCACAAGAGGAGAAGACAACCATCTAGCTACTGCTATGGACCCATAGTCCAGGGGTGGACTACTCACACATCACTCCGGAGGAAGGCATGGCGATGTAGAGCCCTCCGGTGATGATTCCCCTCTCCGGCAGGGTGCCGGGAAGAGCTTCAGAACCCCCGAGCTAGGGTTGACGACGGCGGCGGCTCTGGAACTTTTCGTGGATGGAGGCTCGGGTGTTTAGGGTTTTCCCGAGAAAGGCAATTTATAGGCGAAGGGGCGATGTCGGTGGAGGCCCGAGGGCTCCTCACCACGTGGCGGCGCGCCAGGGGTGGGACCCGCGCCACCACATGGTGAGGGCGCCTCGGTGCCCCCCTTCGTCTCTCCTTCGGACTCCGTGTACGTGACAGAAAAATAGGACCTTGGCTTTTGTTTCGTCCAATTCCGAGAATATTTCCAGAACAGCTTTTCTGGAATAAAAAACAGCAGAAAACAGGAACTGGCACTGTGGCATCTTGTTAATAGGTTAGTCCCAGAAAATGCATAAAAATGCTATAAAGTGTGAATAAAACATGTAGCAATTGACATAATATAAGCATGGAACATAAGAAATTATAGATACGTTGGAGACGTATCAAGCATCCCAAGCTTAGTTCTACTCGTCCTCGAGTAGGTAAAACGATAACAACAAATAATTTCTTAGGTGACATGCTACCACATAATCATGATCAAATAATATTGTAAAGCATATGTTATGAATGAAGTGACTCAAGGCAATGGTCTATAGTTTGCTAACAAATAGATAATGAGTAAACAACTGAATCATATAAGCAAAAACTTTTCATAAATAGTACTTTCAAGACAAGCATCAAAAAGTTTTGCATAAGAGTTAACTCATAAAGCAATAGATTCTAAGTAAAAGGCATTGAAGCAACACAAAGGAAGATTTAAGTTTCAGCAATTGCTTTCAACTTTCAACTTGTATATCTCATGGATAATTGTCAACACAAAGCAATATAATAAGTGCAATAAGTAAGCATATAAAAATTGTTGCACACAAAGTTGACACAAGTGTTTGCTTCTGAGATAGAAAGGAGTAGGTAAACTGACTCAACCTAAAGTAAAAGAAAGGCCCTTCGCAGAGGGAAGCAGGGATTAAATCATGTGCTAGAGCTTTTTAAGTTTTGAAATCATATAGAGAGCATAAAAATAAAGTTTTGAGAGGTGTTTGTTGTTGTCAACGAATGGTAGTGGGCACTCTAACCCCCTTGTCAACCAGACTTTCAAGAGCGGCTCCCATGAAGGACGTTATTTCTACCCAAAGGCAGATCATCCCTCTTCTCTTTTGTTTACACATGTACTTTAATTTGGGTGACACTCCTCCCAACCTTTGCTTACACAAGCCATGGCTAACCGAATCCTCGGGTGCCTTCCAACAATCACATACCATGGAGGAGTGTCTATTTTAAATGATCAACTTTTTAAATTGCTTACTGATAAATCAGGGCAAAACATGTGAAGAGAATTAAAGGTGAAAGTTGTAATTAATTGGGACTGGGCACCCCATTTGCCAGCTCTTTTTGCAAAATTATTGGATAAGCGGATGTATATGCCACTAGTCCATTGGTGAAAGTCTGTCAGGAGTAAATGACAAGGTTGAAAGATAAAACACCACATACTTCCTCATGAGCTATAAAACATTGACACAAATAAGGGATAATAGCTTTTGAATAGTTTAAAGGTAGCACATGAAGTATTTACTTGGAATGGCAGAAAATACCACATAATAGGTAGTTATGGTGGACACAAATGGCATGGGTTTTGGCTCAAGGATTTGGATGCACGAGAAGCATTCCCTCTCAGTACAGAGTTTAGGCTAGCAAGGTTGTTTGAAGCAAACACAAGATATCAACCGGTACAGCAAGACTTACATGAAAACATATTGCAAGCATTATAAGACTCTACACTGTCTTCCTTGTTGCTCAAACACTTTTACCAGAAAATATCTAGACCTTAGAGATAGCAAACATGCAAACCAAATTTCAACAAGCTCTACGGTAGTTCTTTACTAATAGGTTTTTAACTACATGATGCAAGAGCTTAAACATGAAATACTTGAGAGCTCAAAACAATTGCCAAGTATCAAATTATCCAAGACAATGATCTATATGTGTGTCTTTTCGATATACCATCTACCACATGTTGCATTTTCTGTTTCCAACCAAACACCAATCAACTTATTTCAACAAAAACTCTCCAAATAATTTACAAATGAAACAAGAGAGTATTACTCTACAAGAACTAACAGCTCTGAATAAGAGATGCATGAAAAACAGGAGCTAAAAGCATAGCAGTAGCTAGATAAGAATACTCAACAGATATAAGTGAAGAATATGAGTATTCACATGAAAAAGCGGAGCGTGTCTCTCTCCCACACAAGAATGCTAGGATCCAATTTATTCAGAAAATAAAAATAACAATGCGAAAATAAAAGCACACAGACGCTCCAAGTAAAGTACATAAGATGTGGAAGAATTAAAATATAGTTTCACTAGAGATGACCTGATAAGTTGTTGATGAAGAAGGGGATGCCTTGGGCATCCCCAAGCTTAGACGCTTGAGTCTTCTTGAAATATGCTTGGGTGACCCACGGGGGCATCCCCAAGCTTAGGCTTTTCACTCTTCTTGATCACATCATATCATCCTTCTCGCTTGATCCTTGAAAACTTCCGCCACACCAAACTCAAAGTAATTCTCATTAGAGGGTTAGTGCATAATCAAAAATTCTCATATTCTACAGTGACACAATCATCACCAATACTTCTGGACATTAGCTACAGCCACTGATGTTTTATGGAGCAAAGAAATCCAATCAAACATAGTAAAAGAGGCAATGCAAAATAAATGGCAGAATCTGTCAAAACAGAACAGTCCGTAAAGACGAATTTTTTCGAGGCACTTAAGTTGCTCAGATTGAGAAACTCAAAACTAATGAAAGTTGCGTACATATCTGAGGATCACGCACGAATTTTTCTGGAGTGAATAAAGCTCAAAACCGTGGACAGCAAAAATCTGTCCCTGTGCAGAAATCCAAATCTAGCATCAACTTTCTACTAGAGACTTTACTTGGCACAACATTGCAAGAAAATAAAGATACAAAGGAGTTGTTACAGAAGTAAGCACACTCCTTGACTCAAATAAAATAAAAATAACAGGAAATAAAATGATGGGTTGTCTCCCATAAGCGCTTTTCTTTAACGCCTTTCAGCTAGGCGCAGAAAGTGAAAATCAAGTGTTCTCAAGAGAAGAAGCATCAACATCATAATTTGTTCTAATAATAGAATCAAAAGGTAGCTTCATTCTCTTTCTAGGGAAGTGTTCCATACCTTTCTTGAGTGGGAATTGATACCTAATATTCCTTCTTTCATATCAATAATAGCACCAACAGTTCGAAGAAAAGGTCTTCCCAAAACAATAGGACAAGATGCATTGCATTCAATATCCAAAACAACAAAATCAACGGGGACAAGGTTATTGTTAACCATAATATGAACATTATCAATTCTCCCCAAAGGTTTCTTCATAGAATTATCAGCAAGATGAACATCCAAATAACAGTGTTCCAAAGGTGGTAAATCAAGCATATCATAAAGTTTCTTAGGCATAACAGAGATACTAGCACCAAGATCACATAAAGCATTACAATCAAAATCATTCACCTTCATTTTAATGATGGGCTCCCAACCATCTTCTAACTTCCTAGGGATAGAAGCTTCATGTCTTAATTTCTCTTCCCTAACTTGCATGAGAGCATTTGTAATATGTTTTGTAAAAGCCAAATTTATAGCACTAGCATTAGGACTTCTAGCTAGCTTTTGCAAGAACATAATAACTTCAGAAATATTACAATTATCAAAATCAAGATCATCGTCATCTAAAGCAATGGGACCATTGTCCCCCATAGTTCGAAAAATTTCAGCACTTTTATCAGGAACAGTTTCAGTGGTTTTAGGCAATTTCAAACGTTTTGCAATGGAAGTGGAAACATTGCCAACACCAATAATGTTACCATTGATAGTAGAAGGTTTACTAACATGTGATGCTTCAGCATTACTAGTGGTAGTGATAGTACAAACTCTAGCTATACTATTCTTTCTAGCAATTTCATCTTCTCTTTCCCACCTAGCATGCAATTCAGCCAACATCCTAATATTGTTATCAATTTTAACTTGGATAGCATTGGCAGTAGCAAAAGTCTTAGTATCTTTAACTTCATTAGGCATAACTTTCAGTTTCAAAAGATCAACATCAAGAGCAAGGCTATCAACTTTAGAAGCAAGAACATCAATTTTGCCAAACTTTTCCTCAACAGATTTATTAAAAGCAGTTGGGTATTGATAAATCTTAAGCATGACTTCAAGATCAGAGGGTACACTCCTATTATTGTTGTAAGAATTACCATAGGAATTACCATAACTATTGCCACTATTAGAAGGATATGGCTTATAATTGTTGTTACCAAAATTATTCCTATAAGCATTGTTGTTGAAATTATTATTTTTAATGAAGTTCACATCAACATGCTCTTCTTGGGCAACCAATGAAGCTAAAGGTGATCATCATGAGATTTACCATTCACAAGCATAGACATAATGACATCAATCTTATCACTCAAGGAAGAGGTTTCTTCAACAGAATTTACCTTCTTACCTTGTGGAGTCCTCTCAGTGTGCCATTCAGAGTAATTAATCATCATATCATCAAGAAGCTTTGTTGCTGCACCCAAAGTGATGGACATAAAGGTACCTCCAGCAGCAGAATCCAGAAGGTTTCTTGAAGAAAAATTCAGTCCTGCATAAAAGGTTTGGATGATCATCCAAGCAGTCAGTCCATGGGTGGGACAATTCTTTACCAATGATTTCATTCTCTCCCATGCTTGGGCAACATGCTCATTATCAAATTGTTTGAAATTCATAATGCTACTTCTCAGATATAATTTTAGCAGGAGGATAATATTTTCCAATGAAAGCATTTTTGCATTTAGTCCATGAATCAATACTATTTCTACTCAAAGATAGCAACCATTCTTTAGCTCCTCTCAAAGAGAAAGGAAAAAATTTCAGTTTAATAATATCCCATCTATCCTTATACTTTTGCATCTCACAAAGTTCAACAAAATTATTAAGGTGAGCAGCAGCATCATCAGTACTAACACCAGAAAATTGCTCTTTCATAACAAGATTTAAAAGAGCAGGTTTAATTTCATAAAAGTCTGCTTTAGAAGCAGGTGGAGCAATAGGAGTGCATATGAAATCATTATTGTTTGTGCTAGTGAAGTCACATAACTTGGTGTTCTCAGGAGTACTCATTTTAGCAAAATTAAAGCTAGGCCGAAATATAAAAGTAAATGCAAGTAACTAATTTTTTTGTGTTTTTGATATAAAGAGGCAAACAAGACAAAGTAAAAAAATAAAATAAGCAAGACAAAAACAAAGTAAAGAGATTGGAAGTGAGAGACTCCCTTGCAGAAGGTTTGACTTCCCCGGCAACGGCGCCAGAAAACTGGCTTGATGCGTGTTAAGTTACACGTCCGTTGGGAACCCCAAGAGGAAGGTATGATGAGTGCAGCAGCAAGTTTTCTCAGTAAGAAACCAAGGTTTAATCGAACCAGTAGGAAGTCAAGGGTCTTCTGAAGGTTGTTGGTGGCTGAATGTGGCACGGCGCAACACCAGGGAATCAGCAGCAACGTGGAACCTGCACACAAGATAATCAAACTATTTTGCCCCAACGAAACAGTGAGGTTGTCAATCTCACCGGCTTGCTGAAAACAAAGGATTAAAAGTGTGGTGTGGAAAATGATGTTTGCTTGCAGAGAATTAAAGAGAACAATGATTGCAGTTGGTTGTATTTCAGATGTAAAAGAATGGACCGGGTCCACAGTTCACTAGTGGTGTCTCTCCATTAATAGTCCACCTTCAGGTTAGCATCCGCACCCCTTCCAGTATTAAGTTGCAAGCAACAGTCAATTGCATTAAGTATGGTGCATAATGTAAACAATACAAATATCCTTAGACAAAACATTGCCGTTTTATCCCTAGTAGTAATAGCACATCCACAAGCTTAGAACTTTATGTCATTGTCCCAGATTAAATGGAGGCATGAACCCACTATCTAGCATAAATACTCCTCTTGGAGTTACAAGCATAAACTTGGCCAAAGCCTACACTAATAACGGAGAGCATGCAAGATCATAAACAACATAGGCATGATAAATCAATAATCAACTTGACATAGTATTCAATATTCATCGGATCCCAGCAAACACAACATGTAGCATTACAATAAGATGATCTTGATCATGATAGGCAGCTCACAAGATCTAAACATGATGGCACAAGAGGAGAAGACAACCATCTAGCTACTGCTATGGACCCATAGTCCAGGGGTGGACTACTCACACATCACTCCGGAGGAAGGCATGGCGATGTAGAGCCCTCCGGTGATGATTCCCCTCTCCGGCAGGGTGCCGGGAAGAGCTTCAGAACCCTCCCGAGCTAGGGTTGACGACGGCGGCGGCTCTGGAACTTTTCGTGGATAGAGGCTCGGGTGTTTAGGGTTTTCCGAGAAAGGAAATTTATAGGGGAAGGGGTGATGTCGGTGGAGGCCGAGGTCTCCTCACCACGTGGCGGCGCGCCAGGGGTACGTGACAGAGTAATAGGACCTTGGCTTTTTGTTTCGTCCAATTCTGAGAATATTTCCAGAACAGCTTTTCTGGAATAAAAAACAACAGAAAACAGGAACTAGCACGGTGGCATCTTGTTAATAGGTTAGTCCCAGAAAATGCATAAAAATGCTATAAAGTGTGAATAAAACATGTAGAAGTTGGCAAAATATAAGCATGGAACATAAGAAATTATAGATACGTTGGATACATATCACACCTCTAAGTGCAGGAACTCACTAGAGAGAAAGTGAAGCCGGTGAAGCGGTCACACCCCGGAGTAGGATACCGGACATTTACAACACACAACACACTTGTATACATATGGTAAGGCACAACCTAGGTTTGGGTGGGGTTTCGACGCTCCGGGGCCCCGCTTCGGCGAAACCTGAATCCGTTGGAAAAACCCTAACGTTTCGTCTACCCCCATAGACGTGCGTCGAAAGGTGGTAGGCCAGTGGAATTTTTTGTTTGGTTGTGTTAGGTTAGGCCATGGGAAGGTGAGAAACCAAAGTCTGCCCCAAATCAACACAAGATTCCATCCGGTTCGCCCGAAAGGGGAGTTTTCACCTCTAAGTGCAGAAACTCACTATAGAGAAAGTGAGGCCGGTGAAGCCGGTCACACCTAGGAGTAGGATATTGCACATTTACAACACACAACACACTTGTACACATATGGTATGGCACAACCTAGGTTTGGGTGGGGTTCCGACGCTCCGGGGCCCCGCTTCGGCGAAACACTGAATCCGCTGGAAAAAGCCTAACGTTTTCGTCTACCCCCATTGACGTGCGTCGAAAAGGGGTAGGCCAGTGGAATTTTTTGCTTGGTTGTGTTAGGTTAGGCCATAGGAACATGAGAAACCAAAGTCTACCCCAATCAACACAAGATTCCTTCCGGTTCGACCGAAAGGAGAGTTTTCACCTCTAAGTGCAGGAACTCACTAGAGAGAAAGTGAAGCCGGTGAAGCCGGTCACACCCCGGAGTAGGATACCGGACATTTACAACACACAACATACTTGTATACATATGGTTTGGCACAACCTAGGTTTGGGTGGGGTTCCGACGCTCCGGGGGCCCGCTTCGGCGAAACTCTGAATCTGCTGGAAAAACCCTAACGTTTTCGTCTACCCCCATAGACGTGCGTCGAAAGGGGGTAGGCCAGTGGAATTTTTTGCTTGGTTGTGTTAGGTTAGGCCATAGTTGAAATAAGAACACAATATACCCCAACTCTTGCGAAGATTCCCTCCGTTCGCTCGATGTGGGAGTTTCCAACTATATGCCCAAAAACTCGCTAAGGAAACAGTGATGCTCGTGAAGCCGGTCACACCACGGGCAGGATAAATTGAGCCATATATTTAATATTTATGTTGTAGGTGTATATTACATGTGTTTTTTTTTATTTTACATATATATGTTGTAGGGTCGGGTTCCGGAAGACTCAAACCGTTATTTTATGCGGGTGGATACCGTAATTGGGAGGGAAATGCTAGATCCAATATATATATAAATTATACCTACATTAAATATTATAGATCCAATTTATATATAAATTATACCTACATTAAATATTACATAGAGAAATAAATAAATCTAAATTAATTTATAATTAGTTGGAAAAAAAAACAATTATACGCCGACGGCCTTTTATACGCCGACGGTAGCCGTCGGCGTCTCAGGGCAGCAAAAGGCCTCCCGTTTGAGCACCGTCAAGGATGGCGTTATACGCCGACGGCCCTTTGTACGCCGACGGCGGCCGTCGGCCTATGTCGGGCTACGCCGACGGGTTCGCTACGCCGACGGCCGCGTTCGTGGCTCCCCGATCTCGAATTATACGCCGACGGCCCCGACATTTGGCCGTCGGCGTATAATCAGGCCATCGGTATCTTGTGGCTTTCCTGTAGTGCAATCATATGCAGCCTTCGACTCAATATAATTGCGGAATACATGTCTAAAAAAACATAACAGGTCTGTCATTGTTATTTATTTGCAGTAATCCTAGAACATACACCCACCATTTTTATTTTTAATTACAGCGATTTGAAAGAACGAAAATAAATAATTAATTTTTTACGCAGCCATTCATGGACAGAGATGGACTGCACCTAGCTAGCGATCTAGCGCCTTGCTGCAGCGGTAGCAGCCCTCGCAGCTTCCTCGGCCGCCAGCCGCTGATGCACCTTCTCTATATACTCCGCCGCGGCCGCATCGATTCCGCCCAGCTGCGCTCTGGGGCCGGCGCCGACGCCGGCGCTGGCGGCGCGGTGCACTCTCGTCGCACCAATCTTCTCCACCCTCTGAACGCAGATCTCTGCCACCAGCGACATGCCTGATAGTGTTAAGCTTTTGCTTCTGCTCTAGATTGATTGATTGAGCTAATGATCGTCGATGCACTCGAGAAGCCGCGGTATTTATAGAGGCTCTAGAGCAGATGATGGCACGTGGTTTGCAAGAAAGATGCATGCTAGCGGAGAACGAGTCTCGTCTGTGCCTAGGTTGACTTATTAATATGCCACTCGAACGTTCAAGACGTAGGCACATACGTATATGTATATGTATACTCTTCGTGTCACTCTGTTCCAGTTTGATCTGGTCAGGGCTCTTTTCTCATATGTTGTTTGAAAAAGGAGATATTCACGACTACTGGTGGTTTCATTATGGGGCTGCTCATGATCTTCATATCAGTGGCGGAACTAGGGGGAACCAGCAGGGGCCTTGGCCCCTATGCCGTTGCACAACATGAAGAAATCTGTACTTAATCCTAGTTTAGACATAATTTTTGCACAAAATTAGCTTTCTTGGCCCCCCTTAATTAAAATTTGTCATGTTTGGCCCACTTCAACCTTGAATCCTGCTTTCGCCCCTGCTTCATATCGATCTATTATCCACCTCTGTATCTATTCTTTCTTAGCTAAACGGGTGGAGGATCCACCCAATTTGGTTATATCATGGACTCAAAAACGGATCCGAATTTGACTAAAATGCACGATGCATACATACATCCAGCTTGTGTGAAGAACAAGAATTTACTTCATGCTATTTCTTCTAGAACTACTGTCTCACTTGTATTCAAATGATTATGTACTCATGATTCAATTCAGAGTTAACTAAAGAAAGTACTCATGATTCTATTCAGAGTTAACTAAAGAAAGTACTCATGATCAGAACAGATATGAAGAGACTATATATAGACGCGCGCCCAAGAACATATCATGTTTGTTTTGTGTGCATGTGTATGTCAGAACAACTGCTGCAGCCTGCGTATATCTAGCTCGAATCAGAATCAGAATCGGATTCGGTCTTGGATGGAACAGATGATTATACGCGAAGAGATCAATAAGCAGATCACTTGCTGGTCGACCGGTCGAACCTACGCGCACACGAAATCTCATGTCCGCGTGATGCATATACTGAGGTAAGCCAGTTTAGTTTGATCAGTTTTCAGCGTCCCCGGCAGCCGGCCGGCCGGCCAAACAATTCCGGCGATGACCAAGTTAAGCGTGCACAGGTGCTCTGTCTTGGAAGTTGATCTTTTTTTTTTGTTTTTGAAAAACCTTCCGCTGCCAAGTCCTAGGGCGACCATCGATGGAAAGTCTCAGTCAAACTCGCTGTAATATAGACGTAAATGCACAACACAAACATTATGCAACGATTGGGATTGGCATTCTTAGAAGATTTTCTTACTAAGGAAGAGCTATTTTTTTCCTTTGCTGTTCACCAAAGCAACCATTTTTCTTTTCATCTGTCGATCCACCATATGGAAGGGAATTTTGTTTGTTTTTCTAATCTTTTCATCAAAGAGTTGAGCAATGAAGATATTATGGCAAGTATCTGATCGAGAGTTGAAATGATTCATCTGTACATCAACCATGATATATTTTACCACGTAACAAATACACAGAAGTTTAAATCCATGTATGAGAAGAAAACAACTAAGAATAAGGCATCGACAATCATAAGTTTTTCAATGCTTCAAGTTGAACTAGAAATGCAATAGTTGCGGCTATAATTAACTTTCACACTTTCCAATCATGCAATTGCTTCAATAACTTCATCAGAGAAGCAATGATGCAATTGATTCGGTAACCTGAATTGTTGGCTTTGTTGAATCATATATATGTTCGATTCCTTCCAGGTGGAGATATCTGACTCTCGAGGTCCAGTGATCCCTTTATTTTTTAAAATTCAAAAATTAGATTCAGTAGTATTTAAAATATTTAGAAAATCATGCATATTCTCTATTATGTATCCCGTAAACGTGTAAAATCTCAGTTTGATATACTTTGTAGTTTAAACTACACAAAAATGATAAATGTACGGATCTAAGTAGCTCTAAGTATAGTGAATGATGCATAGTTTCAAATCTACAAAATTTATAAGATTTATTCATTTTAGTGTATCTCACAATATTAAAAAAATCACATTATGATTTTGCATGTTTATAGGATACATCATTGACTACATCCAGATTATTTTGAACCTATAAATATATTTTTTGAATTTTTAAAATAGATAGATCACTAGAGTTGGGGAGCCAACGTGACTTTTTATTTCTTTACTCTTTATTAATTAACTTCTCATGGTCACATACTGATCATGCGTCCGGACCTGAAGCATCCCGGGATACTGCATCCACTTCACGCGGCAATGCACCTCCAATTAGGCAATTAGGCAACGTGAAGTCTGAAAAGGTAGCTTCAGTAAACTTTGTGCGGCGCTGTGCCCCCAGCTCATGTACAGTACTCGTACATGGTAAGATTTCAGCATAAGTATACAACAGAATCGGCATGCTGGGGAATCGACGGCTTGACAACGCTGCATGCATGGGAAGCACAACGTGTGGGCAAAAAATACCCTTTTGAGTTTAGTCGCCAAGAAAGTCAAGAAAGGCATACATATGTGCTAATTATTTTTTATCAAGAGGAAAGACGCCGGAAAGATCACTGCCCAAAATGTTCCGTTAAGTAGTACACATTACATAAGCATCTCTGTCAGCTAATTAGCTGATGATCATTGCACATATACCTCCAGGTTTTAAATGTTTACAGTAATCCTAGTACATTATTACTCCCTCCGTTTCAAGAAAATGAAATTTGCAGTGACTCGAACGAGCGAAAAGAAAACAACCAAATATGAAATATTCACACACGGCCATATATGCATGCATAGATATTGCACCTAGCTAGCTATCGCCTTGCTGCAGCAGTAGCAGCCCTCGCAGGAGCTTCCTCCGCCGCCAGCCGTTGATGCACCCTCATGATGTACTCCGCCGCGGCCGCATCAATTCCTCCCAGCTGCTTCGCTCCGGCGCCGGCGCCGGCCCTGCCCACGCTCGCCGTCTTCACCATCTTCCTCTCCGCACCGATCTTCTCCACCCTCTGGACGCAGATCTCTCCACCGAGACGCGACATGTCTGAGCTAGTGTTGAGCTCTTGCTTCTTCTCTTGGGATTGACTGATTGAGTTGCTGCGTTGTTTATAGAGCAGAGACACCGCCTCCGTTGGGTGGCGTGGCATGCAAGGAAGAAGGGAAGAACGAGTCTTGTCAGCAGTACGTAGGTTGACTTGATAGTCTCAGGCCCTGGAACGTTCGAAACACGCACGTGCCTATGTACTCCCCGTATTCCTATTTGATTTGGTCAAGGCTCATTTTTCATGTCGTCCAGAATATATTGCGTCTGTTTCCATCCGAACAAAAAAGGAGTGCAAGCTATATCTTGCAGTAGACCGTGTCGAAAAACAGAGGCTAGCTAGCTAGTGTCACCGAGCTAGGCTGCTAAAAGTCCAAAAGAGTTTGGCAAATTCTCTTCTTGTGTGAACGGCGACCAAAAAGAACTTGTTCCAAGCTCCAACTGTTGGCTTTGTCGAAGAGTCATCATATATGCTCTCGGTTACTTGCTCTTTAATCATCACTGAAAATGTTGAAATATACTGCATGCACTTCACATGTAAGAGTAAGACCAAGGTAATTGCACCTCGATAGAATCAGGATTAAGGAGCAGGGTCAAAGATGTCTTGACGTGGGATCATCGACCTCCGCGGTATCTTTCGTCACAAGTTCACAACTGCATCTGCATTGCACTTCACGCGGCAAAGCTTTACATGGAAGTCGGGTTAACCTTCTCGTGCTATATATGGGACCAGCGTACGCGATGTAAAAGGATGTATATATGTATACTGAAGCGACCTAGTAGCGTGTAGCTGATAGTGCCACCAAGCAGCCGAAAAGTCTGAATGAGTTGGTCCGTGGTCTCATTTCCAGGTCTCTGACATACATCTCGACGTCTCATTTCCTGTATTTTTTTTGTCTCGTTAATCCAGTATGCCGATGGACAGAAGTGAACATGGCAACACGTGGCGGTTATATGCCGACGGCCGGGCCATTAGAAAACTTTTTGACGACGTCAAAGAAAACTGTCTGTGGTGGGGTTATATGCCTACGTCCTTCTGTTTAGTTGCCGAGAAAGAATAAGCCGACGGCCAAAAACTGGCGGCATACAAATATGCCCTCGGATGTATGCCGACGGGATTCATGTGTTTCCCGAGGGTATTTGACCGTCGACGACCATCTGTTTTCCTGTAGTGGTGTATATGTAGTTATGTACATCGTCGGGAAATTAAACCGCCTTATACTATATGTCAAACGACAATCAGATTCGATGTTGATGGCAACAGATGATCGATCATTAGACGTGAACAGAGCAGAGTTGCTGGCTGGTCATGCCTGATGCCTATGGAGGCGGGACCGCGTCGTATGTAATTCGGCATGTCCCGGCCGGCTAAACTAAGCGAGAGTATCCATCGCATCACTACCGGAAATTAGAAATTTGCCGTGTGGCCAAATCACATGGCAAATTGGCTTCGGAACACGGCAAAGCCTTTGCCGTGCCTAACAGCACGGCAAAGTCCACACGGCATAAAACGAGTCGGCAAAGGATTTTGCCGTGCGCTTTCGCAAACATACCACGGCAAAGCGTTTTGCCGTGCGCTGGTCGTTTGCCGTGCGCCATGTGGCCAGAGACGCGGTCAACCCCTCACCCAGGTCTTTGCCGTGTGCGTGGTATTTTCCGTGTGCGTGGAGAAATGGCAGCACGGCAAGCCTCTAATCTTTGCCGTGTGCTCTACCGGTTAACGCACGGCAAACCTCTTATTTTTGCCGTGTGCTCTCCCACAGCTCGCACGGCACACAATATGTCTATGCCGTGCGCCCTTCCGGAGCACACACGGCAAAACGCCGTTTACAAATATATCACCTTGCCCCCTTTGCCGTGTGCCTAAGTCAGAAGTGCACGGCAAATGAACCATATGGTCATCGACAGGTTGCCAGGTTAACAGGTGCACGACACGTGTACCCTTTGCCGTGTGCCTCCACACGGCCTCTGCCGTGTGCATATACACGGCATAGTGACCATATGGTCACGTTTTATTCTTTTTTTTTAATTCCTGCATTTTTCAGATAATACACATAATAATTAATAGATAACAATTCTCACAGAAATATGAAGTGCTCCAACATGGTTCTAACTCCACATAACGTAGACATAGTTCAACAAAGTTCAAACTCCACAAACATAAGACTAAATTCAACATGAACTTCACAAACATGAACTCAACATAGTTCAAACTCCACATAGCACAAACATAGTCTCAAACACCACATATAGGCATCATTCAACATAGCATCCACATGAACTCCGCGACGATGGACGGATGGCGAAGATGGACGTCATTGTTGATCCTGCTACAAGTTCATGCAAAAAACATGAGTTTGACAACCAAAATAGCTAAGTGTCAATGTCATGTGCATCATTAAACTAACAAAGTGGAAATGGCAAGTTTGACAACTAAAATACCTAAGTGTCAATGGCATAAGCATAGTTCAACTAACTAAGTGGAAATGGCAAATTCAAGAATATGCACAAGTTTAGATGTAGTAAACCAAAGACATGATCTAAGTTAGATGTAGTACACAATAAGACACAAGTTGATCTATGTGGTAAACCAAAAGACACAAGTGACCATTGGAGATTCATTGATTGGCTATGTCGATCTAAGTGAGACATGAAGTAAGTTTTCGAACGAGAGTGGTAGCAAGTTGAAATGGTAACTAACCTCTACTGGCCTTCCGGCGGCGGAGTAGGTCCTCAACATCATTGAGGAGGATCGTCCTACTTGTTTGCAAAAAAATGATGAGTTCGACAACTAGGTGGAAAAGGCATAGTCATGGCATTAAAAGAAAGCTAACTAAAACTTGATGAGTTGAACTAACTAAAATTTGACAAGTTGAACTAATAGTTAAAATTTGACAAGTTCAACTAACTAAATTTTGACAAGTTGAACTAAAGTGGCAATGGCATGGCTAACTAAAGTGACAATGGCATTTTGACAAGTCGTGCGAACATACCCACGGCATCCTCCGGACAACGTTAGGGTTGGAGATTTGGGGCTGCCCCTCCGGATTATCCTGGCCACCAAGCGGCGGCGCCATCGAGTGAGATCCACCCGCCGATCCTGGATTCACCAACAACATGAAAAAAGTCTCGCATTACACAAGTAATTTAGTTACAATAATAAGATGGATAGAATGACAAGTTTGAGAACATACCCATGGGAACATCGGTGGAGGCGGTGGAGGGAACATTCCCATGGCAACAGCCCCGTCCCCAGGAGCAATGCGCTGCATCGTGCCAAACATCCACCCCATCATCTGCCTCTGATGCTCCTGCTGCTGCCTGCAATACTCCTGATGCTGCTCCTGCTACTGCCGCATCTGCTCCTGCTGCTGCCGGATCTGCTCCTGCTGCTGCTCCAGCTGCTGCTCATAGAGCACCTGCTTCTGCCGGAGCTCGTCGACAGCTAGACTCGAAACTCGTGGGCGGGTCTCCACAGCAGGCGCACCAGGCGCCCTCCCACGGCGGACCTGGCGTAGAGACGGGACGGTGCGAGGGTCGATGGAGCCATCACCTATCCACAAGCGGCCATTCGCCGCGCCTTGCCCCGCAAGCACGACAGCCTCGACGTCAAGTGGACTGGTGAGAGGGTCAGCTTCCTCACCGTTGCGCTCCTTGAACTTCTCCGTGTACCCCTTACTCCGGAGCTCGGCGCTCTCGTTGATCCACATCGACCCTGTCTCAGGATCCGGCGCATCCCTGGTACGCATCTTTAACCAGACGGCGAAGGGCGAGGGGTCTACGCCGATCTTCAATTTCTGCAAAGAGAGCACGAACATAGGTGAAAAGGAGACGATATTGCAAAAGAGAGCACGAACATAGGTGGATTAAAGAATGCATTTGCTCACCTCATTTTGTATGCATTGGGAGAGGCTGAGGTTGCCTTGGCGGTGTGTTCCACCCTTGTTCTCCGCCCGCTTTGCCTTTCCCTCCGCGTGTATCTTGAGATACTCCGCGCTAGTCCACCACGCTACCATCGCGAGGTGGCAGTCGACGTTGTTACCGACGTACGGAGGAGGCACCTACGTGCAAAGAACACACATATTAATGATATTACACGGCGGTCAACAAAATCGATAATATAGAAATGACGCTACCTGCAGGTACTGCCATGGCTGCATCAAGATGTCCCGAGCATGCTTCTTTTCCAGCCCAATGTTCTTTTCGGCGTACCAATTGCGGACAGATTCCACGCGAGCCTCGTAGTGCATGTCCGTCACCATCTTAGAGGCTATCGTCATAAGGATGGCCTCGCACTTTTGAAAATCCTCCTTCCGACAGGTGAAGAAGTTCTACAAGCATGCACACATAGGTAAAATAGGGTCAAAGCCATTAGTGCAATCTCGGATTTATAGAATGATGAGAAGTCAAACAAACTTACCCAGAAATAGGCGAGTGTCTTAAGCGCCATGTTACGGTACTCGCCATCGGGATCCGGCGCGAAACAGTAGTGCCTGAAAGTCCAATCTACACTCTTGCCACCCTCTGGGAGGGTGACAATCCCTGGGAAGAACTTCCTGAGACAACATCCAAGGATGCTCGCGTAGGTACGATGTCCCTTCACTTTAGGAGGCTGGTACTCAAATGTCCTACACAATGAGAAAACCAAAATTAGTATAGTTAGCGGGTCAAAACACAATGAGAAGCTAAAATTGAACAAAAACTATAATAAGTACCTTTTTCCAACAGGCAGGAGAAGAGTGTTCTTGTAGGCGTAATATCGGGGATCGGGGAGTCCCGCCGACCCCGCTGATATCCTCCTCAGTCTCAACCCACTCCTCCGGCGGGTCCCACTGCAGCGTCGGGTCAAGCACATACCCGTCGTCCCTAGGTCCCTCCTCGCGCCCCTCCGCCTCGCTGTCATCCTCCTCGTCTCCTCCTCGCCCTCCTCAGAAGCCTCGGCAGCAGCTCATCCTCAGAAGCCAGCGACTTGCTCTCAGAGTCCGACTGCACCTCCTGATCGTACTCCGTGTCATCCTCGTCGGGCTCCTCGGCAGGGAGAGGACTAGGAGTCCTGGCAGGCCTCCTTCTCGTCCTCGTACTCCCACGTCGTCCACTCCTCGCAGGTGGAGGTGAGGGTGGGGGTGAGGGAGGAGGTCGAGGTGCCGAACTCGATCCCACCAGGAGTGCCTTCACGCTGCCCACCCTTTGTGCGAACGCCTTCTTCAATTTGTTTCCCCCCATGTTTCCTGCATTGACAAAAAATAGGTTTCATCAGTATACATGATCCAAAATTAAGGTAAATAGATAAAGCAACAATGAGTAAAGCGAAAATGAATACAATTAGATGAAGTAGCGACAATTAAGGTAAATGGAGTAGCGACAATGAGTTCTCACAAAATAAAGTAGCGACAATCACTATTACATAAAGTAGCATTGACCTATTACATATAAGCTAGACAGGCAATTACTAATACATGTGTCCTCATCGCTATCAGTAGCCTGTGTCGAGATCATCGGGACCAACTATTGGACCACCCGTGTCGTCATCACTGTCAGGGTCGCCACACCACCAACCATCCACGGAAACTGGAGGTGGTCCCTCTGGCTCATCGACATGAAGTCATGCGTGGAAGCGCTCTAGCAAAGTCACGTCGGCTTGGTTATGAACCTCCTCAACTTCATCATGCGCGGTGTCTTCCTCCATTCCAGCATCTTCGTTTTGTTCGCCGTATTCCATGTCATCATCGGTCGGCAAGTTGATAGTGAATTTGCCAGGGAGCCCTCCATCCTGATAGAACTCGCCGTCAGATGTTGAGGGGTCTAGGCGGCGGTAATCTTGACCGTTAGGCATAGCCGGCCTACTGTGCGGCGGTACCATGATAACCCACAAGTATAGGGGGTGTATCGTAGTACTTTCGATAAATAAGAGTGTCGAACCCAACGAGGAGCAGAAGGTGTTGACAAGCGGTTTTGATGAAGGATTCACTGTAAATGCTCACAGACAAGTTTTTAGGAGTTTTTGATATGACAGATAAATAAAGTACAAGTAAATAAAATGCAGTAGTAATAGTTGCAGCGAGTGGCCCAATCCTTTCTACAGCAAAGGACAAGCCGGTTGTTGTACTTATAATGACCAAACGTTCTTGAGGACACACGGGAGTATTGTCAAGTGCTTTCGCTTCATATAGTTGATTAATCTTCATTGTTTTGATAAGTGTTGTGTGGGTGAACCTATGCTAATGCACCGCCCTTCCTAGGACTAATACATACTTGTGATTATACCCCTTGCAAGCATCCGCAAATACAAGAAAGTAATTAAGTTAAACTAACCACAGCCTTAAACTTTGAGATCCTGCTATCCCTCATGCATCGATATACCAACGGGTGTTCAGGTTTCTGTCACTCCGGCAACCCCACAATTGGCAAACGAATACACAATGCATTCCCCTAGGCCCATAAAGGTGAAGTATCATGTAGTCGACGTTCACATGACACCACTAGAAGAATAACACCACAACTTAAGCATCAAACCATTAAATATTACTCAACATAGTTCACTACTAACATCAAGACTTCTCCCATGTCCTCAAGAACTAAACGAACTACTCACAAGACATCATACGGAACATGATCAGAGGTGATATGATGATGAATAACAATCTGAACATAAACCTTAGTCCAATGGTTTCACCCAATAGCATCAATAACAAGAGTAATCAACACCGGGAGAGTTTCCCCTATGAAATAGACAAGATTCAGCCCTAGATGTTAACGGAGACGGGGTGCAGCGGCGGTGATGATGGTGTTGGCGGTGGAGATGATGATGATGATGATGATCCCGATGAAGTCCAGCTCGATGACGGTGATGATGGCGACGATTTCCCCCTCCGGGAGGGAATTTCCCCCGGCAGATTTCTTCCTGCAGGGGAGCTTTTCGCTCTCTGGTGTTTTCCGCCTCGTGGAGGCGGCGGAATATTTCGATGGCCTCCTCCTGTGTTAGGGTTCCGAGGGGGTCAAGTACGCGAAGGGGGAACGGCTGAGGTGGGCCAGGGCCCCCAAACCACCTCGGCGCGGCAGGGGGCCACCGCGCCAGGTGAGGAGGGCCCACCATGGCCCTCTCAGCTCCCCTTTTGGCCTCCTCCATCTTCTGGTAAAATAGGAACTTCCATATGTCTCCTTCGATTTATTGATCTTCAGAAATAGTGCATCTCGACGGTGCTTTTTCCAGCAGAATCCTGACTCCGGTGTCCAATTCTCCATTATTCATCAAACATGCAAAATAGGTAAAATAACATAAGTAACACTTCTAAATATGAAATATATCGATGAATAGCAGTAAATTATGATATAAAATAGTGATGCAAAATGGACGTATCAACCCCCCCAAGCTTAGACCTCGCTTGTCCCCAAGCGAAAACTGAGCTCAGTAAACATGACCACAAGTTTATGGAGCAAAGTGTCGATAAATAAAATACGGACAAGAAGCATCACATTCATTGATACACAAGTCATTCTAGACAGCAACTTCCCTTCATATAATCTAACTTGAAATAAGTAAAGGGAACCACGATGAAGTGCATAAAGAGAACCATGATTGGTGAAGGCAAACTTAAACTCTTGGTCAGAGAACAATTAACAGATCATACTTATCTTTCGAGAAGAGTCTTTATATCAGAGCTTATATAGCAGAACTTACATGCCTTAATCATAACAGTCTCCTTACAGTCATTGATAACTTTCAAAGTTATATTCATTCGGATAAAAGCTATTGTGCGAAACAAGGAAATGAGAGATATGATTAGAAGTATCAACACATATAACTAATTGGATCTCAACAACTCAAATGCTTGCTTGAGATAGAGAGGAATGGGTTTACTGACTCAACAATAATGTAAAAGATAGGCCCTTCGCAGAGGGAAGCAGGGATTAAATCATGTGCTAGAGCTTTTAAGTTTTGCAAAGCATATAGAGAGTATGAAAATAGTTGTTTGAGCTATGTATGTCGTTGTCAACGAATCGTAGTAAAGTGAACACTAACCCCTTGTCAACCAGACTTTCAAGAGCGGCTCCCATGAAGGACGTTATCTCTACCAGCAAGGTAGATCATCCCTCTTCTCTTTTGTTTACACATGTATTTTAGTTTCTTTATAGTTGACACTCCTCCCAACCTTTTGCTTACACAAGCCATGGCTAACCGAATCCTCGGGTGCCTTCCAACATTCACATACCATGGAGGAGTGTCTATTTGCAAATTAAGTTGCTTACTGATAAATCAGGGCAAAACATGTGAAGAGAATTATTAATGAAAGTTGTAGTTAATTGGGACTGGGCACCCCATTTGCCAGCTCTTTTTGCAAATTGTTGGATAAGCGGTGTATATGCCACTAGTCCATTGGTGAAAGTCTGTTTGACAAAAGTGCTAGAGAAACTCTACAGAACCCTCATGAGCTAATAAACAGTGACACAAAACTAGGAGTAATAAGTTTTGAATAATTTAAAGGTAGCACATGAAGTATTTACTTGGAATGGCGCAAAATACCATATAGTAGGAAGTTATGGTGGACTCGAATGGCAATGGTTTGGCTCAAGGTTTGGATGTATGAGAAGCATTCCCTCTCGATACAGGTCTTTGGCTAGCAAGGTTATGTAGCAAGCATAAGAGTTGAGGGATACAAACAATTATACAAGTGATAAGAATAATCATGCAATCTTCCTTAGAAGCACAAAATACTAAGCTTATGAGCACAAAGAAAGAAAGATCATGGAATAATATATTTGCATGCACTCCCTCTCTCTACTTAAGTCTCAAAGTATTGTCTACTACTGACCAATGCTAAGTTTGCCAAAACCAAAAAGATTAACTTGGTGCTCTAAAAAGTGATCCCTATACTAACAACAAGGTTATCAATATGAAAGAGAATTGCAAGCTAAAATAAAGTATGCAGAAAGTAAATGATAAAACTTCTCATTAATATTTCATAACGGCAACTCACACCAAGGGATACATAGATAACCAACTAAAAGAGAGATACTTCCACATTGCAAACCATCATATAAGATAACTTCCCTACTCACGATATGACTTTATGGAAAAGTAAAAGGTAAAGATAATGATGTGATACCGCGGCACTCCCCCAAGCTTGGAACAAACCAAGGGGATGCCAATACTTATGATGAATTACTCCTTCGGTGGTGGTGATTGTTGATAAGCTTATCAACCAGCTCCTTCAGTTCATCAATCTTGTAGGTGAGGGCGCGAATCAGCTCAGAGTTGTGTTCGATGCGATTCATAAACTTGTCAGACTGCGAGTCCCAACTCTTGGAGTTGTTTCCCCACTCCTCAGCAGCAGAATCCCTCTTTCCTGTATTGTTAGAACGATCTATATTCCAACCACTAGGCAACTCAGCCTCCGGGATCCTCTCAATTTGATGCTTATGGATAAGAGTATGGAAGGGGTTATTTTGCCTGGGGAAGATGTCCTGGGAGCCAAGAAGTGTCGTGGAACCTTCCCTCCGGTGCTCATCCGCGCCCTTGCCTGGGCTTGAATGGATTTGCCACCACTCCGATGCTTGCAACGGTAGCGCGCGGGTATTCGCGCGGGTCTTCCTCCACTTCTCCTTCATCTTCGCTCTTGACTTCCTCCTTCAGCTTGGGGTCTTGAGTCTCGTCTTCCAAAGGCTCCTTGCCCTTGTTGTTGTTGTTGGAGACCATGGCGCTTCTAAATCTGAAAACAATATCTGGACAGAAACAGCTCGAAACGAAACACGATGAAAAGGCGAGATACGAACCTCGGGGGTTCGGGTGAGTTATATAGCAAAAAGTTTTACAACATAAGGAAGGTACAGGAGGAAACCTGATCGGAGACGAGCTCCGGGGTGCTCAAACCACCAGGCGGCGCGGCTGGGGGCCCACCGCGCCGACCTATGGTTTGGGCACCACGGGTGCCGTCTCCCATCCGGTTCGGTCTCTTATTTTTCCATATTTAATAAAAACGACGAAAATATCTTCTAGAAAGTTATTCGCGAAACTTTTCTTACCGAAACTGTTACCTATTCGAATCGAATTCTGCAGTCCCAGAAAAATGTTCTTCAATGAAAGTTTCCGGAGTCACCACTTTAATTGTATCAACCTCTTCATTAATAGAATCTCCAGAAATATAATGCTTGAGTCTTTGACCATTTACCACTTGTGTAGAGTTATCTTTCAATGAAGCAATTTTTATTGCACCTGAACGATACACCTCCACAATAACAAATGGTCCTTCCCATTTTGAGAGTAACTTTCCTGCAAAAAATCTGAGACGAGACCTATACAATAGAACTTTCTCACCAACATTAAATTCTCTTTTAAGAATTCTCCTATCATGCCATCTCTTAACTTTTTCTTTAAAGAGTCTAGCATTTTCATAAGCCTCACTTCTCCATTCATCTAAAGAACTTAATGCAACAACCTTTTCTCACCGGCAAGTTTAAAATCTCTATTAAGTTCTCTCACTGCCCAATAAGCTTTGTGTTCTAATTCTAAAGGCAAGTGACAAGCTTTACCATAAACCATTTTATAAGGAGACATGCCCATGGGGTTCTTATAAGCAGTTCTATAAGCCCATAAAGCATCATTTAACTTACTAGCCCAATTTTTTCTAGATTTATTAACAGTCTTTTGCAAGATAGATTTAATCTCCCTATTTGACAATTCTACTTGTCCACTAGTTTGAGGATGATAGGCTGAAGCAATTCTATGATTAACACCATATTTAGCAAGAGTCTTTCTAAAACCACCATGGATAAAATGAGAACCTCCATCAGTCATAAGATATCTAGGTACACCAAACCTAGGAAAAATGACATCTTGAAGCATTTTTAAAGAGGTCTCACCATCAGCACTTTTAGTAGGTATAGCTTCTACCCATTTAGTGACATAATCAACAGCAACAAGTATATGAGTATTACCTTGTGAAGAAGGAAAAGGACCCATGAAGTCGAATCCCCAACAATCAAATGGTTCAATAACAAGAGAATAACTCATAGGCATTTCATTGCGTCTAGAGATATTACCAACCCTTTGACATTCATCACAAGATAAAATAAACTTTCTTGCATCCTTAAAGAGGGTAGGCCAATAAAAACCTGATTGTAGAACTTTCTGCGCAGTTCTATCTCCAGCGTGATGCCCTCCATAAGCACTTCCATGGCATTTCCTCAGTATTTCCTGTTGTTCATATTCAGGAACACATCTTCGCATAATACCATCGACTCCTTCTTTATATAAGTGTGGGTCATCCCAAAAGTAATGCCGCAAGTCATAAAAGAATTTCCTTCTTTGCTGAGCTGAAAAGGTTGGAGGCAAGTACTTGGAAACAATAAAGTTAGCATAATCAGCATACCAAGGACTATCTCGCGAACTTACACTTATTGCAGCCAATTGTTCATTTGGAAAGCTATCATTAACAGGAATAGGATCATAAGGAATGCTTTCCAATCTAGACAAATTATCAGCAACAGGATTTTCAGCACCTTTTCTATCTATGATATGCAAATCAAATTCTTGCAAAAGAAGTACCCATCTAATAAGCCTTGGCTTAGCATCTTTCTTTTCCATAAGGTATCTAATTGCAGCATGATCAGTATGAATAGTGACTTTCGAATCAACTATGTAGGGTCGAAATTTGTCACAAGCAAAAACTACAGCTAGAAATTCTTTTTCAGTAGTGGCATAATTCTTTTGAGCAGAATCAAGAGTTTTACTAGCATAATGAATAACATTTAACTTTTTATCTACTCGCTGCCCAAGAACAGCGCCTACAGCATAATCACTAGCATCACACATAATTTCAAAAGGTAAATTCCAATCAGGTGGTTCAACTACAGGAGCGGTGATTAAAGCCTTTTTCAAAGTTTCAAAAGCTTCCTTACAATCATCATCAAAAACAAAGGGTACATCTTTTTGAAGAAGATTAGTAAGAGGCTTGGAAATTTTAGAGAAATCTTTAATAAACCTCCTATAAAAACCAGCATGACCAAGAATACTACGAATACCTTTAACATCTTTGGGACAAGGCATCTTTTCAATTGCCTCCACTTTAGCTCGATCAACTTCAATACCTCTTTCAGAAATTTTTGTCCAAGAACAATTCCTTCATTAACCATAAAGTGGCATTTCTCCCAATTAAGAACAAGGCTAGTTTCTTCACATCTCTGCAAAACTTTGTCAAGGTTGTGCAAACAATTATCAAAGGAAGTTCCATAGACGGAGAAATCGTCCATGAAGACTTCCACAATTTCCTCACAAAAGCCATGAAAAATAGCAGACATGCATCTTTGAAAAGTAGCAGGAGCATTACATAAACCAAAAGGCATACGTCTATAAGCATAAGTTCCATAAGGACAAGTAAAAGTAGTTTTCTCTTGATCTTGCGCTCTCACAGCAATTTGAGAAAACCCAGAATACCCATCAAGGAAACAAAAGTGAGTTTTCTTGGACAACCTCTCAAGCATTTGATCAATAAAAGGCAAAGGATAATGATCTTTCTTAGTTACTTTGTTAACCTTTCTAAAATCAATGCACATCTATAACCAACTACTACTCTTTGAGGAATTAGTTCATCATTTTCATTAGGAACAACGGTAATTCCTCCTTTCTTAGGAACACATGCACAGGACTTACCCATCTACTATCAGCAATAGGATAAATAATACCAGCTTCAAGAAGTTTTAATACCTCATTTCTTACCACTTCTTTCATCTTGGGTATTAAACGACGCTGATGCTCAACAACAGGCTTTGCATCAGGTTCCATGTTGATGGCGTGCTGACATATAGTAGGAGAAATTCCCTTCAGGTCATCAAGAGTATATCCCATAGCTCCGCGGTGTTTCCTCAACACTCCCAATAACCTTTCCTCCTCTGTACCTGAAAGTTTAGAGCTGATAATAACAGGATATATTTTCTTATCATCAATATAAGCATATTTAAGATTATCAGGCAGAGGTTTCAAATCAAAAACAGGATCCTCCTTGGGTGGCATTGTGGTACCCAAATCTTCCACAGGTAAATTGTGTTTGAGCATAGGTTGACGAAGGAATACTTCATCAAGCTCATTCCTTTCTTCCCTGAAGTTCTCACTTTCATGATTCTCCATATGTTGCTGCAAAGCATTGTTAGGAGCAAGAACAATAGATGCAAGTTGAGCAATTTCAAAATCCTCACTAGGCAATTCAGTTTCATAAGGTGCTTTAGCAAATTTAGAGAAATTGAATTCATAAGATTCACCAGCAAATTTAGTAAAGATTTTCTCTTTCTTAATCTATAACAGCACCACAAGTATTCAGAAAAGGTCTACCAAAAATAATAGGACAACTATCATTGGCAGCCGACCCAAGTACAAGAAAATCAGCAGGGTATTTAGTCTTACCACAAAGGACTTCGACATCTCTAATGATACCAATTGGAGAGATAGTTTCCCTATTAGCAAGCTGAATAACCACATCAATCTCTTCAAGTTTACAAGGAGCAATTTCGTGCATAATTTCCCTGTAAAGCTCATAAGGAATAGCACTAGAACTTGCACCAATATCACATAAACCATAATAGCAATGATCACCTATCCAACAGAAAGCACAGGAACACTAGACTTCCTAGAACTTTTAGGATGTGAGACAATATTAGAAGCATCCTCACAAAAGATAATGTGTCTATCTTCTAAATTTTCAGTGACAAGATCTTTAACCAATGCTACAACAGGTTCAACAGTTATTTGCTCATCAGGTTTGGTAGTTTTCTTATTACTTTTACTAACAACACCAGTTATGATAGTATGTTCCTTAATCTTATTAGGAAAAGGAACTTTTTCAATATAAGGTTCTGGAATAATGCGATCAGCAACATTAACCTCAACACCTTTAGATATATGAGAAACAGATTCATCTTTATATGGTTCATGATAATTTTTAAAACCCTCCTTCGGCAAACCGAAATAGGAAGCAAAGGCTTTATAAAAGTTTGCAACAATTTGAGAGTCAAGACCATAAGTAGTGCTAATTTTGCGATAATCATCAGTATCCATAAATTTTTAACACACTCAAAGTCATAGCTTATACCTGACTCCCTACCTTTGTCATTCTCCCATCCTTCAGTGTTCTCCTGAATCCGATCAAGAAGGTCCCACTTAAACTCTTCTTTATTACGAGTGAACGATCCAGCACAAGTGGTATCCAATAGAGTTTTATCTTGAAAGGAGAGTCTTGCATAAAAGTTATCAATAACAATATTACCAGGAAGCTCATGAATGGGACATTTGAGCATTAATGCCTTCAATCTCCCCCACGCTTGAGCGATACTCTCTCCATCATAGGGCCAGAAGTTATATATGAGGTTCCGATCCTTATGAATCTCACTTGGAGGATAGAATTTGGAGTAAAAGAGAGGTACAATTTCCTCCCATCCAAGAGAATACCCATTCTTCAGCAGTTTATACCAATGTGCAGCTTTACCAGACAGTGATAGAGAGAATAATTTCTTCTTAACTTCTCCCATCGAGATACCTGCACACTTAAATAACTCGCACAATTCATGCAGAAATAACAAATGATCTCCAGGATGGACAGTTCCATCTCCTGCATAGCGGTTATTTGTGACACGTTCAACAATTTTCATAGGAATTTTGAACGGTATTACCTGCTCATCTGGCGCCTCCTCTACTACCTTAGCAGTGGTAGTTGTTTTCCCAAATAGGAATTCAAGAGAAGACCCCTCCATAATGAGATATAGCAGCAGGCAAAAATAAAAACAGCACGTACAATAAATGTTTCCCTTACCAATTCCACTTACCAATAGCGCTACACTCCCCGGCAACGGCGCCAGAAAATAGTCTTGATAACCCACAAGTATAGGGGGTGTATCGTAGTACTTTCGATAAATAAGAGTGTCGAACCCAACGAGGAGCAGAAGGTGTTGACAAGCGGTTTTGATGAAGGATTCACTGTAAATGCTCACAGACAAGTTTTTAGGAGTTTTTGATATGACAGATAAATAAAGTACAAGTAAATAAAATGCAGTAGTAATAGTTGCAGCGAGTGGCCCAATCCTTTCTACAGCAAAGGACAAGCCGGTTGTTGTACTTATAATGACCAAACGTTCTTGAGGACACACGGGATATTGTCAAGTGCTTTCGCTTCATATAGTTGATTAATCTTCATTGTTTTGATAAGTGTTGTGTGGGTGAACCTATGCTAATGCACCGCCCTTCCTAGGACTAATACATACTTGTGATTATACCCCTTGCAAGCATCCGCAAATACAAGAAAGTAATTAAGTTAAACTAACCACAGCCTTAAACTTTGAGATCCTGCTATCCCTCATGCATCGATATACCAACGGGTGTTCAGGTTTCTGTCACTCCGGCAACCCCACAATTGGCAAACGAATACACAATGCATTCCCCTAGGCCCATAAAGGTGAAGTATCATGTAGTCGACGTTCACATGACACCACTAGAAGAATAACACCACAACTTAAGCATCAAACCATTAAATATTACTCAACATAGTTCACTACTAACATCAAGACTTCTCCCATGTCCTCAAGAACTAAACGAACTACTCACAAGACATCATACGGAACATGATCAGAGGTGATATGATGATGAATAACAATCTGAACATAAACCTTAGTCCAATGGTTTCACCCAATAGCATCAATAACAAGAGTAATCAACACCGGGAGAGTTTCCCCTATGAAATAGACAAGATTCAGCCCTAGATGTTACAACGGAGACGGGGTGCAGCGGCGGTGATGATGGTGTTGGCGGTGGAGATGATGATGATGATGATCCCGATGAAGTCCAGCTCGATGACGGTGATGATGGCGACGATTTCCCCCTCCGGGAGGGAATTTCCCCCGGCAGATTTCTTCCTGCAGGGGAGCTTTTCGCTCTCTGGTGTTTTCCGCCTCGTGGAGGCGGCGGAATATTTCGATGGCCTCCTCCTGTGTTAGGGTTCCGAGGGGGTCAAGTACGCGAAGGGGGAACGGCTGAGGTGGGCCAGGGCCCCCAAACCACCCGGCGCGGCAGGGGGCCCACCGCGCAGGTGGGAGGGCCCCCATGGCCCATCTCAGCCTCCCCTTTTGGCCTCCTCCATCTTCTGGTAAAATAGGAACTTCCATATGTCTCCTTCGATTTATTGATCTTCAGAAATAGTGCATCTCGACGGTGCTTTTTCCAGCAGAATCCTGACTCCGGTGTCCAATTCTCCATTATTCATCAAACATGCAAAATAGGTAAAATAACATAAGTAACACTTCTAAATATGAAATATATCGATGAATAGCAGTAAATTATGATATAAAATAGTGATGCAAAAATGGACGTATCATA